>OZ010681.1:8735117-9335117 GCA_963932265.1 Thymelicus lineola | reverse complement strand
GCTATGAACTTGGCCGTTTTCTCTATTATAGCATTATGCTTCAGGGATTCTGGCTGTTGACAAATTAAATAGCATTAATACATTATTTTACATTGCTATATTGCATTTTTGTGATACAATGTTATGTGGCATGACCAATTGTACAAACAAAGCTGGCAAGATACATTAATTGACCAAGTGTACTTTGTACAAAAACTTCATATAGCTGTTGGAAAGTATATTACATGTTGAATTCTGCTTTGAAGTCACATTTTTCTTCATTATTCTGCAAACTATCACAAAGAACTGGATTACTTATATGCAGCAAGTGATACAGTCTATTAATTATATACCCTGTTATGTACAGAACTTCAAGTTTTAAGTCTACAGAATCTGAAGCCTGGTAAATTGAATTTATTTTTTAACAGTAGTGGCCGCAGCACAGGTTTACATGGTGCAAGATCTTTAGAATATCACTCCTTACCACCTGATGCCTGGAGCGACTTTTCAGCCCTATATTATAGTAATCTGGAGTTTTAAAAATGCCATACCATTAGTATATCAGGAGAAAATAAGGCTTTGAACTCTGGTGTAGATACAAAGGGTTCCTCAACTTCTACTTGTTCAGCTTCTGTCTTGGGTTCCGAAGGTGCATCATAGTTGAAGCCCACCTGACCATAACCAGCAGCATGGAGTCTCTTCAACTCTTCCTCTGAAATTGTAACATTGAATAAAGTCAACCCGTTACATGATTTGTATAATCATCACCTCTAAATGGATGAGGGATTTAATCTATATATTATTATATAAATTAGACAATAATAGACTAATAACTAAAAGAACCAGAAGTATAAAAATTGTTACTAAATTTTAATAATTTTTTACATAAATTGTTGACAAACAAAGAAACAATTCAAATGCAAATGGTCTCTTCCTACAACATTTCACATTTTTCATAAGGGTATACTTATTAAAATAGTGCTCAACACATCACTTACAGGAGCGCTCATCACTTACCAGGAATAATGATAAGTGAATGAATTAATCTGATGTTTGAGATAGATTAACAATGAACCTAGAACAACAATAGTCATTGTCACCAAAGGAAGCATTTAAAAAATAAATGTAAAATATGTACCTTTATACATTTCTTCCTCATCTTCATTAGTGTGTAGAGCGCGGTACCTCTCCTCATCACATAGCTGTTCCACTTCCAGCTCTGTCCTGGTCAGCTCCACCCTCCAGTCAAAGCCCCCCGGGGGCGCCTCGAGGTTCGACAGGTCATGGAGGGCACCCCTTGCATCATACCTGCCAATGTAATATTAAATATCAGGTTTGTCTAAAATTTGTGGGGACATGACAGAACACTGACATGATTCATAAATATGCCTTATAAGGTAAAATTAGATTTGTATTTATTCTGAATATGATATCACACCTTTTATCTTCTCCCAGGTTGTTATGATATGCAGTCGTAAGCAATTGAATATACTTTGAAGGCTAAATTTCTAAGGATCAACATGGATCTTAAATAATGAATGAATTTTAGGCAGCTTAGGTATTGGAATAGGTGGATTAGCTAGTGGCAAAATTACCTATTTGAACACTTGACACAGTATTTCTTTAATTTAAATGATTTGAATTTGACTTGATTATGTTAGAAAGATGTTGTAGATGTTATGAAATTCATTTACTGAGTGTTAATTAAATATTATACATAACCCACTTGTAAAAATATACAAATAATAGGTACTGTTGTGGAAATTTAGCCCTATAATATTACAAACAATATTTTGTATAGATTTGTTGACCACTTAAAGGTTGAATGTATTATGGATTCATGTTGACTGCACATACTTATTGGTAGATACTAAGAATATTACAATCACGTATTTTGGTCAATTAATAACCAAAATTCGTAACGTATAAAAATAGTTCCTAATTGTACAAATAAGTCTTAATATACATACGCAAGGCCGTCACAAGTTATACATACCACCGACGAGGATCACCATAAAAACAGGAGCACCCAAACCGGACCGGGCAGCTCTTCAGTACACCTTACACTCTCTGCGAAATACTTATAATCTTCGGGAAAAATTAAAACATTCTGAACTTTTATTTGCTTCAATAATCTTAGCGGCACAGTCTGATAGTAAAAAACGTATCGAACCTGTCGATTTTCAATGTCTCATCCCCCATCCATGGTATGAGATGTTTCCCCTGGTCAACGTGCAAGGCTTTGTCATCGTCCCTGAACAATTTGCACGAGTAGCCAAACACGAACAATTCTTCCTTCTTCTCTTTACACTCACTCTTACTTTTACGCAATATACCGGACTCACTTCCAGTCCATTTCACAGACATTTCTAATTTCTATTTTAATTCACAATAAAAAATATGACAATACGTTGCGACTCGCCGTGGGTTGCATTCACAGAGTACTTAGTTTCAGTATATAACAAAGTACTCTGTGGTACTTAGTGATAGTGACTAATTAAGTACTCTGTGGAGTCCTTTGTCATTTCAACTACAGAGCACAGAGTACATAATCTCTAAGTTTCACCGCTCTATGTTTTAGTCAAGTTACTCTATGGTTTTATTATACTCTGTGACTCTTACCACACTCGTTGTCCATGGTGTGACTGGTGTCCACACGTAGTGATTAAGTACTCTGTGGTGTCCACAGAATATTATTTTTGGTATATTCATTAATGTACGAACGAAAATTGTACATATCAATTGTATGTATTCATTCCGAACGCGTTTGTTTGTTACCATATTTTGTGTAAAAGCGTGCTTCAAGATGTTTTTATTGGTGTTTAGTCAAATGACGTAACTATTTTCTTCGTTTTTGTTGTGTGTTTTGGGCGGGCGTTAACAACATCCGGAACAGTTACATTACATACATGTTTTGTAATTAATTCGCACGCCCACTCTATCTCGTGGCAGGGCTTATGTTTGGGGAGTGCCAATAACACTGTTATCAATGGAAATTGCGTGATGTTCAAATATTGACCTAACCAGAGTAATCAGTGATTATCGAAGATGTCATTACAAAAGAGTGTTAAAAGTGGTAGCGGTGAGCGAGGTGACCAAGCTGACACTACCTCGATATGTTCTTCTGTTACTACTCAGCCTGACAGACATGGGTTCTTCGGTGGAGCACAATACAGTCCAGAGCCGTGAGTCACTTAATAAGTCATCATTTTTATATCAAATTTTTATAACGTGTAATTTTTTGAAATCGCTCGCATATGGATTCAATAGTCACTCAATTTAGTAGTAGTTAGCGGCAATGATGTTAGAGTATGTTTATCACATGTTCTGTTTAATAAAATATGTAAAGTGCTGTAGATAGTGGGGCTATCAGCCTTTCAAATGTAACAGTATTAATGTTTTCCTTGGATCCGAAATAGATTACCTTTTTCAGAGTAAAATTTGGTTCAATGCATTTGTGTCTCAAAATCAAGTAAGTTGCCCTTTTATGGAAAGAGATAAAATTATATAGTCTTAAAATTCAGCAAACAATAACCTTACATCCACCAAAGTGGATGGTTAATGTGCTCACCACCTTGGACCACATCTACTTACCATCAGGTGGTATTGTGGTCAAGCATTTAACTTATTTGTGCAAAAAGAAGTAAATATATATGCATATTACAAACCTAATAAGCTGTGGGGAAATACAGTTTATTACAGAACTATGAATGCCACAGGCAAAAGCTAGTATAATATTATATAATAATAAAAATAAAAATTTGTATTGTAATATCATAATAATAACTTTTAAAATAAATTAATTGCTCATATGTATCTATATTTAAGCAAATTTGTACAGAAGTGTAATTGGAATTCCTGTTCTATGTTATTTTTACTGTGTTCCATAAGCCACTATTTTCCGGTATGTAATATAATGGCTAAAGGTAAAAAATTATAAAACAAACCAAAATGTGTGTTTTATGTCTGTGTGCATCACCTATGGAATGTCAATGCAAAAATTAAAATGTTTGAGTCTATTCTAGTCATGGTTTAATAGCTGTCTGTATATCTAATTTACTGTCACATTATTAGCTAACTACTTTAGTTAAACATCCTAAGATTTAATTTATTTGAACAAGAACATATCATAACCTTCACATAATTGAGCACACGTAATTAGAAGAGTAGGCAGAATATGATAATTGCAACAACTTGAAAACAGCATTGAGGTCTAACCTCATTCCGACTTGTTTCTAAATATGGTTGGACTTTACACTAAGGTTATAAGTGTGAAAGGATTTGGTAATAACGATAATTCATTTACAAAGTGTAATGAATGAATGTATTATGAAAAAGCAATGTCATTTTCAATTCCATTCTTACACTTCTCGATTTCCCAGCTCAGTACATATTTACTAGAGCATTCTATATTCCTATGAATACCAAAAATATAATTATGATTTTCATCATTGACATTGCATGCTTTTGTTTTCAACTTGAATAATTTAAGTAATTAATTCAATAATATATTGTTACCATGTATAACAGGATAAACACAACCACAAAATAATCATCATCTTTGCAATTATTTCACAACAATGTTCTACTCATAGCCTGGTTTGTGTTGATCTGGAGTGATGAACACCAACCAAGTTAAGCAATAGTGAGTACGGTCTGAAGTTGTATGGATGACTACTAGTAGCAAAATTTCTTGAAAGCTTCTGTGTATCGGAGGGCATGTTCGGCCATGAACATGTTGGTTATCATTAGAAAGTAATAAATAAAAAATCCAAATTTTAGATTGGTAATACTGGACCAACATAATACAGTATATTCTGGCCTCCTCAGTTATAACGAGATACCCTTGGTCTAAATCTAAATTAATAGGTTAAAAAGTTAAAGGAAATTTAAATTACATAACAAAGT
Organism: Thymelicus lineola; assembly: GCA_963932265.1. Classification (NCBI taxonomy): domain Eukaryota; kingdom Metazoa; phylum Arthropoda; class Insecta; order Lepidoptera; family Hesperiidae; genus Thymelicus; species Thymelicus lineola. The sequence goes on along the minus strand of OZ010681.1, from coordinate 9,330,230 downwards.
CACTGCATACCTATTCCAAGATGTGATGTAAACAAGAGTAAGGAATCTTAAGTCATTCACTTATCCATTCAACCATATCATAAACATAAATTAACCAACCATGAGAAGTTCAAGAAATGTTCAGGTTGCATTAACAAGTATTATAATCAATTGACCAGTGGTTCTCTTTCTGCATGTATTTGATTAATATGGTGAGCATTATTAAGGTGAGCTCCCTCCCCCTAACTATAAGCTTATATACAAATTTTCACCCTTTTTACTTCAAAACTGACGAAGTTGTCATACCAACTTGCACCCCTTAATTAACTCTTTGGGGATCATTTTCCAAAACAAAGCATTACTGTTAAATTTTTTTTCTAATGTTGAGCTACTCGTAATAAATATATCAATTTTCATGTTTTTGACTTCAAAAATTACGAAGTTGCGTACTAAGTTCCATCCCCTAATGTACCTTTGAAGAAGAGAAGAGATGATTTTTCAAAAAAAATCATGTTTATAAATTAACCGACGAAGTTGGTTTGTATGAAAGTGACTTCAAACCCCTATTTTATCCCCTTAGGGGATGAACTTCCAAAAGTCCGATAGCCTATATCCTTCTTCGATAAATGGACTATCAAACAAAAATAATTTTTTAATTTGAACCACTAGTTCCTGAGATTAGTGTGTTCAACCAAACAAACAAACACTCTTCAGCTTTATATATATTAGATTACATTACTGGAGAGCCTTCGAAACTCGACTGAATCTTTAGCCGAAGTTTAGATGCCACTAAAGTTTTTCTCCAATATTGCGATAGTATGCTACCTTTTCAATTTGACCTTAGGAATTTTCATGCTATTTAAATTATTTTACAGCATAGCGACTTACGTTATGATTTAATTTGTTAGTCACGCAGACAATCATGATCAAATAATGTAACGATAAAAACAAATTCGGTTAATGGCATCCGTTTGAGGTGTGATTCAAGGATAATGTGATTTGTGGTACATACAAAGATACTAATGGCACTGAGCAATGATTGTGAGTCAGTGTAATTCACAACTATACGCGATATATGCGTACTGTGCCGCAAGACATTTTTATTAATTTACTGCCAGAAATAAAAAAACATTTTTGAGTAGATACCTATTTCAACGTTATTAAACAGATGATGAACGGATGCCTTGTCTGAAAAAATGACGCGACGTGTGAAGAGGCGAGAAGCGTATTGTGACTTCATGAGGTTCATTGGTGGCCCCGGTCCCGGTTATAGTGAAAATCAGTTCTCAAAGCCTTGAGCATAAGCGTAGGATAGCCAGCCTCTCGTATTCTATAGGACACATTTTGAAGTGTGAACAGGACAGGAATTGTACGATTTAATTCCCTTATCTAGGCTATTTCTATCATCGGAGGTCACGGCGCACATCAGATATCCAATTGTTTCCATGAGTCGGTAATATGAGCACTGAGCATCTTTAAAGAAAGAAAGAGTAGATAAATAGGTTCTTATTCGGTTATTGTTCTAGAGTCTACGAGTCTAGAATCTAGGACTAACATTTAACACTAGATGTAACCGTGGACAAGCATCAAAATCAACACAAAAATTGTTAATCTATGGATTTTAAATCTAAACACTTGTCTTGGTCGGTATGAACATAGTTAAGATAAAGAGATAGTATATAGATCATAAGTTGTGCTATTTGTTACTGTTAGGTTTTAAAGGAAGTTTTTTTTGTCTAAATCGGTGTTTTTGTTCTTAACTCTGAAATCTTCCGAATTTCGGCTATATTTTTCACAAAAGATGTTCCAACGTTCTCTAAGGAAAACCGCTAAAAGGGGAAGTGTAGTTTCTAAAACTTCCTCTGCACGGTGCGATGTCGAGTGCTGATGGAATTAATTTGCTTTAATTACCCGCCTGGCCTTCATGTGGAAGTAACCGCGAGAACACTCGAGTTACGAATAGCATTGTTTAGGTTAAAAGTTATTTTCCGTTTCGTAACTTTCTCCCGTCTCTGCTGGGTAATTAACGAGAGTCTGTTTGTTTTAGGGTTCCGAACGAAAAAACGAAAAACAGAACCTTTATAGGATCCTTCGTGTGTCTGGGCGACCGCCCTTGATAGCCAATTTTTTCCGAAACTACTGGACCAATTAAGTTGAAATTTGGTACTAATGTGCTTTTTTGTGAAGACGACGGTATAAAGAAAACAAACGAATCTTGAAAAAAAATTAACGAAATCAAAATAAAATAAAAATACTGTTTTGCAAACCGTATCGTGTGGCATGTCAATTGAAAGGGCTTATTGTAAGGATCTCAAATATATTAGGTATTGTTATATGTAGTTCTATAATACTTAGATAGTTTTAAAATTATTCAAGAAAGAACGAAAATTGACCATTCCCCCTTTATCTCCATAACTACTGAGGCTAAAATTTTAAGAAAAATACAGAAAATAGTTCTTTACCTATATATTACAGGAAAGCCTATAAGAAGTCTATGGTCTTAAAAAAAGGTGCACAAATTAATAAAATAGAAAAGTAACGGTAAATAATCAACCTACGAAACCCTCTTCAAGCGAGTTTAACTCACACTTGTCAATTTTATTTGATTTAAAATGTATCTACTATAGATATATTATATCTAATTTTGTGCCTGAAACGGTAAATTATTTAATAGCAAAGGTACTTTTGTATATGTCAAAAGATTTTACGTTTGACACTGACACTTACGGTTGAATTTTGATCGTAGAGCGGGTCTATACTTAGTTCGATTAAATCGGCAAGGTGTTCAAAATTCACACAACCAAATTCAACAAATAAAACTAATTATTAGAGGATAAATATAAAAAAAAATTCATACAATATAGTAAATATCTACGTATTCTGTATTCTGACGTTTTGTATTGCACAATATAGTATCATTATCGGCCGACGAGATAAGAAAAACACTAGAAATGTAATGTATAGGTACTAGGTATATTAGACGCGTTAGTTTCAGATTTTCAGTCAATCAGAATATTTTTTTAATGACTGATAAACGCGTATTATAATAAATAATATTATAATACTTAAATAAAATGCCATAACACGGCAGATTTATATTACTTTACAGTGTCTATAATTAGTAGGAATCCCCTTAACACGCTCAATAAAGTAAAGTAATTACAAACAATTATGACTCAAGAACATACATCTATTCTAAAACAGACTCCCGATATCGCATATCCAGCGCCCTAATTAGTACAAGATTTACGTAGGTATAATAAATATGTGACGGTGATAAACCAATCGTACGTATGAAATTAGAATCCTGGCAATTAATTTAATTCATCACGCAATAAGCTTCAACAGGCAAATGTGAAATCGGAATAATCTCGGAAAGCCCAGCTTTATGTTAAGTCCAGTCGCGTTGCTAACTTTGCTGCTTCGCTCAATACCGCTTACACTTCATAATTTGACCACAAACTAGGACGATCAACTACTAGAGCAAGCTACAGGTCAGTTTCACAACTGAAGAAAGCTGGAAATTCGCCATGCAGTCCCATTGCAGTATCTCAATAATTTATGCTCTAGGTCTAAGAGCAGTATAGTTCAAATATAATCAGTCACAGAATTCAGAAAGAACAATGCCCAACTGCCATACATCGTTTTATTTCATTTTCAACTTTAGCGTCTTAAAATGAAATAAATTCTAAAAATCGCCGCTTTAATTTCTGAGCTTAGATATATAAGAATTTTCAGTAGACACACCCCAGAACCAAAGTATTTTGAGATTGAATTCTTATAATTATTGAATCATAGAGTAGGGGAGACTTACGGCTGCCTGTAATTTTTACCATTATTTTATTCTGACTTTTTTTTTTAATGACAACCGGAAATGGAAATTTGACATCATTACCTTTGTCATACCAACATTTATAACGAAATTCTGTCTGTAATATTGGCCAGAAGTCTCCCTATATCTTGCTTGATACAAGCTATGTATCGAAGTGAGTGCCCGAATGCAAATGGACATTGTTGACATCATTGTTATTATAGTCAATTCATCACTTATTAATAAAATTATTCTTCGAGCTTCGTTCTCGATATTAGCATGGCAACACTAGTAGTATCACTTTCTTCGAACGAAGCTCTCGAATAATTGAGATTGAACTTCACGTACAGGTAAGTTCGTTTAATCATCAATTATTTTACACTGGGTAATACGGGTACAGGTATTAATTTTAAAATACGTAAAAAAATAAATTGAATTGCTTCGGTATAACTGACGTTTTAAGACGCTAACAAAAATAAAAAATAATTTTTGGGCATTGTTCTTTCAGAATCTGCGTTGTTGTCTCGTAAACACCACAACATGAAGCTGTATTATTATGTTGTATGTACTCAAATAGGTTTACAAACCCAAAATATCCGCGTCGCGATCGCAAATTGCTGAATAAAACAATTTACTTATTGTGATTTGTAATAGTTCCCATATATCAGTGATATTATAAGTATCCATCTCGTGAAATCTATATAAAAATCTCGTGTCACAGTGTTTGTTGTCGCACTCCTCCGAAACGGCTCGACCTCTTTTTATGAATTTTTTTGTGCATACATATTTCGTAGATATGAGTATACCTAGTCTGGCCATAAATACTGTTACATAAAAACTTTTCTTTTTTTCAGCATTTTAATTATTTTGAATTTGGAACACGTATATTATTTTAAAAACTTCTTTCGATTTCGCGCCATTTCACATACTTTTTTGTGTTCATTATCAAATTACAATATGGAATGGGGTGTTAAAGAAAATAGGATTGCAGTGATCGCCTTGCACAAAGTGGGTATGGAGCCGTCGGTCATATTTCAGACACTTCAAAAGCTTGGTATCAGCCGTATGTTCGTTCCAGACCTCACCCCTTTAGACTTCAAATTATGGTCAGTTTTAGAGGACATGGCCTGCTCTAAACGACACGGCGACATTGAGTCTCTTGAAAAATCTTTGGAGCAAGCAGTGGCGAAATTTCCCTTGGAAACAGTGCGTTAATCCATAGATTCGTGGCCAAACAGATTAAAGGCCTGTATAAAAGCCAAAGGTGGCCATTTCAAATAGAATATTTTTTTTATTTTTTGCTGAGACTTTAATAAATATGTAGGTATAAATTTTATTAATATTACATTACTTCATTTAAAAAAAAGCATTTTTATTTGTAACAGAACTAGTTAGATTGTAAAGTATATTTCATACCGTTAGGTGTTTAGGATGTCCCTATTCAGAAATTATTTGGCAGAACAACACGTTTGCCGAGTCAGCTATTATTTATATAATTTTCATAATCTCCGCGGTCGATTATCTTCGAAACTCTATGCCAATTGGTCAAATATCGAGATGTATTATAAATAAGTCAGATTTCTCGAACTCTCTGTGGCATTCACTTCAAACAATGAACTGGCATATACCGCGAACATTCCGATTGTTTAGAAATATTTTAATTAATTACACGCTCAATAACATTCATATTGCAAGAATTCTGTGAAAGAGAATGTTTGTGCGAAATCGTTTAAATCTTTTAAGTGCTACAGATATTGCTCAGTTTAATGTTGGTTTATAATGAAAGCAAGAAAACGGTCTTATCTTATATATTCTTTTCTGCGTTAATGATTCATAATGGAGATAGCAACACACACAAATGCGTGCATGTCACACGTCCCCATACACACACCGATTTACCAACATTCGTCTGAAATAAAATTATTGCATTAAAAAAATAGAAAAACTTGCATCAAAACATCAATAAGTATTTAAGGAAATTTTTGTATGATTAGACAGTAAGAAATTAAGAACGTAATGTTTCTTTATGCTAATACGAGTAGATGCGAGTTAAGTGATAAACATATTTTTGTATTATTGTTAAACGACAATCTTGTAAATTCGTTAATGATTACGATTCCTCAGTGGAATGTGACGAAACCGGTCAAAAATTAAAACAAGTTTCTAGCCCATGCTATCTTCTCCAGCCGTAATGTAGACATTGTAGTCTTAAAACACCAACCTTATTAAATATGATGTCATTCAAAGTTACCAGCCATCTCCTAAAATGAACGTAAAATGTTTGAGCGTGCTTGCATGCTGTCAATATTGCGGATGGTCATGGACGGTGGTGATGGTTAATCTGTTTGATTGGTGGCAGCTTACCATAAGGTACAATAATTGCTATGGACCAATGATATTTAGATATAAATATAGATACTTCATGCCCTTACAAATCTACCAAAAATCTGTTCCGAAAAGAGCTACAACACACACACACACACACACACACACACACACACACACACACACATTTATCTTTTGTTTCACTACACCAATCACACTACAATAATACACGAAGGCATTTTAACGTTGTATATCAAATCTCAAGCACTTCTGACAACAACAAAACTGTGCCTATCGTCTTGTATTGACAGAGTGACTACGAGCCGACGAGGTCAATTGACTGCTCTTACGATGTTCATCTTCGGCGCGCTAGTGACATATCTACTTCTTTTTTACTTATAATATCATTGCTATCGACTGTTTCTATAAAAAATGTATCGTACTTCATCGTTGACTGTATTATTCCTGTGATCCATCTCGTTCAGTTGACACAAGTGTTCATATGTTTTAATTTGATAAACAACAGTAACAGAGCTCGGTTATCGCGTATTAATGGATGAATCATATTTAATTATTAATATTATTACTTAATTGTTTCCTCGTAAACCTGTGGATTCGTATGTTAAAGCAAAGTTAAATATTATTTTATTACAGCGTTATTGCTTTAGCAGAACAGAACTGATTACATTGTTTATACGGTGTCAGCTGAATATAATATTTTAATCCTACAGATATTATGGAGGCGATATCAGAATCTGGATAGTTAGTATAAAAATAAATTTTTCTAGCTAATATTTTCAACAGTTTTTCATTACTACCAATATATACACCTGTTATGTTATGAAATCGTTTCTTTGTATTTCTGTTATTTGCCTTTGTGTATGCAGTGAGTTTCATAATACACTGAATCCGGAATGTCGTGAATCCACGTCATGCTGTTTTTCAGTTTTCCGGCCTGATGCACCACTATGGGTTGATAAAGGGTTTAAGTGGTTAATCCTAGGGGAATAACTTTTATGCCGCCCAGTCGAGTGTTGGCTAACAACGAAAATAAAAAGCAACGAAAATAGAAGCAATAAATCAATCCGAACACGCCCAAAGCTGCATTTGGTAGATTGATTACCCTCGATCATACAACATTAAATTTCTTACACAATCTATTAAATAGCATAATTATCACCATGAATTGATCATTTAACTTTAATTATCTTTAACCTATATTCCTTATCATTATACTATACAATCAGTATCTTCAACTATCACGTAGGATAAGAAGAGCGGGGCGTGCGGTGGCCAGCGGATGAGTGACTGATATATCTTATCAATAATAATTACTAGCCTGATTATAATGCTAAATACAAACAAGCTAGACTCAATCTCTTATTTCTCTTGGGCCCAAAATATGGCATGAAAATGTGCATATTTTTATAGCGAACGGGTATTTTATTTCAAGACAGCAAGATTTCCCGGCAGTTTTTTTATTTTACACATGTGGATTGATAAGTTTTGTTCTTTTACCAGGCTGCATAACAAAGTTCGGTGGGCCTCACGTGGCCTTGCACGGTATACGGCGGGGCACAGAGTGAGTTAACCCACCCTGGCCTCGATTCTCCATAAAATATGTTTAATTATACAAACAGTTTATAAATTTGCCCAAAATCACTAGTGAATTAGACTCAGTGTATTACATAATTATGTAGCTGTAAACGTCATTCTCTTAAATCAGTAATAGTGGCAGAAGTAATTTATTCCTGTCCTTTCCAGAGTTTATACTTTCCTACTACTGATCAGCAAAATTTCCGAAGTACAATACTTACATTCTTTTAAACAATGACTAGAACCATTGCTTATTCTTAATCTTGGCTCGTCGCCACATTTTTATTTAGACTGGCGCCCAACGAGGGACCGTTTGTTTACTTGTCAACAGATTGCCGCTGAATGGTATTTGTTTTGGCTACGTTCATTGTTTTGATAGTGACAGTCTTTTGTGAACTTCATTCAACTTTTCACTTTTCAGTGATGTAGTCATTTGTTTGTTGGAGTTGGAATATCAACAAGATTAAAAATAGACATATCTGTCGTCTTTGTTATCGAACAATAAATAGTTGTTAGTATGCATGTATAAAATAAAACTCACTTTTACTTATTTGATTATTTAAAAGCTGCATTCCCTTGTGTCAAAAGTTAGACTGCGATATTTTATAAAAGTAATTCAGACATGACTGTTGCTACTGCTACGTTCTTATTTGCAGACCTTTTTTTCAAGTTTTACGCCATATTCAAGACTCCTGTACGTAGAAAGCTGTAAATAAGCTTTTATCAATGCATACAATGATATTGTTGTAGTTTTTGAGTGACTTCTTAAAAGGAATCCTTCTTTTCAGAAAAAGGACCGTATCTCCGAGCACAATACTGAAACGCGAACAAAAATGGCTTCGGATGCTCAACAACTGGGAGGCATTTATGAGCAAAAATTACAAGAAAGTGCGCGAGAGATGTCGAAAAGGTATTGCTTTTCTTTTGATATGCTTTTTTATGTAAGTAAGCATTAAAGATGTAAACTTCAGTAATACTAATACGGAGACAATAGCGAGAACTAACCCAATGATTCACAGGTATACCCGCCTCAGTCCGACCTAAAGCGTGGCTTTATCTCTGCGGGGGTCAGCTGCTGCTAGAGAAGCACCCGAACGAGTACGAAGAGCTGCTACAGGCGCCTGGAGACCCTAAGTGCATGGAGGACATCCGAAAGGATCTTCACAGACAGTTCCCCTACCACGAGATGTTTATTCGGGAGGAGGGTTTAGGGTAAGTGTTAGTGATTATGTCTATGCACGCGATATTTAATAATCCCGGACTCAGATTATGTGTGTGAGGTGGCATGGCCAAACAGATGAAGCATACTAGGATACCCAGAATATAGCGCACTTGAGATGTTCAAAATATAATTCTGATGGAGTTGCCAGGTTGCCACGTAATAACTATTATAGAATGGGTTCAGTCTTGAAATGGCAAAATCATTTTCGGAGCGTTACTCCCCACACAACTAAAAGAGCCGAACTATTTCCTCCGAACCGAACTTAATCCCAAATCATTAGGAATAGGGTTAAATTTTAAATCTCGAACGTTACTAACGTCTCGTGAGATTAATTTAAACGAAGCGTAAAATTGCAAACCGCACGTTATATTGTTACGACATGCGATATTACGGTCGGCTATAAACTAAAGCTTGCTATAAATAGTGTTAAAGCACGCCTAGTTCTGATGATGAATCACTGCTTGTTGGTCTATGTGCACAGGCTAGAAACAGGAAGATATCTGTAATGTTATTTCGGAATAAAAAAAACAGCGTATGCAAATTACTTCGGTATGTTTTTCTTCATTGCAACATTTGCAACTGTCTCACTGTTAGACTTGGGGTTTTTTTTCACACATCTTTGAGTACAAAATTATGTGTAGCTTTCCTTACGATGTTTGCCTTTACTGACATTTAAACTAGGCTTATCACTGCTGTTTTCATTTATTAACGGTTTTTTAAATATCTAACTATCTGATAAAGTATTGTTTATCAGTCTTTGAACTACCCTCCATCTGAATTTCGTAGCGATCGAATCTAAAGTGGAGACGTGCAGATACAAGCAACGTAGCGGAGAGAGTGTTTTCATCAATGCGAAGTGGAGATGTAAGTTGGATAGAGCATAGCCCCTACACGAAACTCTTTTCTGTAAGCGTTCACGCCAAACGCTACCTTTAAAATAGACGGGAATGACATAAAATGCGGGAAAATGCGCATGATTGACTTTTCCGCATCTAATGTTATTTCCATACATTGTCATGTTGAAGGTAATGTAATAAACGGATGGCGTGAATCTGGTGGCGTGCTCTACTCCTCTCTGCGTTGGTGCAAACCGATTCTAATGCCGCAAGGATTGAACCTTGACTTGACCCTTCGTCTGAGTTGCATGGATCATGATCACGGAAGGTCACGGTCACAGTAAGTTTAACAGACTTACAAAATTCATATCGTGATACCTGTAGCATTGTTGCATAGGAATTGATAATGCATCAATGTTTCCAAATATTTAGGTCATATTTTAATTACTTTGTGATAATTAATCAATTTTCGACGCTAATAGCCCGACAACTCACGTCAATTTGTAAGTTATCGACTAAATTCTGTTAGGAAACTTCGAATCCTCTAAGCACATCTAATTTTAAGTTATGTTGTCTAGTTGGTCACTAACAACAGGCCAGGATTACCCACTACCCTGATTGTGAAGCGATGATTATCGGGTTGCGCGTGTATTTATTGCCTCAAATTGCTGCTGTATGCGTTTTGCTATTTCAGAACTATTAAAAAACATAGATCAATATCATCTCGTGATTTAGTTTTGCTGTTTCGATTAGACAGACAGTACCTTACACAATTTTGTTATAATTATGACTAGGTTATTTGTTATAATAAGTAAGAGAAGTAAGACAGGTGTATGTTGCAAATAGCTAGGTGTCGTGCAAAAAGTGGACCAAAGTGAACACGCGAATCTAGTCTTACCGTCACTTCATGTTCGGTTATTTGTCAGTAATCTTGTTAAATTGGCTAGAAAATTGTAATGGATATAGTTAAAAAATACTTGCATTGCGAGACTGACGTAGAGGTTTCGTATATATATTTTTACTCACGCACAGACAGCGGAGTTTTATGAATAGTGTCCCGTTGGCATGGCACTCTTTGGGTACGGAACCCTAAAAGTGATTTAATACGCTGACGCTACCGCAAACTCGTAGTAACCACTCGTGTATACAATAGGAACCCTTTAGAGCTCTAGACTAAAACTTGAAGAACAGATAGGGTCCAGTATGTAGGGCGATTTTGCGTGATCAAGTGCTGAAATTTTAGTTCGCTATCTTTTAAGCAATCTGAAGGGTGTAAGCTGATTTAGCAACCCCTTTGGCATTGTCGATTGTCGATTGTCCGCTATGTTTTTACGTATCCTCCGACTTCAAAAAAAGGAGGAGGTTCTCAATTCGACTGTATTTTTTTATGTTTGTTACCTCAGAACTTTGGACTGGGTGAACCGATTTGGATGATTTTTGTTTTAATCGAAAGCTGGTGCTTGTCGTGTGCCATATTTTGAGCGAGATCTGACAATGGTATCCATGTCAAAAGTACAATGTACTTCATTTCAAGTCGGTTATTTTTTTGTTAAAATGTTAGATTATTTAGGATTCTGTATTTAAAACGTTTAGTTTCGTCACGTCCGACAACTGTCCGTCCGCAGCATGGCTCAGAAACCCTTAGTGATAGAAAGCTGTAATTTGGCATATATTTATGTTGAGAGCGAGTGACGAAAGAGACTCGAATCGAATTAAACGCAGTTGAATGAATAACCCCAAACGCGTAATTATAATACTCTGGAGAAAGTCATGCGGAAACAGAGTACTGACAACAAAAACAAGTCGGCGCTATGCAAACAATACGAACGTGCGCCGAGAGAAATTATAATGCACTATTCGTTTACTGCGTCGAGGAATATAGTGACACTCAACTCAACATAGCATGTGAGTTATATTACTGTCCAAGTCGTCTAAAGACCAAAAGTACTGTATAATAAATACTGTACTGTACGAAATCCAATTCTTTGAGAAAACTTGAAAATACAGCCTAACTGTTAGGTCTACGTTCGTGATTTTTTTCTCAAACTAGCCCAATAGTAGGCCTTTTGTAATATAATTATGTATAACAGCTGTAAATCATTGGTTTTTAAAAATCGAAATATACTGATACAATATTAATATTTTAGAAAATTAAATGGTTACATTAACTTTCAGGGGCTGTATAAAAATATTTCACTGGCAATTTTTTCCACAAACTATCTTAAAAGCTAGTAAAATTTGTGTAGAATAATCCCTAAAAATTGCATTGGACTTGCAACATGTAAAAAAAATACTTGAGTAAAAAAGCAGCGAAAATCCTTCACACTAATAACGAGAATAGCATACATCAAAAAAGTTTTATTTAGGTATTACTTACCTAAGTATTTGCGATTCTTATCAGTAAACTATAGTCGATCTATGATTAAAGAGCGGTGATAAATGAAAAAGTAAAATAAAACGCTTTTCATGTGAGTTATTCCCGTAATTAGTATGAAAGATTTTCGCCGCTTTTTGACTCAAGTTACATGTTGCTGTATTGCTTGCCAAATGAAACTTTCAGGGATTATTGTAGAATAATATATGAATTGTAGCAGTTTTTAAGATAGTGTGTGGAAATTTTTTTCCAGTGAAATTTTTTTAGAGCCCTTGAAAATTAATGTCATGTCATCGTCCTTTGACACCTAGACTCGAACCTATTAAAAGGGTGGCGCTGGCAGCTACTTACAAACGTACAAACATTTCGCATGTACATTAGCAGTGTAGAGATAAAGCGAGGAACTATTGTCGCGAGCAAACAATGGACGTTGCGTCACAACTCTCAAACTCTCAAGTATTATTTACAGTCGGTGAGAAAAATCCACAGAGATGTACCGAGAGGTTGAATGCGGTAGCGGCTGCGAGATGAGTGTTTGCTATAGAAATATAATTCACCGGGTTTTACGTTAAAATAAACTTAGTTTTTGTTAGTTCTCGCTTCGCTTTGGAAAGCCTAAGTCTTTGGTTGGATTCAGAACTCTTCCTTACGTTTACAAATGTCTTTTGCACCCAAAACAATTGTTATTTTATTTGCTTATATTATACTTAATAGAGATTTTATACATAAAGAGGGTTTTATATTGTTTGAGGGGTCAGTGTTAATATTCATTTCAACAAAGCGTACATGTCAAGGGGAATATAAGTAGGGCTGCCATCACTTAAATCGCTGTCCTCGCTATTTGTCTAGGGAAGACGCTGTTATCCGCTTCTGCCCCGCCCGGGACCGGTGTCCGGGATCCTTTTAAAAACCCCGCTACGAGGTGGATGTCAGCCCTAGGTATAAGGGAGCTCAATCATTTTGAGTCTTACCATCCAGTGGCCCCTTTGCTTTGTCGACTATAGTTACCATATACTAACGCAGTGTTAATATGAAACGTTTTTTGTCCTCAGTCAGCAAGAATTATTCTCCGTGCTGAAGGCCTACTCGGTACTGAACCCGAAGGTGGGCTACTTCCAGGCCCAAGCGCCGGTGGCGGCCTTCCTCCTGATGCACATGCCCTCCGTGCAAGCCTTCTGGTGCCTCGTCAGCATCAGCGACAAGTACCTCAGCGGGTACTATAACCCTGGCTTGGAGGTGAGTGCTTTGGACCATCATGGGATTGTTAAAATCATTTATGTTGTTCACACACTGGCACGGGAGCGTAGATGAGCCGAGGCCGGATTACGAAGCACACAGAATTCGGAGGCGATCCGAAAGCAGTACGTAGACGTGTGTAAGAACGTTCTGTTTAAAAACATTACAAATGAAAGTGCTTCGCTCCTATTATTATTTCCATTAGCACTAAATAACGCTTCACACTCATAGCCCCACACTAGGATTCCCTGTGTCGTGGGTGCCATGGACAACACACAAGACAAGTACATTCACACCCAGACCGAGAACAGACATTCAAACTCATCATTCTCCGCCTCGCTGGGAATCGAACCCAGGACCCTTGGCGCGGCGATCCGGCATGGTAACCATTGCGCCACACGGGTCGTCAACCGCCTCCTCTCCCATGCTGTGTATAAAGTGTGTACATAATATTAATCATACGCGACGTTTTTATGTCGAATTAATGTTTCACCTTGGTTTTACCTTAAAAATAGCATAAATCTGATTATAGGACGGTAAAAAATACAATCTTGAAGTTTCCGTTGCACAACCGCCACTGAGACGGCTAAATAATGTACTAATTACCGTAAATTAATTAGCGTATAAAAAGCTATTTCCGTAATGTTCCTCGCACACCGACAAGTGTTACACGGGCTAATTAGAAAACTCATGCATATGCATGTACCGACCCCGCCCTTGGGACGGTCGCGTGAAAGTAAGCTTTATGTGCTGTACAAAGTACTTTTTTCTTTCTTTCCTAGTAGTTTTTTTGTCCATTGTTTAAGTGCAATTAAATACTTTTTTATGTCTTTCTTAAGAACATTTCTTCAAAGTTTTTTAGTAGTAACTTTTTTGATGTTTCGTGCTTGGTGCAAATTAATAATGCCTTATTCATGCTTGTTCAATAAATGTATTTGTTAACGTAAAAAGATTTGTTTTGATGCCGTTTTATGAGTCTGTGCAATATAACATGAGTAAGTTCTTCTTTATTTATATACCTACTCGTATTTAGGTATGTGCTTGGATTTCGACAAAAATATAGTACTTATTTCATGATTTTAATGGCAGACATGTATTTTGCCAGCCTAAAAAAAGTGGATTTCTGTCTACCAAACCGTAAACTTTTCAGTAACTTTCTTTTAAACAGTTTTTTTTTCATCTGTAAACAAAGAACTTAAATAAAGAACAGACGGAATGTATCAACAAATTCAGTCCGGCACCCATAGTAATACCAACTCCTCTATTCGTACAAGAATCACACGCACACATTGAAACCATTCTGTTATTAATCGGCCGCCATTACCGCGTCGGACCGCACTAAAAATTACGCACACATGGTAAGCGGGCGGCGTCACTCTCGATAAGACAAGATGACGTCCGGATTTATTTTCACGTTCGTGTCTGTAAAGTTGACATTTTGTGATAGACATTATTGATTCTAAACCGTTGATAACTCTCCCCCAGGTGCTGCAACGTGACGGCGACATCCTCCACGCGCTGCTCCGTCGTACGGCTCCCGCCGTCCACCGGCACCTGGCCAAGCACCGCGTGGAGCCCGTGCTGTACGCCACCGAGTGGTTCCTGTGCGCGCTCACCCGCACGCTGCCCTGGGACTCGCTGCTGCGCGTGTGGGACTGCTTCCTCTGCGAGGGGGTTAAGGTGAGATGGATCTATGATACATTTATGAAATTCATGTAAAATCGCAACTCTTAGGCAAAGGTTACTATACTGTAGATGAGTACTTACTTAAATCAAAAAGACGCATGGAAATGACCAGCTTTGCAACCAACCAACCAGTTCCATTCCAGTTAGTGATATTTTTTTTTTGTAATAAATATACCTAAACTAAATATACCTATGTATTTTTATTTTTGAAAGTCGTGCTGAGGATTTTCTTTACGGCTTTTCTTCTCCTTCATGACAAAGCACCTTTCCGAAAAGCTGGTAGATTTCAAAATGACTTGCATAAGTATATCAGTGATACCTATATGAATAAATTATTTTGAATTTGTATTGATTCAACGTAGTTGATGAGAGTGAGCACGGCATCCCCAGCTCACTCTCATCGACTACCGCCGCTGTGGTTGGGTTTGAATTTGGAAGCGTTTGTTACCGTTTGTTTTGTTTGTCAAAGAAAGAAAAGATTGTAATGTAGAACTATTAAATCTCGTGCTAAAACAAGTACATAAATAGAGCGTCTTCATTACACATTTTAAATAATGTTTTATAAAAAAGTCACTTCTCCACTATACCTTTGCACATTACTCGCCCCGAATAATAACCCAAACCTAACATCATAACCCACAGGTCCTATTTAAAGCGGCCCTAGTGATCCTAGCCGGGGCCCTCGGTCCAGCGAAGGTCCGCAAGCGGGCAGCAGGGCTATGCGAGACGCTGGAGGTGCTGCGCCACCCGCCCGAGGCGGTGCTGGGCGAGGAGTACCTGGTGTACCACATGCAGCGGCTCAACCTCACCGAGGAGGACTTCGAGTTCGAGCACCAGCGGCAGACCGCGAGGCGACGTGCTATGCCGAACAGAAGGTGGGGAACGAAATGTATAGGTTTAAGGCCAAGGCTCGGTAGCTAGTGAATATCAGATCTCAGGAAGAGCCAAGCCCCTTACTATACTATTCGGAAATTAAGAGGCCCATAATGACATTTGCTGTTTATTAACCCTTTGCACTCGAGAGGTGAGTCTCGCTCACCACATGATTTATTCGTTCACCACTTTGTTTGGTGCGGAGATTCGATGCGCTGTGTAAACTACTTATGTTTCTTTATTTGGTAATTGATCATCGAATTTCCGCACCAAACAAAGTGGTGAAGGAATCACCTCTCGAGTTGTGGCAATAAATCATGTGGTGAGCGAGACTCACCTCTCGAGTGCAAAGGGTTAATATAAACTGACCTTGTATAGGCATATTTAAAGGAATAGTTGGATACTTACAGGATTATGACTTTGTAAAATCCATACGACGTTTCCAACAACAAGACTGTAGGTCTGACTTTGCAAGCGTTAATGCTACAGTTTGTGGCTTGTTGGTAACCTTTTGACAGAAAAATAACCTTCCCGTTCATTCTTGTAATATTGTAAAACAAAAAAAAGCAAAATCTGCAATCTTGGTGATCCATGATGATGTGATATGATGCTTACAAATGGTCCTTTACTTCCAGTGGCAGCTGATTCAGCGAGTGCTCCTACAAGCGCTATTCGAAGAATAACGCCCGGGACCTCTTCCACACTCTGTAAAATGAGTGCATAGACTGCCTTAAGCTCAACGTACCTTAAGCTCTGCGGGATAAGGGCGAGATTCGAACACGAAACGAACGTGTGTGTGTGTGTGACTGTGCGTGTAAGTGATAAGTGAACCGGTTAATACTGACTCTGCTGTAGTGTGTGTGAATAGCTGTGAGCGTTTAGACAACTACTGATGTGAGGTTTGTGGTGAGTCTTCTATTTCTGACCATTTTCTACTTATAATTGACAATTTGTAGATGCTTCTATGATTGTGTGATGTGATGTCCATATGTGTACCTAAATAGCACAATCCACTAAGAAAAATAATGTACTTCACACATTTTTTTAACATTGTGTAAATAAGTGTTACTATTGTGTGGAAAAATTATTAATGATTAAATACTAATGATATGATTGATTTAATGTATTGGATTGTGTTAGGTAGCAAAAATATGTGGATGACAGATCACATGTGATGTTGGCAAACTTATCAGTTTATAACTAAAATTGAAATGATGAATTATTGCAGATGACTGATATTAAAAAGCAGAGCATAATCTGAATTAAGCTATAATTGGTACTGATTTGTAAGTCACGTTAGGTTAGTAACTGGTAGCGAGTAGGCCCAATTAAATTTGTATTTTGTATACAGGTCAGTATTTTTGTTATGTTAAGAAATGTATTTATTGGAGTATGTAACATATCTATTACAGGTTATCTAAATATGACTTGATCCACTGTAGGACACAGGTCTCTAAAATTGCATAATATAAGAATTTCCAATGAATTACATAGATAGAGATAAGTTTGCCAAAATTACAGTTCTCAGGTTGATTCAATTTGATTCCTGCACAATTTATTTAAAATAGTTATATTTTGGTTGATGTTTGTAGGATGGTTTAATTGCTTTTGGGTAATATTCTCGAATTATCATTCTGTCCTAACCATTGAGGTATTGTCGGATTATGTTGACTTTGACTGCTATATGATACATTTAATATTTGTATAATCATTATTTTATATAATAATATATATTATGTGATGATTAACAACTTTGGAACAGGGTCCATCTTCAAGCATTAACAGGACTTTCCATGCTTTGATTTCATATCATATTCATGTCAAAGTACCAACATAACTAAAATGGTTGACAACCCTGATCCAAAAAATATACTATACATACAATGCTTCCATCTTATTGTCTCTCAACGTCCCCACAATAATAATATTGTTTAAGAGGACTGTATGTGAACCAAATGATTTGGTCAATTGTAATATTAATAAATCAACTTGTCAGTTCTATACAATATTTTGTTGCGTCAATGGTTACAGAACTTCTAATGGAAAAAGAAATTAACTATATGCTGCATCTAATAATAAAACTGTACCAAAGTTGTTAACAATTATAAAACTTGACTGCTTTTTACATATTTAACAAAGACTGTCATTCTTTTTAATGATACATTTTCAATTTTCTATTTTTAATCATAATCTGATTTGTAATGGTTAGGGCTTATACAATATAGTATATTCATTTGAATCATGAAATACTGTCGCAAACAGATTTAATGCATGTGACAAATATTTGCTATGCACAGCTAACATCTAAGTTCTTATATTATTTGATTGTTTAAAATCGAAAACATTTTGTTCTGATTGCTACAAATTATTTCTACTGAAGGAGATTAGAATTTCCATTTATAACTTTTACTTATGTTCAATACATACTGATGTGGAGGGCTGTTGCAAACCTCAACAGTAAACCCATAATTCGTATTTTTCAATAGTATTGTATTCTATAAAAGTATTGTAAATGTAATCCAATGTGATATGTCTGTAATTATATTATTACATATCTCGAAAAGCGAATAGGAGAGAAAGGCAAGTTAGTGTAAATAAATATAATATTCCAAAAACAAAGATAAAAAAATAAATAAAAAATCTTTTGTATTCAAGTAAAGTACAATTAGTTTATTACCATTGTATTGAAAGTGTGAATGCAATAAGAAATCATCATGTCGCAACAAAAGTGACTTAAGTATCGTTTTTTATTTTTCTATTTAAAAAATTATATTTTCTTTATAATTATTATACAGATGATATGTTTGAATGTAGTACTTCAAACAAATTGTATATTTAAACCCATTAAATATTATGTAGATTTAACAGACAGGGAGATCAGGACCATAATTTTTTATTTTTTTAATACTGGAGCTTAAAACAACTGAAAACAATAAGTATTTTAGATAAATTAAGAGTAAAGACGATACTTAACCAGTTTTGTTTTTGGAACTAAGTTTTTTATTCTATTTTGTAGTATTTAAAATATCCCCATAGTTTTAAAGAATACATTTGTACTCTTTGTTATTTTGTTTTAGTTTCATGTCTGAATGAAAGTTAAGAAGTTTTGATGTAATGCATAATTCTCCAAATTAAATTAAGAGTATTGTGATGCAAAAATTAAGATAAACTTGTAGTTAAGATTGGAATATAATATATATTTTTTCAACATAAATTGACACGAAAAATTTATGGAATTGTAGAATATTCCATACGTAAATTAGTGATAAATGAATTATGTACAAAATGATAAAATGGTGAAGATGGCATTAGAACAGAATTAATATCACAGATAGTGATAGTGATTATTTTGCCTTGAATTTGCTTACTTTTGATAGTAAGTTATAATTCATAATTACTCTTTATGAAGTTTGAAGTCATTTGTTGAGCACAAATGAGTAATTTAATTTACACGAAATAAAAAGTGATGACGTGTCAATATGATGACTTTGATCATGCCATTTTCAAAGACAAACATATGTCTGTATTAATTATAATATTACAAATAATAAAACAAGTTTACTATTTATTGTTATAAATGCATCGAGATAAACATGTATGATTTATTTGTTTCACCTCGAATCTAGAATCTTTTGGTTTGTCAATGTGCAATATTCTATAATAAAAGACAATTTATGTATTCAGAAAATATCAAGACTTATACTTTATTTATATTATTTTAAGTTTTGTTGTTAAGATTACAATGTATGTTGATTAGTTTTCTTTGTTTCATTGAATTCAGTTACGTTATTTTCAATTTGCATAAGGAAAATTAGGAGTATTACTAAGTTTTGTATTGGACAGAAGAAATACAGGTTTATATTATATAGCCTTTATATTATATTTTATTAAAGTCAGTAGTGTATGAACATATTTATTCTTCCAATGTGAGCATAATAAAAATGTCTATTTTATTTTAATTGATTGAAAATAAGAACACTTAAAGTCATCATTACAATGATATTCTATTGTACAGTCCTTCCAGACTGTCTCTGCTTGTCAGTTTCAACATAGATTAAAAATCCGTTTTTCACTATGGCAGTAATTCCCTTTGTAAATTGTCTGTATGTTTCAATTCACGCACAAATCATGTTTTGTATATCAAATAGTAGTAGATTTATTCAGATTCATTGCACCTAATGGAATTTTATTCACTAGTGATGCACAAAGACAACATTCAAAAGTCTAATGTTATTATTACCAACATTTGTACGGGAATTACTGTTAAAAATTTAATAATTTATACTGCACTAGTGACAGTTATAGGCTATGATTTAGATGTAAGTTTCATTTATTGGTGCATAATAATGTTTTTTGATTCCCTCATAATTTTATTTAATTTAATAATTTGTATATTGGTGCCCTCTTGAGTTTTTGATGTTGTTTTGTAATAGAAATAAAAACGAAATGACGAATATGTATCAATCGTTTATTTTAATTGTGTGTACTATGGTACCATAGACAATCATTTTATTATAATGAAAAAATGATCAATTTTTTCTGTCTTCGTGCTTATTACATTTTTAAATTCCTATTACAAAATGCGTCATATCTCAGAACTTCTTAGTTTAAGTGATCAGAAAGTTCTTTTTAGAGTTTGGGTGTTGTGTGTTTTTGTTTTTTTTTAGTTCGAGAATTTTTATTAAATGTTATTCATGTACCTTGCTGTCACGCTGTAATCATGATTATTATAATTCTTTATAGCACA
This sequence comes from Thymelicus lineola, assembly GCA_963932265.1. Classification (NCBI taxonomy): domain Eukaryota; kingdom Metazoa; phylum Arthropoda; class Insecta; order Lepidoptera; family Hesperiidae; genus Thymelicus; species Thymelicus lineola. The sequence continues at coordinate 9,309,545 of OZ010681.1, read as the reverse complement.
CTGTGACCTCAAGCCACACTTGGGTCACGCTTACCGAAGGGTAAGCGCTACAAAGGGAAAGGGCAAGGGGAATGGGGAGGGGGGAAAGGGCTACTTTGTGAAGATAAAGTAGCCCTTTTTTACACGGTGCGAAAAAGGTGTAAAAAAGGGCTACATAAATCACTGCGTGTTTAGGTTACATTGTGCTATAAAATAGTCAACGATGCTCTTGATTTAAGTGGTATATTATTGCACGACGTTTAGCACCTTTGCTAATTTTGATTTAATCTTTGCCCGTGCAATAATAGACCACTTTACGCACCCTATCGGAATGTACTATTTGTTGTTATTCTCAGCTAGATTTTTGAAAATATGGAGCTGGCTTTAGTAATTTTGACTTGTTCAAATTTAACAAGTGTATTTATGACGTATGACAACAAATCGATTGGTTTTTAAACTTACCTAGACCACAGAATACTTAATAGTAGACTGGATTTTTTGATTAAAAAAAATTACATTCTATTTCATGTGAGATATTTTAAAATTGCATGTGCCAAAATAGTTTTAAAAGAATTTTTTACTGGTTAGCACAGTAATATAATGTCACTGTAAATAAAGTTTTTTTTTCGTTATTTGTATGACTGTTTGTCAGTCCACACATGACTTTGCTCTCATGATGGACTGTAGTGAAATTGTAAGAGAAAATGTAACCTAAATTATTTTAAACAACCTTTGTTTGAAGTCAGACCATATCGCCAGCTCCATGAATAGTATTAAGTGACCAAATAATGTAATATTCCATTATTGAATATAGAACGCAGATCTTCAATATTATTCCACTACAAGGCTTCGACTATATGAGAAGGTGTAAGGAACGACACTAACTAATCATTATGCCTTTAAAAAAATGGTTGTCTGTAAAGTCGGTTTACGGACGGCAGTTTAACGTGACAACGTCATGACAAAACATTGATGAAACGATTGCATACTTTTATAGATAAAATTTAATCATTTTAATTAAATTACCATTATTTTGTATAGGAAAAGGAGTGAAATGAAATCTACATTTTGATTCATAAATTAACTTTTATTTGCACTAATTAATTCAAATATGTTTATTACTTCGATGAACAGATTATTTACAAGTAACAATGTGAAGGAAGAGAGATACATGCGGCACGATCCGAGCGCTTCGGCCGATCGTGCCTCTCTATCGCTTGTTCCGCGCTCTCGCTTGCGGAACGTGACAGTGAGTCATGCTTTTTCGTGCGTGCACCCGGCGTTCATCGTTTTAATAGACGTTGTCACGTCAATAATTAGAAAAAGAAGGATAGGCCCGGCCCGTCGGAATATTTCACGCAACTGTTCTTCAACAAGCAGAAAGTAGCACCATCTCTCTTTCTTACGAACTACGTGAAACAGCGTCTTCTCGTATAGTCAGTCTAGGCAATCACATTCCGTTTACAGACTGTTATGAAAGAATAAGAATGAAAAATGTAATAGATTACTTGTATAAAACAAGTTAGTGCAAATTACGTCGTTGTCGTATTTTTGTACCGCGCAAATTGAATATCACTGCAATATTTGTGTTGTAAATAAAAGTGTCAAGTTTTACTGATTGTTTTTTTACAACCATCCTCAGGTGCAGTGATATAAGCCGCGCCATTAAAGAAACGAATCTAAAATGGTGGAAATTATCATTCCCCTCACTCGCACGTTATTCCTGTCTTTAACGTGCGAGTGAGGGGGAATGAATATTCTGCCATTTTAGATTCGTTTCTTTAATGGCGCGGCTTATACTTTATAAAACATCAAATTTATTATAAATTTCCCGTTGTTCAGATTGATGGTTAGATTCCCAAATTATAGAACAAAAGGCAGACTGATCTAGCAATTTCCGGCGTTCCTAGGTTCAGTTCAGCTAGTCCAACCTCTAGCTACAAAATACATTTTTACTGAGAATAATATTTTATGCTTTTCAATAATTGAAACCAATAAAATTTAAATATGATTGAGAAAATCCAAAGAAAAAAAAATTCGTCAAAAATAATTTATTCTTGACCCCTGATACATAACATAAATATGGCAAGAGTGAAAATAAAACAAAATAAATATGCTGTATAAATTATAATTACATACAAAACTGTAAGATGCATACCACTCTTATTACAAATAACACGTCCGTACAACCCGACCCGCTATATGTAAGGCAGAAGACAGACAAGGGACAATTCCCAACGATCCAAAACATCGACACTTCTTATTGAGCACCATTGTTTATCAAATTAATTAATCTTTAACAGATTTATCGGTTACAAGAGGAAGGAAAGTTGTCTAAATAGTAAAAAACAATATTAATGCTCTACTGGAAAAATAAGCGCTTATAGCTGCGATTTGTCAATCGTATATTAGCAAAACAAAACATTAGGGACAAAGTTTCATTCCTTCTCGTTTCGTGCGATAGTTAGGTACGATAAGCCATGAGTAACGTTATCACAATATATAATGTTGTTAAGCAACGTGCTCTTCAAAAATAACGTCTATCACAGGGATAGGCTCCATTTATCCGTTCCAGAGTAACGGAATGAGGCTTTAGTCTAGACCTCAATCATGAGAGATCCTTGCATAGTTGCTACAGGTTCAAAGCCTCATAATAAGTCATTCGGCTCACAAAAATAATCATTCATTCAGTTATTACATTACCACACTTTAATTTGAATAAAATTCTGCAAAGATCACTGAGTGACATATGGGATCTGTATTGTGCCATCAGGAAACCTCAGCTATTAGGAGACAACCTTGTAAATGACTTTGATTCTATTTCATTTGTTAAACGAAATCAAATGTATGCAACCTAAAGTTAGTTTTCGAGGAACAAACACATTCAGAGATCGGAACTCCTATACTTATTGAAAGTTTTGTCTTTTCATCTTTAATTTTCTTTTCCATATTCTAGATTTGAGACAACTAATTAGTAATTAAATTGTAAGAGCTTCGGCTAATGTAAGGTTAATTTAAAGGCGAGGTAGTGAGTGTTTAAAATTAAATTCAAAATTATTTATTGTGTCACAACCGCTCATAAAGCAATCAGTATTTTCAGTGCTGTTAACATCAAGAGGAGATTTGTAAAAGAATAACTTGTAGATACGCCCATTTTGTCAATAAAATTCATTTAGGTATGCGTATTCATAATATAAAAATACTGGTCGTAGCGCACATATCAACTCGGAAAGGGATCGGCACCGGATCGCCTCGCCGTCAACCTAACGTAAGCTCGGCTACGGCTAGGCGACGCCGCGCTTACGGCTCGCCGGCCGCTGGTTGACGGAATGAATGACAGCAGTTCGCCGACGCAACGGTAGCCGCGGCGCGGGGCGTGCACGAGGAAACGGAAAGTCGACGGATAGCGTACGGTGAGACGTAAGCGCGGCTACGGCAAGTCGTCCACGCACCGTAAGCTTGTCTCGAGGCGAGGCGATTACGTTACGGATCCGATAAGTGTGCTTTACAGTAGGGAGTTTCATACAAAGAATACTGACATGCAAGAGTTGATACGTTTACGTTCCGTTTACGAGTTGATATGTGTGCTATGACCATACTTCGTATTTATTAACTTATTGTAAACGTGGTTCTGTCTTCATGTCGTTATAAACTATAATTAAGCGTTTATTCGTTCTTAGCGTTTAAAATTAACGTTTAATAGGTACAGCCCAGTTTTATTAACACAGAATAACATACATATACACATATAGTGGTCCATTTTAATTATCTATTTATACAAATCCGTAAGCCCATTTTTAGGACTAATCTGATGACATTAGCAGTAAACGCTGTGCGCGTTGAGTCATGACAAATCGGTCTATTTTTTGAGGGCTAAAGTGTGCACAGACTTAATAAGTTGAATCCTAAAAAAATTTTTTTTTTTTAAACGCTTTTATTTCAATAATGTTTAGTTTATAAAATTAGCTACAAGTTGTGAAAATTTCAAGTCTCTACGTAAAATAGAACATAGAGAATTATGCGTCTAAAGTCTGAAAATCGTTTTTTTTTAATTTAACAACAAATAAACAATGAAAATTAGTTTAAAATATGATTTTCGTGTATTGTCATCGGAAATACACATGTCTGCCAAATTTAATCAATTTTCATTAAAGGGAAGTCATTCAAATTAACGTTACAAGATTTGATGCTTTGATGCTCCGAAGTGAAGCTAAATAAAAGCGTTTAAAAATACTAAAATGGCGTGATAAAGACGACCAAAAGGCATGTATTGCCCGGCCTATTACTAAATGCCATATATTTTTAGCGCTTCAAATACACTTGCTCTAAGTACACATCTCATTTCACCGACTTGTCAAAGTTATCGCCAGAATGCCTGTAACATAATATCATGTGTCTAAAACGACTTATTTCGAACCCTGGACCACCACAAGCAATAGGTTTGTTATAACTGTCCTACATCTCAGTCAGTCCTCTATTTCAAGTAACCCTAGCAAATTTTATCTTATCGTCAATCTTTCTGTCGTTATATTATCTTAATTTACAATATAATTTTCACTTTACATATCGCAGTGTTTAACGTTTTTATTTTTTATTATAATTTTATCAGCACTAGTATTCGTTATCCCTTTCACACCTACTACTCGTAGGCAAATCAGAGCGAGACGCAAAACAATTTTACTAGATATAGCAATACACAAACCGAGTACATATTTACAAGATATGTTTATTTAAAAAACAACACTAATATTTATTTTATATTATTATAATATAGGGTAGGTGTGTTCACTGACTTGAGAATTAGATATAAATGTCATGATCTGGCGGTCTATTATGAACTCTTAATTCCAGCCAAGTTCCAGTGTAAACGTCAAATTCGTGTTACGAAAGTGGTCACGTGACACTTTTTAGCCAATCATACGTCGTTTAAAGCCCGAGAAATGAATTGCCTGGAACACGAATGGTTTTATAAAAGTTCATAATAGGCCATTCCATATAATTTTACCATTTATCCTTTGATAAATCACTAACGATAAAATTATTAACTTAATACTTTTTTACCTTCGAAAATGATAATGTAATGGTTCAAATTAAGTAATAATATTATGTTTAATGGGAACTTGGAACTTAAAATGTTTGTTAGAAAAACGAAATTTGAACCATCATAATATTTGTAAATTACATTCAAATTTTAATTATGTACTAACCGCAAGCCAGTGAACAACCCCACATTTGTACGAGCTAGAAGGCCACTCATTGTAAACTTTTCAAATACTTTGACTTCTTCTTCAATATATTCTTTACATCGGTCAACATATCTTGCAAACCACTCTTGAGTTTTTGTTCTACTGGACACTGGTATTTATTGTCGATGTTAAGCTTGGCGAGTTCGTCTTGGAGGGTAGACTTATAATCATAAGTCGGCCACTTCTCGAATATATCTTCTAGTATCGCTATAGTGTCTTGTACGGTATCGTTTAGGCTGCTTAGTGATTCGGATGTTTTGATCTGGTCGGGGCTTTGGTTTGCTTTTTTCTTGGACTTTTTCGCGTTCGCCGGCGCCATGACTTCGTTACACACGCCTAGCAGGAACGTTATTATACCTATGAACTGAAATTAATAAATCATTATTATTTTTGTTGTATATTGGCAATGTATTTTTATAATAAAATGTCCAAAGCTTTTCGAGTCGTACGCAGTTGTTGCCGTTTGGATTTTGGCGTCGGTACTATGAAAAGGCCACATACCAAAACAATGTACCAATCTAATCCTTATTCAATAAGATGGAAATTTCCATTGATTATTTTTGACATACAAAAATCAATACACCTTCCTACCAGAGCTGGGAATCAGTGTTGTAGAATCCATAGTAAATTAATATTTATTAGCCATATAAATATTGATATATAATAATAGTACGTAATCGATTTCGTATATCGACAAATAACATATAAAATAGCAGTAATCTGTTTTTATTCGCGCTCATCATTTGTGTCCACGGACGATTTCTATATGTCCGTTACTCGAGCGCACTGTGTAGTTACACTCTTGTTAATATAAAGCTAGCCAAACACAATCAAGTTTACTTGTCAAGTTTGCAGCGGACTTGATCGTATGGCCAGCTTAAATGAATGAATTTATTTGTTCAAGTATGTGTACATATCAGGTCACAAATAGTATATTACAATCCAGCACACTTCGCCGGTGGAACCAGCGTACAAATGTCAAAGTAAGCATTATTCTTATAATAATAATAATATTGCAAATCTTTGTCGTCCAAATCATTTTAACTATTATAAAAAAATGATATTATATATGATATTATAATCTAACTAAGAACTAAAATAGCTGAAAACGGAAGCTAACCTCGATAAAATGCGAGTAAAACTGCAGCGCGTCCGTGAGCTGCGCCGCCGCGGGTCGTGCAGCCGCCGTGAGGTGCTGCGCGCAGTCCTGCAGCAGGCGCTGCGCCCGCGCCACCGCCGCACGCGCGCCCTCTCCCCCCACGCCCCCGCCGCCCGTACACAGCGCGCACACCACCGACAGCGTCACCGTGTATAACTCCCGGTATGGGATGGGGGAGTTTACGAATGCTGTTGATAAAAACAGAATACATTTTCAAGTTTTGTTAGTTTTTAAGTTTTTTTTGTTAACGCTACACACTCATAGACACAAAAACAAGAACACACACCTAAACCGAGAGCAGAAACTCGAACCTCATAATTGAAATTTTCGACTCGCTGGAAATCGAACCAAAGACCCTACGAACGGCGGTCCGGCATGGTAAAAATGATACATATTGCTGAACTCTAGGGCCCAGTTGAATGCCGTCGGTACACATACATGATGGTAGAGTGAGACGTCCGTCCGTCTGTCTGTCCGAAGTACAGCGTTGAGACCTTTAGCGGGCGTCCGTAAATTACGTGAATGTTTTTTTAAATTTTCTGTCCCTCCCTCCCTTCCTCCCTGGTGAGATGACGTGAGATTTTATTCAACCCCCTCCCCCATACCCCAATCTCACGTGAGATCTTTCAAAATGTGGGTTTCTTACGTAAACGCGTTGGATTGTTATTGTAAATTATTTTCTTTCGAACGAATTGGTGAATGATCTTAATCGTATTACGATTACGCTTAAGATTAAATCTTAAGCATGTGCAATCTGGACCAAAATAGTATTTTTTTTTGTTTCAATCAGAAAAAAAATTGCGTGATATTTGCCGAGACCCCCCCTCTCTCCAACGTAAGATTAGATGATATTTGACTCGACCCCCTCCCCCCTTAAACATCTCACGTAATTTATGGACGCCCCCTTAGTGCTAGAAAGCTGTTTGGCATGGATTTACATATTTACTAAAACTCCAGAATCTCAAAATAAAATATTGAAAACATTTTTTTCCTCCCCTCTGCCTCCCCTGCAGGTAACCTATAGTGTGGGGTACCGAAGGTCTACCAAAAATATTATGGGTCTTCTAAGACTCTTTTTGGAATTAGGGGTCCGTTTACGAAATATTTGGCTTTAAAGTGCTAATAATTCTGGTTAGAGTCAAGTGTCCCCTCCCCCTGCTGGCTAAACGGTTGAAGTTGCGCGTGTTCCAACACGCGCTTGCCTGATTTTTTCATATTCCCGTACGGAACTAAAAACGCAATACACGAACTCACCAGTAATCCTACACGGCCCCGGCCCGGCAACAGTGCGCCTCTCCTTCCCGCCGTGCGTCGTCCGCGCGCTATCCACCGCTTCCCCCAGCGCCGCTATGCTCGCCTGCAGCTCCGCGCACTGCTCACCCCCTCCCCCTCCCCCCCGGCTCGCGCTGTCCGCACACTCGATACACAGCGCGACGGCCGACACTATGCCGTCCTTCAGCCGGAGATACGCCACGTCCTTCTCGAAGGTTCTCGCCTTGACGTCCGGGTCCTCCAGCTGCGGCGGCTCCCAGTTCACTATGGCGTTTAAGTCGCGGTTGTCGCTGGAAACGTTCGTGACGGTTAAACACAGTTAGTGCCAAAGGTAAGTGTAACTGTCTATGTAAATCTCTTTTCAGTCAGCTGACAGATAAATCGCACACAAAGGACATTTCCTTTTATTTTCCATTTCCTAAAGATCTTTCGATCACCTTTTTCTATCCTGTGATCTACGATTCTAACTATCTGATAGCGACATAATAAACTCGTAGAAGACATACTACGGTATGTAAGTGTATTCTCGACATGTCTAAATACTCACGCTTTCAACAACCCGGTTACCTTTCGACAATAGATTTGTCAACCTTTCAGAAATCAGCGGTTAGTATGATTTTACGTATGACTTATGGACGATCTGTGTGGCGCAATGGTTACCATGCCGGATCGCCGCGCCAAGGATTCTTTGTTCAATTACCAGCGAGGCGTAAATTTGAATGATGATTTTGAATTCCTGTTATCAGTCTGGGTGCTAGAATCTCTGTATGTTGTCAATGGCACCCACGACACAGGGAATACCAGTGTGGAGCTATGAGTGTGTAGCGTTAAACGTATGTATGTGTGTGTGTGTGTGTGTGTGTGTGTGTGTGTGTGTGTGTGTGTGTGTGTGTGTGTGTGTGTGTGTGTGTGTGTCACTGACCGCAGCACGGTGGGCAGGGGGGGCGGTGCGTGCAGAGGCGCGGGCGGGCCGGCCAGCAGCGCGAGGGAGGCGCGCTCGCGGGCGGCGAGGGCGCCCCACGCGCACGAGTCCAGCCGCGCGCCCCACGCCACTAGCTCCACTAGCTTCTCGAACGTTCCGTACTTGTACGCGTAGGTCACTTGCTCGATGCTCTGGGGATAGGGGACGGTTGTATGTGAATAGTGGTATCGTAAGTGGTAAGTAATTTGTAATGTGCCATTGTTATAAGTGTAAGTCACTGATACATTGCCTTGGTGGCATCACATTGATGGCCGCTTCTTGTGCAAGTGGCGTGGAACTTAATGACTGCCACACCACTAAAAAGTGTCAAGCAAAATTTTAAAACATTTTATAACAGTAGTGTGAGCATCACATGATTTATAAACCTGTTATCGGGTGTTAAGGCGTGTTTAGACGCTTCATCGCTGCTTTAACGAACAATTGTTGCGCGGTTACTCATCCTCGATGAACGAGTATTAGGCATATCCTTGGTGATGATGGAACGCCCCGGTGTCTGCGAACAGCCGCAGCGCCCATTACGCTTCGTACACCTCAGTCCAATGTTCATTATGGGGTACTCAAGTCCTTGGTGTTAGCAAGCAGGCGGAGCGAGCACAACCAACGACACCTGCTGCATGTGTTTGGCCTCTAGGCGTACTATCGCCGCTACAACGCAATAATTGGTGGCCCCTGCGCAATAATTGGTGGCCCTTACTCATCCCAGGTGCACGAGTAATACTCACGTCCTTGGTGTGATGATGGTGGAAAGCGCGTGTGTCGGCGAGCAGGCGCAGTGCGCGCGCGGGCGCCAGCGCGCCGGGCAGCCGGTACGCGTGCAGCCAGCCCAGCGACACCAGCTGCACGTGCTTGGCTTCCAGCCGCGCGTACGCCGTGTGCGCTGCCCATGCGTTGCCTGGCACGTGGGTAGATGTGGTTGTTAGTCAACGGATTGATAAAACACTTGTAACTAAATAGAAATAGGAAGTGGTAGATACCGTTACAGCAAGTAGATACCGCTACATCAGAGATGGGCCTTAGATAAGAGGAGTTTATTAAATAACTAGGAAATCGCCCTCACTTCGCTTCGGGAAAAATAGTAAAAAAAAACATGTATAATATAGCCTATGTCACCCGGGGATAGTGTAGCTTCCCAACAGTGCAAAAATTCTTCAATTCGGTTCGGTACTTATAATCAAATCTTTCCTCTTTATAATATTAGTATAAATTAAAAAATATTTTAATAGGAAATGTGAAAATCTGTCCAATTTAAAAAAAAATTATCCACAAGTTTTATCCTTGTAATTTTTTTAGTTTTAATGTTGCTTATGTTCCATTATTTCTTTAACGCTTTGAATAAAAAAAAAGTCAATGGACACAATTAAAGATCTAAAAGCAATAACACTTCTTCACTCACCAATCCACTCTGAAGCGTTGTGGCCGTACTCAGTATTGGGCCATTAATGGGTTGACGTCAATAATATTTCTTCATTATAGAAACAGTTTAGAAATACAATATACCCACCCAGCAGATGGTAGACGGAGACGAGCAGCAGCTTGGCGTGGAAGTTGGCGGGTGAGTGGTGCAGCACCAGCTCCAGCAAGCTGGCCGCCTCCACCAGCGGCGCAGTGCTCGCCGACTCCAGCGCTGGAACATGAAACATTATCATCGTCGCTACATAGGACCTGGCGAGAGTCGGCATGGCTAGGCATTTTTTGCGACGAAAATAAATATTTGTAGCACGATAAGTTTGAATGAAGCTCATCGAGGCTACGATCTTAACGACATAGAATTAAGGTACATTTCTATTTGACCGAATTAAAATGCTTAGGCATACCGTGAGTGCAGAACCTAACTGTTCTACTGCTGGAATAGTATCTAGTATTATGAAAGAACGTTAGGTATGCAGGGTCATGTTTTTCTACAATGAAGCAAGATAATTAAATTCTAACAAGCATATAATTTTGAAAACTAGAAATGCAGGATACGGACCCAGCTGCTGATAAAATCTTCACTCTAATTAAACAATGCTTCAAAGAGAGTTGTTTCTAAATTGTTCAACACATTGTAAGATTTTTTACCAAATAACTACTAAAACTCGTCTAGCAAAACGGACTATAGTATACTCTACAACGTACCAGCATGGCAATACAAGTGCGCAGCGAGCGTAGCATAGCCATCCGCAGCGCAGAATTCGGTCACAGTGGCGGTAATGAGCCGGTCGCGCACGCAGCGCAGGTACTGAGCCCGGAGCGCCGCGGCGAGGGGAGCGCTACGGGCGCCCGCGGGCTCCGCCGTCAGCCGCCACGCGCCCCAACACGACACGTGGCGCTGGATGTCGTCTGGCTGAACGAGCAGAGGGCGGTGATGATTGGTTTGTGATGGAAAAAGTATAGTAACGACAATCATATTTGTAAGTAAGTTGAGTGGGACTGAACTTGACCTTGACCTAATATGCGAAGACCTGTATGTACTGTGTATACTTGTATGTTGCACTCATACCCCCGCAGTATGTTTTTACATGTGTAGCGGGTGGCATATCCATATGTGTATCATCCGATACACATTACACATTATAATAAAACCCATGACGTAAGTGAGTACAAATATTTATCTGTCACATAAATATCGGCCCCGGCCGGGAATGGAACCCGAAACCCCTCGCTTCACAGGCAGGGTCGCCACCAACTAGGCTACAGGGTTAACCTGTATTGGTTAAATCGTTAAACATCAGAAATTCTCTTGCCACCCAAAACAAAAGCTATGAAGCCATGTTAAGGCTAAGAACATCTAAATATTTAAAGGCACATTAAAAAGTGTATAAAAATAAACTCACAGTCGTGGGTTCACTATTCTCATCGAAGCCCAAACATGTCAAGAAATCTCTGCAGTGCTCTTCTCGTTCCTTCTGTGGTATCATTGCCAAGTACGGCCTCAGATCAGGGACCGCGCACGGTTTGTTTGCAAACACCCTTAAATATTGCACACACAATGCCACTCCGCTACCGAGTAAAGCTGTGGGATCCCCATCTTTTGACAACCGTTTCCACAACTCCAATCTCGCTAGATATGGCCCTCGTAATGTTCTTCCCGAAGACATGCTTTCTACTAACTGACATATAAATTCATGGCACTTTTCCGCTGTATCGTCTGCATTTTCATTGCCACTATTATTGCTTTCTTTCATCAATTCGAAAACCGAGTCTAAGTACGGCAAATAGTAGTCCCATCTGTCTTGGTTGTCCCATAATAACTCTTTACAGATGAGATTGAGTCGCCTCCAGTGTCCTAGTTTTTTTAAATACGGTATACACGCTTGAGCCGTCGAGCCAGGCACGAGTTGACAGTAAAGAGGTCCTTCGATAAACTTCAGAATGTCCTCCCATTTCTCCTGAAGCTCCAAAATCATGATGTACAATCTCACTTCCTGTTCAGCTTCCATTTTGTTTTCTGATATAAAGTTGTCAACCATTCGTTGTGCTAGAGTTAGAAGTATACCCTTCCTGGTTTGATCTTCTGTTGATTTTGCCTGCAAAATAAACAAATAGCAAGTAAAGATTTAAGTAAAGTATTTATTTTATTGTAAGAGAACCAACATTTGAATATTTGGTGTAACAACTATTTTTGTGTGAGTTTTATCTATACTAATATTATAAAGAGGAAAAAGATTGTTTGTTTGTATTGAGTAGGCTCCGAAACTACCGAATCGATTTGAAAAATTCTTTCACTGTTGAGAAGCTACACTATCCCCGGGTGACATAGGCTATATTTTTTTTACTATTTTTCCCGAAGCGAAGCAAGGGCGGTTTCCTAGTAGATAATGAACTAATTTCAGAAATCAGAAAAATACCTGCAAAACAATGCTCATAACCGCCCAAAAGTAGTAGGGGTTTTTAGGTGCAAACTTGTAGAGTGCCATGGCCGCGCGTTGTTGCGCGCGCGGGTCCCCCACGCGGACGTACGACATGAACAGGTGTGAATGCAGCTCTTCGCTCTGTGGTTCCGCCTTCACAGCCGCTTCGTATATCTCACACACCTTACGGACTGTAATGGATGTAACGAAGAGTTAGGTTATTTACCGAATTCAAAAAAAGGAGGAGGTTCTCAATTCGACTGTATTTTTTTTTAATGTTGTTACCTCAGAACTTTGGACTGGGTGAACCGATTTTGATGATTCTTTTTTTAATCGAAAGCTGGTGCTTGTCGGGTGGTCCCACATAAATTTTAGCGAGATCTGACAATGGCATCCATGTCAAAAGCATAGTCTTAAATTTGCATTAAGTATGTGCGTGTTAAATGGACGAATAGCTCAATATCCAAACGATTTCGACGATTATTTTTTTATTGGATGTACTTCATTTGAATTCGGTTATTTTTTTGCTAAAATTTTAGATTATTTACACACAAAGATGAATGTGGGATCATAAAATGTGATGCTGATAGAGAATCGGAGGCTTGACCTGTTTGAGACTATAAAAAACACTAAGTAAATTATTTGATTTTATCTTTTGCAGTTTTATGTATAATCCATTTTTTAAACTTATTAAAGTTATAATTTCAAAAGTAGGGCAAATATTGTGTACCAAATAAGTCCCATCTAAAAAATTTACTAGGTATAGTTGGAATATTCCTAATGTTAGTAGAGTTATATTTGGGGCAGCTTGACTGCAAACATTTAGAGGAGGCCTCCTGAAGTGGATTACAAAGGGTTGACAGATAGCCTTATTTATGAATAGCTGTTGCTTGCAGCTTCAGAAGCAGAAATTATGCTTATCATATTTATCCCCTATTTCACCCCCTTAGGGGTGGCATTTTTAAAAATCCTTCCTTAGTGGAAACCTACGTCATAAGAGGAATATGTGAGGGAAATTTAAAGTTTCTAGCTCTAAGGGTTTGGCCTGTGCGTTGATACATTAGTCAATCACTTTTACCTTTTATACAGTGTGCAGCGACCAACTAGCAATAATTTATTTATTTATTATTGGCTTTCTGACACGCTCACAAATCTGCTTATAGCTAGAAAGCTGATCGCAGATAGACGAAGAAAAAAAAAAAAAAATTTGCTTCAATTCATTAATGGTACTCTACTGGGCACGGGTCTCTCCTCTTGAGGAGGCCTAGAGCATACTCCACCATGCTGCTCTAGTGCAGATTGGTGGAGGGGTTAGTGGCCAACCCGAGTGTCGGAAGTTTTCAAACCGCCCGAGGGCCTCCAACATGGCTTAACGACTGTTATCATATGATAACAACTGGGACCGATGGCTTAACGTGCCCTCCGAAGCACGGACACGCACTTTATATACAGATTTGACCTACTGACTCAAAACAGATCATACACACACAATTTTACTTAGATTCATTAGTGCTTAAGACAGAGGTCCATAAGTAATTTTTTCATAGCTATAACATTTCTCTGAGAATTTTTAGTTTTTAGATAGTTAGTTTATTTTTTAGAATTTCACATGTAATTACTTATATAATAAAATTTTCAACTGTATTTCAATAAAATTACAGATATTATTGGAATACAGTTGAAAAATTCATTACACATTCTATAATTTTACATTCTACAGAAATATTTACATTGTAGAGATTATCTTTTTGGATTGGAATTTTACTTTAGATCCCCCACATGGATGTTTTAAGGAAGTCATTTCTAGTGCTATCCATTTCTTTTTTTAGGGGACCTTGTTAATAGAAGACAGTCACCTACATTAGAAAATTACTGTTCATTTGGATATTTTTTGTTAGAAATATGGACACTTACACTGTTGGGACTCCCTGTACGTGATAGTCATGGCTTGGAGCGTGGTATCATCACTCGGTTTCTCTTCTGCAAGGGTGTCCAGCACCGCAAAGGCTTCACAGGCCTTTCCTAACCTAAAAAGTGCCAAAGCCTTCAAAGCTCTTGCCGCTTGCAATGTAGGACTCTTTTTCAGTACTTTTTCCGCCTCCTGAAGTGCCTTCTTATTGTTTCCATTATCCAACCAATCTACAAAAATATTCAACAATAATTTATAGAAAATAACACCACTTTATCACCTATAGGAGGTTACACTCATTTTTCACCGTAAATTGGACGCAGACGACGCTCCACGATTCCATCTTGCATATGATGTGGCTGCCCCGCCATTTTTCATTTATAAACTCTTTTTCAGCGGTTAAAATACTCTCTTGTATACTTTTTTCAATTTTTAGCAGCACGTTTGTTTTTGAGTTTGTCTTTGGGTGCCGAATGACAGTGACATAAAATAAGCCAATCTGCCATTCTACGGTATTGCCAGTACCTAATCAATAAGACAAGTTATAGATTACATATGGTGTATAGATAACAGACTATATAAGAAAGATATTTATTACTGGCATCTGCCTACCGGTATCAAAATAATCACATTGAATCATTTATTCGTTGGATAAGGTAATTATAAAGATGTCTGAATGCAGTGCCGGATTAACCACGTAGCAAGAGTAGCAATTGCTACGGGCCCTGCAGACTGCATATTTAGACCCACTCATATTTTCTGCCTGAGCGTAACTTTTTGAGTGAAACTTATTAAGATATTGTACTCTTTACGAGTAGATGGCAAATAAACGTATTGACTATTGAGTACCTACCTATTGAATTGTTTTTTTTTTACCACTACTTAAGAACCCAAAGTAGATCAAGGGCTCTTTGAAAGAATTTGCTACGGGCCCCGCGCTTGCTTAACCCGGCACTGTCCGTTTGCATATTATCCAACCACCCACATAGTAGTGTACAAATAATAGTTACACTGTACCTATTATTAGTTATTACCTAGTTCATATCTAAATTATAATAATAAAATTATGAAATATTATTTTGTTATGATTATTATTAAATTATTATTTTTTTAAATGCATCATGTCAAACAATCAAATAATAAACAATACCAAAATTAAAGTTTAATCAGTGCATATGAGATTTATTTCTATGAAATGTTACTTTCTTTTATGAATTCATTAATACTGTAGTAGCATTTTTCCAGAAGAAGATCGATGAGTTTTTTCTAAACATTTTTGTATCCGAGATAGCGCTATTGCCTTTCGGTATTTTATTGTAGCCAATGAACTAACATACTAACGTACACATGTGCATACGCAATGTAATGAGGTACCTACACTGAAAAAAAATTCAATATTTTATTCTACGATTTTGGAGTTTTAATAAATATGTATATCCATGCCAAAATGTAGCTTTTAGCATTATGGGTTGTAGGTAATTAGGTGTAAAAATTTTTGAAGAAAAATGCATCTGCCAGCCAAGGAATATTTGAAAGAGGTATTACACCTCGTTACGAGTAGTCTCGGCGCTAGGCCGCGGCCTAGGGGCGACAGCGTCCTAGGGGCGGCAGATTTCAGAAGATGATATTATAGATGATTTTGCTATTATAAAGTGCCGTAAAAATTGTAATTCTTGTTTTTTTTTTACTTTCTTAGTGACTAATTCAGTGCTTAATTCAATACTATGAATGGAAAATTATTATTTTATAAAGGTACATGGGGCGGCGGAAATAAATTGGCATATACCTACTCATAAAAAACATAAATACGGCACTGCTACCAAGTACCTACTAAATAAATACTATTTAGTTACACCTAGGCTACTTAAGATCTAGGTAAGTGGGTGTCTTAAATCCATCACAATCTTAATTATTTTATATTGTGAATAGGTACCAAAGTAGTGTGTATTCATCACCCGGATATATAAAATTCCCCCCAGGCTTTATAATTTATTATGTTCACGTCTGCGGATGTCATCATTTGGTGTTTGGTAGCATTTTTTAATGTTTTAATTAAAATAATAAAAAATACGAAAATAAAACTGGTCTATTTACCGATAGGTGGGCTGTAAAGAAAGGTCAAGGTCGTAAAATGTAAGTTTTTAATTAAAACATAAATATAATTTACAAAGTTTTGTATTAAATCTAACTTAATATTATACACACATTTCGGATTGATACACATTTACACTGGGGTGTAGGTATTTCGGAATTTTGAACTTGCTACAATTTAATAATCTTCGATGTTTACGATTTACAGTTTTGTAGCATACAATTTTAAGGGTGAATTTCGAGCATCTCAAAAACACTCCCCTATATCGAATACCACGTCCAAACACGCACATAATAGAACAATCTCACATTTATCACTAATAAGGCAGTGTTAAGTTTTCATAAATTCGTAGAAGTATCATTTGGTTCTCAGGTCTACAGTTTCGAAACCAGTTTCCGTAATAGGTTTCGGTAGAGATATTTCTGGCGGGCATTCTCTCGATATCGAAGCCCTTTTTTGTCTCGGTGGGGGTACAGGTGCGGGAGGCGCCTTTTTCTTCAGAAGGTTCTTTATCCTCATGCCTCCTCTGTAATAGTACAGGTAGATGCCCGCCAACACTGCGACAGCGACGAACAAGGTGGCAATTGCAATGAGAACTCCGTACCAGGCGCTGCCGGAGGTTTCCTCTGGAACGGGCAGGGTCGGTTTCCTGCTGGGAGGTGGCACGTAATCTGGTCTCGGCCGTTTCGTGGTCGTGGCAAACTTGTCGCCAATCGCTACGTCAGCGCACGCCCGGAACTCCTCTTGAGGTCCGCAACCCACCGCTCCGCTGCCATTGGCGCAAGTTCCCCAGTTGTTCCCGGCTATGTATCTCCATTGAAGAACACAGTGAGAACACTCGAACCCTTCGGGTAGCCGATACTTCATCTCGTAAATTTTGTTCCCTTCCTTGGGGAAGAATTTGCTCTCGTTCCGGCCATCTAATAGCAATACGTTCTTGTCTAAACATTCCTGCGTTGTGGTCTTGAAGTCGTCGCAGAGTCTGAATTCGAAGAATCCGTTGTGAGAGGCTGTCAATTCAACTTTGACGCTGATGACGTCTTTCGGAGCGTATTTGCGAACGATGACCCCCTTGTAAAATCTGCCTCCGTACTCGTGTTGTCTGGGTTGTGCTGCATCCCACGCGTCGCCACAGACTCCACACTTGCCACTGTTTCTGTTCCATTGTCTTGTGAACCCTCCGCAGTAGAGCTCGTGGTCATTGTAGTTGTGTGGTGTATCGAAACCGTACCGCCAGGCGGAGGCTCGCGACGGTGGCTCTATTAGCCGACCGTGGCCATTAACACCCTCCTTTAGAACTGCTAAAACTGCTACCCCGATCCATATTACCTGAAACAAAAGACGTGTGTTCGTTTATTATTATGGCAATCAAAATTTAATGAAATATATGCATTTTAGGTGATAAAAAATTCTAGCGCAATTTTAAGTAAATGGTATTGCGACAAAATATTCATACCGCAGTTCATTAACCAACTATAGTTACTAAATTAATTTGTGGTCCCAGAGTTTCATTGGCTGCGAGACTGGTTTCATAATAATTATCTTATTTAAAAATAGAAGGGAAAAGTAATTAGTTTCCATTCTCATGATAATCAGTATCAAGTTTTATTTATTTATTAAAAACTTTATTATACCTTTTTGAAAAAATGGTACAAAAGGTGGGTTCAATGCTAGAAGCATTCTCTGTCAGCCGACCTCTGGGAAAACAGAAACATCGAAGCCGGTATACATATAATAAAGAGATGATAAATAAAGCATAAATAATATAATAATTTAATATTTCTAAAAAAAAATCTGTTGGGCTGTTGGGCAACCAGATAGAGGGATATGAACATTATAAACAAAATGATATTGTAAAATTTTCTACACAATTTAGATTTACCTAATAGCTCTTTATAAATTGATCGTGCTATCTTCAGATAACCAATTTTCTACAGTTTCTTGCCTACTTCTACTTCAATATTACGTAAAGTTACGTCAACTTGGTCTGATTTCGTTTTGTTGGGTTAATATTAAATGCTTATTGTGGAAGAACTACACATCACTTTTACAGTCATTAACTTTGTCAAGCCAAGTATTAAACTCTCATTAATGATAAGTAATGTTATCTTATGTATGGCTTTAAGCAAAGATATTGTAAGTATGTATAAAAAGAAGATAATAATATGTCATTTAGTCCACAACACAACTCTATTGGGATGACTAAAGCGCAAAGGAACCAAGAGAAAAAAGTCGGCTTGCAAAAGAACGGATCCTATGAAAAATCAAAAATAATTAGGTACCTAATTATTTTTGTGGTGCAGTTTATCCTTCTTTCCTTACATACAACTTGTCTGAATATTCATTATGCAGTCGTATAGCGGTTATTAAAATTACCTTCAAACAAATTAAGAAAAATAAAAGCCCTTATCCCTGCACTAGAATCCCCTGTTTTGCGAGTGGTAGACATTTGTGATATCTTTCCATATTCATAGAAGTCCTACTATACTTACGTGCTACTTGGAAAGTAACAGTTTCTAATGACGTCATCAGGTCAGGCTGATATTTCACTCCACGATTTGGACAATGAAATGTAGCCAACTTGTTTACAAGTCATATTTTATGGCAACATGGTGGCCAAGTCATGATAGACACTTAATAAGGTATTAGCGAATTACGGTGTCATTGACTCGCATTGTATGAAGATTTTAACAAGAATTTAGGTCTCTTGCATTGTCACGTTTATTACCACAATGAAAGAATTATTCAGAAGCTTACAGACTTACTGCAGAGCTCGGATCTTAGTAGTTCCTCCTAGTAGAGGACTCTTGCCTCTGCAAAAAGTAGAGCCAAGTGCAAGATACTTCAAACGCTAAGAACATTTTATCAGGACTCTGTGGTATGGAATTTTCCTTACGATGTTTCCAACACCCGGATATAATCGCATTTTTCCTTATCAAATGTTAATAGAAGACTAAAACAGCAACCCTGACCTATAAAATCTAGATAAATTAGAGCTCTATTGTACTTAAAGTACGATAAAAGAGATTTTTCTCACACTGCAAAGTACTGCTATTATGTGATGCAACTTCTTCCGTTCCCATCAGAATTGTATTGAGAAAGTTTCGAAAAGAATACCTTATTCAGCCATATTGGATACAATACGATCAAAAGGACGGTGTCGTTTTGTTCAGAGCAGAGCGTGGTTTCTCTCATAACTCATAAGAGTACTCGTACGCTCGTAACAGAGAACCCTGTGATTTTGGTTTATAAACAGTCTTGTAATTAAATTTAGCTGCATTCAACTTTGAGTGCAAATGTTCATATTATGCACTGCCGATGAATGGTAGACGCTCGACAACATAATGGGACTTCTGGTACTAAAATATTGATCTCACTTGTCCCATGGGACTACTGGGAATATATTATTTAATTGTCCCAGTTGTCCCTTCATGGGACAACTCAATGGGACTTGTCCATCCGAATCCTAGTTGGGTTACGTTATGTTGGGTATCGCTATGCTGTGTACATTAAAGTATAATGTCATAGAACAGACATCTCGAACAAAATGTGTGTCCCACCGGGAGGTTCTATTTTCAAAATTGAGCGCCCGTTCTCCTTTCAAAATCGAACGAATCCATTGAAGATTGAAGCCACGTGGCGCCAATGCATTGGGACTTCAATGCAGTGCCGGATTTATATTTTTTATGAGCATAGGCCAATTTATTTCCGCCGCCCCATGTACCTTTCTAAAATAATAATTTTCCATTCATAGTAAGGAAGGCACTGAATAGTCACTGAGAAAGTGCGTAAAAAAACAAGAATTACAATTTTTTGCGACACTTTTTAATAGCAAAATCATCTATAATATATATCATTTTCTGAAATCTGCCGCCCCTAGGACTCTGCCGCCCATAGGCCGCGGCCTATATTATGGCCTATTGACAAATCCAGGACTGCTTCAATGGCTGTGTACGACATATTTTTAGTTCCTTCCTACAACTCCTTTTTAAATAAATATGAAATTCTAAATGTTCTCTCGACCTCGACCTCGACGACACTTACAATGAAAATCTATTAACTAGGTAAGTACGCGGTTGTTGCATGTTTACGGTCGAGCAGATTAACGTTTTTCTGTGTTCACGTGTTCAAGAAATTAAATGATTGGTGTAGTGAAGTAAGCAATCTCATATATTAAAGTGTGTGTGTGTGTGTGTGTGTGTGTGCGTGTGTGTGTGCGTGTGTGTGTGCGTGTGTGTGTTATTATAACACACCTTCACTCGAACCCCACAGTGGGTGCCCTAAGAACATTCGCAACCCCTATCTGAAGAGGGTAAGCTAATCTTTCTGTAGTACCTTAGCCGACATGTGACTTTTTGCTGCAGATGCAAGTTGAAACTACTAATCCTAGGAAGTAGGAACAATAATTATTAAACAGAGCTAAAGCTAAAGGTTCGACCTCGAATCTGTTTTTTCGCTATTATTGTTAATTTTCGTATATTTCAACATATTAACAACATTGTAACGTTGCGATTTAGCGGCTATTATGTATCTACCTATGTGCGTTTGGATAACCAGTAACCAAGAAAAGATTTGGTTTAAGTACGTGAGAATCTTATTGTTTACAACTATTTTCCCACAGTAATTTTTAAATTAACGATGATTTTATACAACACGATATTTGTTCTGTGGTTTGTAAGATCTAATGATCGTCTTGCGATTTTCTTAACCCTTTATGGCGCATGGTCGTTAAATTTGTTAATTGTATAGTAATTAGGTAGTAAATAGGATATTATTAACGGAAAAAATAATAAAAAAAATATATTTGAAAATTAAATATTTATTATTCTCAAAAAAGTATCCGTTGCAGAAATGCAACATTACTTCAACAGTGCCAAATAATCAAAGGTAATCTTAGGAAATATGAAATTTTTCAAAACAATTATTTTGCTTATTATAGCACAAACTAATCCTACATTTTTCGCAGCTTGTTTGTGTATACCCCTTGCAGTCGGAAAATTTGCATTTCATTCGTTTATCCACCCAAACTGGCCAGTGCCCGTATTGTATTATGCTACTACATTAGATGCTGCCCCTAAATCAGGTTCTTCGGCTGCGCATCTATTTTCCTGTCCACTATACACTTCAAATTTGAAACCCCATTTATTGGGTTTGTCTGGTAAATACTGTTTTAACATACTTCGAGCCTTTGTTGAACACATTTGTTCATCTGCAGATAAATGTGCTTCAAATGGAACTTTTTTGAAGTTGTGGTTGAGTGCCTCTATTAATGGACGGATTTTATACAATCGATCACAAACAACATGGTCATACGGTAGCATTTTACTATTATCGTTGAAGTGCAATAACTGCCTAAGTAATTCAAAGCATTTTGACGGCATTGTATCTCGTACCGGCGCAAAGCTGACGTTTTCTGCCCAATACATTTTTACATTTGGCATATGAACTATTAACATATAATATACGATACCAATGAATTGACGTATTTCTTGATTTTGTTGTTACATTTACAGGTTTATTTGCATCTTTTTAAACAGAGTATAAATTAGTCAGATCTCTAATGAGATTGATAATGTCCTCGGTAAACAAATACGAAAATATCTCAAACGGAGTATCCAAGCAAAGTATCTCTTGAGGTAATTTGTCAGATCCATGAAAACGGAGTTGGTCATCATTTAGGTTCAGACTTTTCGTTTTCCATGTGATATTAGTTCTAGGCGCACGTTTAGATGTCCTTAGAGCTGCTGCAGAACTAGTACTAGGAGATGAGGAGGCCAGACTTAGATCTATTGCAGTACTAATGATCTGAGTATTAGTGGATGTAGTTGCTATTGTGCTGGTAGATTGAAATTCACTTTCCAAGCTAGGCGGTATCTCTAAATCCTCATCAGAACTTTCGTTCTCATTCGGCTCAAAGTTATAAGTCGGATCAGCGACATCGTCGTCATCAGAAAAGTCAAGGCCATCTTCACTGTCTTCCCATTCTCCTAGTATCTTTTCTAGGGCCTGAGTAGTCAAATAACGCAACTTACAACTCATTATGATCCTAAAAAAAGAGATATTCAAACTAAAGAAAACAGTAATAAAAATGTCGTTAACGCGCAATGTTGCATTTATGCAACAAAACAAAATCGGTCTAAATTATACAAAAATAAACAGGAGTCACAAAATTTTGTTATTGATGAAAAACGTACTCTTACCTTTTACTCACATCAGTTTCAACAGCGTAATATCAGTATTTCACATTTAAATCAATTTTCGTAAACGAATTCAACGAGCGCAAACCGGTTTGTACATGTAATGGCAATGTGAAAGAAACATCGATACAAATACTGCCATCTAGTCAACTAATTTGGTACTATACCATTAAAACGCTTTGTTGCCGATGTACAACACCGAGTAAAACCTAGCTATCGGCATTTGCTTTATTTTTATTTCTATTTGAATGGTATGTTGCTGAAGTGCAACATGGCTCAATAAAGGGTTAAGATTTTTATGACTTTTGCGTTCAAATACCGGAACGTGATTTAACTGATATAACGCATATTAGCGAAGTCAGTGTAATACGTGTTTAATCTGTAAATCAAAGGTATGTAATCTATCTCATCAAAAACATAAATAGGAAATGAGAGCCAAGTTCAAAAAAAAAGAATTGTGATCTACTTAAGTGGGTGCCAAATTCTGTGTAGAAAATCCTAAGATTTTAGTCACAAGAACGTGTAGTTCAAGCTCTTTAATTCATTACTCGGTTTCCAAAACAACTTCTGGATTAGCTATACCTACCTACTTATAAGGACTGTAAATAATTTCAGCTTCTGCATGAACAAAACTAACTTACAAAGCAACAACGTAAGATGACGCAAAATATATCGAGTTGTTTCCTAACGCCTCGGTGCAGCGATGCGGCCTGGTCCAACGCTGTAATTTGATTGCACCTGATAACCTGGTATACCTACACCATAACTACATACATACATGCCTACTTACATAGCCACTAAAGCGTGGATTGACAAATGATGAGTGATGACCGGTGCGTAACAACTGATGCGTCGTGAACTATGAAACACTAGCTTTTGCCCGTGGCTTCGCCTTTTCCGGGATAAAAAGTAGCCTATGTGTTAATCCAGAGTATAGGCTATCTCTATTCCAAATTTCAGCCAAATAGGTTAAGTAGTTGTGGCGTGATGGAGGAACAAACATCCAAACATGTTCACAAACTTTCACATTTGTAATAAGATATTAAGTATGTAATAGGATTTAGGATAGGATCAGATCTGATTCTGATCCTCTAGCTAGCTGAAGATCTAAAGACTTTAACATCAAAGTATGTTTTAATCTGATACTGTCTATATTTAATAATGACATAGATACTCACGATATGCATATTCGGCATATTGTATGCCGATATTTCTACTCCAGTAGAAAAATTGCATAGATTGTGGTCATGGCAAAAATTATCTGGCAAAACTAAACCATATCATAAAAATGTGTGTGGTACTGGTAAGGTCCGCACTCGGCGTGAAGTAGCCAAGTCTACTTTGGCCTTAGAACGGAATACTAATAATAATATAATAATAACTGACTAATTAGTAGACAATTTTCGGTCGAGCAGAGAGATTCAGGCAACTCCATTGTTTAATTTTGACCTAAAAACTAAATGAACTCTTACTCACTAGCTAACCACAGCCAGACAACTATCAACCTGTTTTGGTTTTGCCAATGATATTATATATTAAAAAGAGGCAGATATGTCATAAGCGCGCGCGTTGTGTGACTCAAAAAGTTCCCAATTGGGAACTCTTATTCAGGTGAAGAAAGAGATAGCGATGTAGTTTTGACGCGAGAGCGATAAAGACGTACGATAAAGCAATAAAGCGTGCCTTGCGGATATCGGAACAGATTTTTCGGTTGATTTGTAAGGGCATAACGCATCTATATTTATTTAAACATCATTGGGTTTTGCCCGTTTTGCCGCCTGGTGACGAGTGTTGCCACACTAAAACAATTGGTGTTTGTTTGGCAAGCGCGGGTCAGTGCACACGTGACCGGAATGTAGCAAGGACATTGTACTGCTGAAATAATTATTTGACAATTCATCAACTGTTTCGCGATGCTAAGGCTACCATCTCTTAACTTTTAATAGTCGTTACTTCATAAAAAATCCGGAATTTCCCAGTTCGGGACTGCCCATTTCAGTTAGAAAAATAAATGTTTTTGTTGTTTTAAATTAGATGGTTAGGTAGTTTGTGTTTTGTGTAAGTTCAAATAAAATATGAAAGCAGCGAAAAGGTACTTACCTGCTTAAATTATAATTTTTTAAATAGGTATTCGGACTAATCATAAAGCCGAATAATTCAAAAGCTGAACGGCTAAAATAAGGCAAAAATTCTGTACAGGTTGGCAAACCTTATCCATAATGGGATAAAAACTAATTAAAAGCTTTGCACACTTTCGAACGCATTTTTAAAAGAAGCCTCTACAATGTAGAGTCTAGTCGTTATTTTATATTTTGTGTTAGAGCCTACATTGAATAGTAATTAAAATTATAGTTTAAATGATAAGATCAATGCTGTGCAGTCATTGAAGTATTATTACTAGCGTATAGAACCGACACCGCGAACGCCATGTATGTCCCAATGCATAGCGCCACGTGGCTTCAATCTTCAATGGATTCGTTAGATTTTGAAAGGAGAACCGGGACTCAATTTTGAAAATCGAACCTCCCGGGTGGGACACACTTTTTGTTCGACATGTTTGTTCTATGACATTATACCTACTTCAATGTGTGCAGTTGATATTAATTCCTACTGTAAGTTGCTTCTATCATCATTGTGTGTTGTCCATGTAAGTTCCAACTTGTAACGCAACTTATTACTACATACCTACTACACTACTCAATAATAATTTTTACAACGATTGACGTCAGTAGACGCAGAAAGTTTCATTAATCTTTTCATCAAGAAGATCTGCGATAAAATCTGTAACACTTTAAAAACAAAACATACAGACAAAGTGGTTGGTACATTTCTCAAGCAGGTATTGTTGAGCGTCAATTGGAAACCTTGATGGTCGATCGCTAGCAGCGAAAATAGAGTCACACGCTTTTTCAATGCCAGTTATTGAGTTAAGAAACTGTTTATTTATCACTCACGTTTGGTATACTTGATACTATAGCAATTCAATTTAACAATGTTGATAGCAACACTATTACTCGCCGATCCAGGGCTCAATTATATTTCGTTATTTTGTAATTTGTACTCCCTCGAAAGTTCATTGCGATATTCCCTGGAAATAATTAGGTACCTCGTCGTGTGCAAACGAAAATTAATAAAATTTCTCCGTATTATAATTTATTTCTGACTTCATACCTTTCTCTTTGTCTCAACAAATAGATGCTAAAAGTTTAAAAATCTCTAAATTAACATGATTGTGTGACCTGAGTTATCTATAAATAAAGTAGGAGTGGATCAATTTAAAAACTCATTGAGTAAATCATACACAAGGAACGACAAAGTAGCGCGGTAACTACAATCTCATTCTACAATCTCTATAACAAATCAAACATAGCTTATTTAGTGGCGAGATCAATAGAATGGAAAAAGTAAGGCTGTAAGTCAATGATGTTTAAATAAATATAGATACGTTATGCCTTTACAAATCAACCGAGAAATCTGTTCCGATGTCCGCAAGGCACGCTTTATTGCTTTATTGCACGTCTTTATCGCTCTCGCGTCAAAACTACATTGCTATCTCTTTCTTCACCTGAATAAGAGTTCCCAATTAGGAACTTTTTGAGTCACACAACGCGCGCGCTTATGACATATCTTCCTCTTTTTAATATATAATATCATTGGTGTAAGTGTAACTTTATCCATCCTTGACCTTTGTGCCAACTTCTGCTCGTGTAGCAGTGGGTGCACCCTCAGTGGCGTAGCTTGTCCTAGACGGACCATATATAATTTGTTGAGGGGTCCCACAACCCTGATGGATTTCATATGGATTTCATGCCCTTACAAATCAACCAAAAACGACCCGCGTGGCGCAATGGTTACCATGCCGGATCGCCGCGCCAAGGGTCCTGGGTTCGATTCCCAGCGAGGCGGAAATTTGAATGATGAGTTTGAATTTCTGTTCTCGGTCTGGGTGTGAGTGTCCTTGTCTTGTGTGTTGTCCATGGCACCCACGACACAGGAAATCCTAGTGTGGGGCTATGAGTGTGAAGCGTTATTATTATTATTATTATTATTATTATTAAAAAATCTGTTCCGAAAAAGCTACAACACACACACGTTTATCTTTTGTTTCACTACACCAATCACACTACAATAATTCACGAAGGCATTTTAACGTTGTGTATGACAAATCTCAAGCACTTCTAACAAAAGCGTGCATATCGTCTTGTATTGACAGAGCGACTACGAGCAAACAGAGGTCCATTGACATCGTCGGTCATCTTCGGCGCGCTAGTGACATATCTACCTCTTTTTTTCTTATAATAGGTATCATTGTTAACACACCATAGATATAATACACGTGTAATTACGTGCTAAGCCCCTGTTCACCCTGATGAATAACAGACGAGCGTTAGGTCCCTTGCAGGTCACTGGGTTTACTGAGGGGACGGTATTCATTTCAAGATTTTCAAGAGACGTGCGAAAAAACTTGAGAGGTGTCAAGTTCCTTTCGATTTAAGTATTGTTTTACGCGCTCAGCAGTGTGATTCAGCAATAAAATGGCGCCATCTAGTTTCATATTACTGAATCACTTCAAAAACTGTCGTGACAACTTTTCGTAAGATTTTTTTCCGTCTAGCCCCCTTTCATAACGCGCGATAAGGAACTTCGTTCCAAAACTTAACCCTTCCTTGGCAGTCGGGTAATTAATTAAAATACGACAAATGACAACGAGCAAAGGATAAATCATCGGACATTATCCCTAGATCTGTCAATAATGCTGGCCATACACGAACAAGTACACTTTTTAAGTTTGCAGTGGACTTGACGTGTAATCCAGTAAACAAGACGGTGTATGGCCACATTGACAAGTATACTTGATCGTGTATGGCCAGCTTAACACGAAGACATTAACAATTAATAGCTGTCAAGATCACCCCAAATTTTCTCCTTACTTTCGAATGTTAAAACTGAGCTTTTTAAATATAATAACCGCCAATTGGTCAGTTCCGTTAGCCGTGTGTCTCGAACAGGTTTTCACTTTCTTTTACGATGCCGACCACGAAAGCGATTGTATCACGCATACTAAATACTATATATCGACAGCTGTTTACAAATTGACCATAATAGAATTATTGTTAAATGGGGTGTATCCCACTATTTCCATGGACATACAAAATTGATAAGGAATTAGTCCATTTTTCCGTCCTGATAATAAGATAAAAGGTGTAACTGAAATACTCGTTACCTAAATCCTGTTATTTTTAGGGGGTGAAAATCAGAAATGATTAAACGTTTTTTTTGTAATTTTCTTGGAAAGTTTTAGCTTAAGACAAAAGATGGTTCACACAAAAGCTATACATAAAGTCTTTTTTTTAAAGGTAACTTATTTCGATGGAAATCATGAAAAACCATTTTAATTCCTAAAAGTTTAGCCAATTTTACCCTCATGAATTTGATCGGATAATTTTAAGTTGCGCTACATTTTCTTCTTTTTTCATGAATAATTCTCATATTTTATTATTAAAATTCCTTTCGAAATATTATTTGCACTGATAACTGGTTATATTTATGCCGACTAATAACTGGATTCTTATTTAACAATTTAAACACAATTGTGGTAGAAAAACTAATGAGTTAAATTTCTTATAGTTTTGTATGTAAAAATATAATAATAATTTCCTAAATACATAATTATATTTCAAAAATATATTAATGTACTCTAACGTCCAAACTATTTCAACCGGATTTGGTTATCGACGAGATCTCGCTTTTTATTTGTATTTTTCGGATTTCGTAAAATTGTGTTTAGTTATTACGTTAATCAGGTACAAGGTAGTCATATCAATACCCAATGCAATATGTTTTTTTCATTTTCAGTCATATAATGTGAATAAGAAAGCAATGTTTTTTTCTTCTCTATCAAAAAGTCAGTTTTTAACTAATTTGACTTATTAAATACACTTTTCACTTTTTTTCGTGGTAAGCTATATGTATTACGATTGCAGCCGTGACGGTAAAACGATTAACAAACAACGTTGCGTTTTTCTTGATAAAGTTTCAGTTCAAAAATGGCGCAAAAACTTAAATATTTGAACTAATTGACAGTTTTAGTTATATCTATTATAAAACTAACATAAAATAACTGCCAAACATTACTTGCCAAACTTAAGTTCGACCTTCGAGTCAAGATAGATATAATGATACCGATTTAAGTTAATGATTCCGACAATAATTATATTTTTAAATGAACACATTTAAAACTGGTTCTTTACTACATTTTGGTGAGTCATTTATGTTTAGCATACGCAGGATACGAGACAATTTACGATATCGTTATAGATTCAAATTATTGTGTCCATAATTAAAGGCTTTATTTTATTATTTTAAGGCTAGAACCAGTACCAAAATTTGAAAGAACATTCATCATAAACAACAACAAACAGCTTAAAGCGACCGACCGAAGATTCGGTTTCGCCCAAAAATATATTATCATCATCATTTGAACTTCAACAATTTACGACAAAGTTTAGAGAATATTAGCTACAAGCCCACGATCGTCAATACATAGTAAAAGAAACGCTACAATAAAAGTGAAAACAAAGAAGTATAAAACAGACGGCGTCAATCACGAGATCGTCTATAAACGAGTATTTTGAACCCGCAAAATAAGGCTAACAGTGACACTTCTCAAACGTCACGGTATTAAATAATACTTAAATTGATGTAACTTTCACTCTCATCGTTCGCTTTTAACAGTTGGGTACTTTGGGTAGGTAGCTGTTGTTGTAATCCATTGTGAAATTCTGTGCACATTGCGTGAAATGTAATCCTTTTTCTGAATAAATATTAAGACTGGCAAAAGAAAATAAAGGCTTCCTTCAAGCGAGTGTATTGATTAAAATTTTAACCAAATTTACATATTTTATTTATAAGATATTTGTAAACTTACTTTCCATTCTTCATGGATTAAAATTTTATTAAGTAAGTCCTTTCTCGATTACAACTTTTTCATCCGTCGTGGTTTTCTTTTCAATTTTTTTATTGTCTGATTTTGACCCCTTTTTGCATACCATACAACAAATTCATAATATCGACCTACTTGGTCGACCTACTTCTTAATAATGTCATTATAGTACTTTAAATGAGTGGTTTAACTGTGCTTGGTTTTTCAATATAATAATTTATGTATAAGGACATTTTAGAATTAGAATAACCTAACTTCAAAGTCTACAACTTTCACTGGCCTGGGCGAACAGTTGTGTAATACCGTCGCATTGCCCTGCATATTATAAATAGATTACGTAGGTCAATTTGATAGGCACTGGTTTGATTGCAGCTTGAACATGATTCACTTTATTCTAGCGATAACTTTAAGGATAGTAGGATTAATCAGGCCTGAGATCGACGCTAGAATCATTATCCTTTAAATTGTTCCAAATAGATTGTATAATATTTTTTTAGACTTCATCAGGTTTGTGACAATACGGAGTTTACACGATTATTTGTTTTAGACCGATAAGTAGAACCACCATTCATGGATAAATGGTAAAGGATCCAGGGACTTACAACATGAGGGTTCATTCGCCATAAAGCCGTCCACTGTTCAGCAGAATACACCGCGAGCATTGGCACAATGAGCCATCTGATGGTAATTGGTCAACGTAGCCATAGAACTCGATAACTTAGGCAATTGCTATCGTCTCCTACCACACCCTGGTCTATTGGCATGGGAATGGGGTCGGGTTCACTACACTAACCGCCCTTATACTGTTTATGCACTCTCAACTTCATACTTGATCTACGTAACAACTAGGAACAAAAAATGGGAATTAGGAAACTTGGGCACACAACAGGTATTAAGCCGCGAGTATAAATAATAGCCTTAAGTACGCGATTTCCCTAAACGACTGATTCTCCCTGTTGGCTGTTCCTCATTAATTACACATTCATTTACAGTAAAATCACGTAACTAAGCACCTACTTCATAGTTACTGTTTATTTATAGTCTCCACAACTTTGATGAAGTTTTACTAAATAGTTATCTAATCTGTTGAATAGAAGCTTTCGCCCATTAATATTTACCAGTGAATCCGCTCGACCAATAATTTACAGATAGTGAACCACATTGGGTTAATCGGGTGTTAAATTTTTGTGCGAAATACACTTGGCCGAATAACGGTACATAAAATAATTTATACTTTGAAAATTACATTTTGCATTTGAGGCTTAAAAACGTAGCTGTTAACTGGAAAGTTTTCCAGAAGTTCTGATAATGAGAAATTTTACTAATTTTATAAATTACCTACGATATTATTCTTTCCGAAAAAAAAGGTCCATTTTGCCATCTCGTAGATCATATCTTTGCCGCCCCATATTGCAACATTTGTTTTGCCGTATCCGACAAAATAATATTTTTGAAAATGATATGAAGTATTCACATTTTTTGACATTAGTAAACTTAAGTAACCTGCCCACAGAGAATCACTATGAAGTGAACCTGCCGTGTTCCTTCATCTTTGGTCTTTAAGACTCGTAAGAAATAGTGTTTGTAATGTCTTATTTCATATTTGTGTAGTCCATATTTCATTCCATAGCAGCCGCGACACAGGGATTCCTAGTGTGTGAATATGGAGCATAGTATAGGTGGTAGGTAATACTTCACTGTGATAATGCTGGCCATGATCAAGCTGCATCAAATCATCAAATCAACTGCATCAAATCAAACTGCAAACTTGACAAGTATTATACTTTATCGTATAAGGCCAGCTTCACTATTTCATGCAAAAGTAATAGGTATATACATACATATATACCTAGTAGGTACTTAGTAATAATTAGTCATATATAATAGCAGAGATCGAAAAAAAATTAGTTTATGAGATAGTTATTTCTATTTGATATTATCAAATGCCACCGAAATTATTGAAGGACAACTGAAAATGTAATAAAATCCGATGCACCGGAATTTGAAATAATAAAGCAAGGTCACTTATTTTACTTTATTCCTACTAAAAGAATGTAGTTGGCAAATCGTTGGCAACAATTTATGTATCGCAATTATTGTTGTTATATTTCACTTTAATAAAAATAATTTTTGGTGGTATTTTCAACGTTGATTTAACTCAAAAAGAAACGAAACTTAATTTTTCTTTAAATATATATTAGTTATCTTATTTAAAGTATTTCTAAAAAACATTTCTTTTTAAAAAAAGATGAAATTAAAAAAAACATGAGAGGTGTCAAGGGACACCCGGATGGAACGAAGTTCCTTTCGATTTAAGTATTGTTTTGTTATACAGCGCCATCTCTGTAAAACTCTGTGAATCACTTCAAAAAAAGTGTCGTCATTTGTAAGAATCAAAAAGTGTCGTAATTTTCCGTCACATTTTCCTTTCACAACGCGCGATAAGGAACTTCGTTCCAATATATGTAAATAAATGGAAAATGGAGTCCTTTTTATTAAGAATCTATATATTAAATACCTTAACTTCGTATATAAAATATGCGTTATTGTGCCATTACACACTGATTTTCTACCTCGCCGTTTCAAAATGCACTTGGAAAATTCACTCTAGTATAAAAAAAGCAACTAAAGTAGATATAGCCAGAAACACATCTGCTATCATATTGAAGGAATGATCAAATTTGTAATGTAATAGTAACTTCAGTCTCCATTAGGTATTATTCAAATAACATTTCGTGCCTAAATATTTATTTATTTATTTATTTCAACTTCTTTGAACCATACAAAATGTATTAGGTAGGATAAAAGGCGGACTTAATGCTACATATCCATTCCATAATGATAAATAATAACAAAAACTTTCTCTTGAATTTCAATGCCTTCTCAATAAAATTGCCTTCTCAATGAGTTAATTAAGTACCTATTAATCAAAATGAAAAAGTATTTTCGACGCGCTCAAATCTATTCAATTATAATAAAAACAACAGTAACATAATATGGAAATTCTAAAAAATTAAATATATTTGAAGAATCAAGAATCCAATTATAAAAATTCGTCGTTAGGAATATTATACAAAGGCCAAAGCCAACCAAATAGGTACATCGTCGTTCATATTAAGTATTTTTCTAAAATATTTTTTTATAAAAAGTACTAAGTTTAAAGTACGAAATGGGCCTGAATATTGCCTCTAACCACATTTGTAACACAGGCTAATAGCATAGCCATAGAAATTTTTGATTTAGTACACAACAATAAAAAAGCGTGTATTTAGTATTTACTAGCTGACCCGGCGAACTTCGTTTCACCTAAATATACTCTTTGGCCATTTTCTACGTTGACTGCTAAATGAACTACAGTGGGGTATCTTTCATGAATGGGAAAAGAAAAAATGCGCCAAATTGTAATGTTCGTATTTGCTTAGGTTTTGAAAAAATTACAGCATCATTTAAGGTTTGATCCCAATGGGAATCATTTTCTAACAGTTGCAAACTTTTTTATTTTTTTCGTTTTTTTTTTTTTATTTTTATTTTTTAATATTATAAAAACCTTCCGTGGGCTCTAAGCTAAGGAATATACACAAAAAAAATTATCCGAATTGGTCGAGCCATTCTCGAGTTATGCGCTTAGCAACATTCATTTTTATTTATATAGATTATTCAGTTGTTATAAAGAGAAATTAAATGTCTTATAGGTACTACGTATTTTGTACGTGTGATAGCGTCGTTTCTCAGAAGTGGTCGTTAGCAGTTTCTCTACAAGAAAGGCTGTGCTTAGGGTAAACGCTTGTGGTAATGATTATGGGGAAAGAAAGTGAAAACATCTAGATAACTATTAGGGCTTTCATAGTCACATTTAATACTGTTAGGACAAGAAATGGATGGTCGGAACTATGTAGTTATTAGTTGGTTATTACTGTTATTAATGACAATTTATTTTGTGTCTCGTGAAGAAATAATAGGTTGGCATTTTTCGAATAATATTGTCTGTCTAAAATCCTACATAATATCGCTCACCTAGTAATATAATGGCACATCTGCAAAAATTGCGAAATTGAGTTTATATGGTATACGTGTTTAAAAGTGTTTAATCTACATAATGGTAAATATGTATTAACGTCTATACTAGTAACAATACCCATACAATCTGTAAAAAACGTAAACAGAACCCATAAATTAATTTTAAACATTTTTATAAAATTTTTGAAATTCGTTGCTGTAAAATATGACAAACGTAGATGTGCCGTTGTATTACTGGGTGAGCGATATATTTAAAACTTAAGCTGAGTTTAATATGTTTAGAAAGGGATTCTCCAGTTGACTAATTCACGCGGAAACACCTTGTGTGGGAACTTGGTCGATTTAAATTATAATGGTAATTACACATCTTATCTAACTTCCCGTACAATTTATGCAATCTGTGGTAACTGGTATGTAACAAGGAGGTATTATGTCTGTAAATTGGTCGTTCTTTCATGGAGGATAGAGTACCTTCCTTCTACCTTCTATACTCCATAGTACTTTGAACGACGGGCTAGGCTGTGATGCCAGGTATCTCTTCTTTAATATGACATCCTAGTACATTCTGTACTATTCAGTTTAACCACAGGAGTACATGGTAGTGGCATGGTTCTTTCAAAAACTACCGTGAAAATGTATTATATTACGCGTTTCCACTGCAGTATGGAAGATCCGGCAGTGAGCGGATCCACGGCTTCCTCAGCCGGTGACAAATGGTAATCCTTGGTATTACGGATGTCCATTGGCAACGCTGACCGATTACCAATCTTACCATCAGGTGGCTGTACGTTTGTCGGCTAAATAACATGTTGTAATTTAAATATGTGAAAAGTCGTGAAATGTATAATAATTTTTCGAACAAAAAAATTAGAAAAAGAATAATATTAAATTACTTACCTACCTACTATTGACTGACACAAAGATTTACTGATGAATGAGATACTTTACAATTTTCAGTTTACATTTCCCTGCAAGGCAGAAAAGTTCGTATCGCATAACTTGAACGCACCCAAATTGAGTATTGTGTAACCATGGGGAAAAGGAAAACTCGTGGATACCCTGTGTAACTGTTCTACACGGAACGCATGTAAACAGTTTTATAAAATTTTATAACCCCATCTCTGATAAAATTAAATAGTTATTACATTAGAAATTAAAAATCAAAGCAACGGCTTATAAGTACGACATTTTAAGGAGACTTTTGCTTTTGCCGTGTAAAACGCTTTGGACATTTACGACGTTTTAATTCGTTTCCTTCGTGGGTACTTAATCATTTTAATTTTTCATGTTTCAAAATTTATAAAAAGTATTAGTTACTGTTAATCAGCTTTGATTTATAACAATAAAGAAAGATTAAAGATTCCCTCTAAGATTACATTCTAACTGTATATCTAATCCTTTGTTCTTTGTCCTATTGTCACCATTTAAGACATAAAACTTTATTGTTTAACGCCATGCGATTTGTCAAGCATGACATAGATAATTAAACCTATCTACCCTCGTCTCAAAAACTTCATGTCGTCATTAATTTATTAACTTTCGGATTCGCAGGCTATTTGAAGGGTTTCTTTTTATCCATCCACCTCACATTTCAGCCCTGAAACTGTTGGGTCATATTTGTCAAAGCGACGATAACAGACTGCATAAACTCTTTTAGATATTGGTAATCGCCAAAAGCCACTTCCGTTATTTAAGTTATTAGATTGTTATGGACCTATAACTTTGATCATGAATTCAATATAATTTATGTTTACGAGTTAAGTAACTATTTAATTCGGCCAATTAGGTGCCTACACAGTTGATGTGATATCTAATACCTTTAAACGAGCAATTCTTGTATATATATATATAATTGGAATCTCGGAATCGGCTCCAACGATTTTCATGAAATTTAGTATATAGGGGGTTTCGGGGGCGATAAATCGATCTAGCTAAGATTCATTTTTAGAAAATGTCGTTTTATCGGTGTTTTCAGGCAATGATAAACTTCTACAATATACTCTTCCTGACATCTATTGGCAAGTAGCAATAGGTACTAAAGCTACTTCAGTAAATGGCGTTGTTAAGCAACACTAAACCGAGCAAAGCTCGGTCATCCGGGTACTAAGATTTATAACTTAGTACCCGGATGATCGAGCTTTGCTCGGTTTAGTGTTGCTTAACAACGCCCTCTACTGAAGTAGCTTTAGTGTTGCCACTCGCCAATAAATTTCAGTTTTTCATTGCCTGAAAACACGGATAAAACGACATTTTGTAAAAATGAATCCTAGCTAGATCGATTTATCCCCCCCGAAACCCCCTGCATACTAAATGTCATGAAAATCGTTGAAGCCGTTTCCGAGATTCAGAAAAAAATAAATATACAAGAATTGCTCGTATAAAGGTATTGCTTAAGTTATAACTGTATCGCTTTAAACAGTTATATTTCCATTTCCACTTCACTGGCCTAGCTGTACACGTTCTATGGCGCGTAAAGGAATATTAACTCTACCACGGAAGTACCTCTAACCATTAACTGCACTCTAATGCATCTATAAATTCAGCTGAGAAACCCATGCGGGCGAGACCTTTAGCTGCTGTACCACATTCATTGGAATCTCTACGTTATGTCAATCACGTTAAAGACTTCAGTTTTCGGACACGACATGCTCTAATCAATTGTCATACCTGACTTCCTTGCACTAACACTGCACGTGGAAATATCATTGCAGCGTTTTTATTTTATAATTACCTTACTTTATCAATAAGTCTCATAACTGTGTGTATTTAACTATGGGCGATTTCTTAAGGAAGTGTATGATGGTTGAAACAAGAAAGAACAGCTGTAGCGAATGTTTCATTGATTTTCCTTTCCCTCGTGAGTCGTGAGTTAAAAATGGATGAGGCTAAGGCGCACTGTCCCTTTGCGTCGGCTGGAGGTCACGAACTATAATAGTAGTTCTTCAGGGTCATGGATAGATGTAGGGTTCTTTGAGCTTACAAAGCACGGATAGCAGTTTGCACCCTTTTCACTAAAAATGTTTAATAAAAGACCAACAGATCTACGACTTAGGATCTCATTATTTTATTTTGACTTCAAGTAAGTGTGGGAAAGTAGGTGCAGTTTTAGTAAATAATGTTTCTACGTAGGCCATTAAAGGGTATTAGTAAATATTAAATGAAATATTGCTCAGAAAAATTCGTCCTAATTTATTTATTTAAAACTTCATTATAATTTACATTCTATTAATGGGCGTCAGAAGGATAATCTAACTAGTTCTCACTTCTCGCCATTTGGTATATTTCTGTTATTTCCGTATTTCGTGATTGGCGCCATATTTTACCATGCCTACGCTTGCCATTTAAAAAACCAGTCAAATATTTTACTTCGTAAGCGCGACCACATTTTATGTATTTAAATTAACATATATCATAAAGTTGGCATCGAATTCATTATTTTAGTGAACTTGGGAAATAGGACTAATTAAAAATCGACAGTGAAGGGCTCTATTGACACTAAAATATTTTTTCAATGGAAATGGTATTCATTTTATCTAGTTTTTTATTTATTAACATGTGATTAACATCGAATCAGGTGTAATTAGGTAATTTAATGACAGAATTTCGAATTCGAATGAATTTCGATTCGAAATATCGATTTGGGTTTCCGTATACATAAATAGGCAAAAGTCGTTAAATACTCGTAACTGTACCATTCCAGAGGTCACCATAATTTTTCAAAGGTTTATGATTTTAACTACACTTCGCTTTCAGTTACTACGTATATTACTATTATTATTACCTTTACTCCTTTTAATATATTTGTCGAGTATACTTACATAATCTATCTGATTCTGAACCCAGCAGTGTTTGGCAATTTATTGATAATCTGACTACTAATACGCGCTTTTTGGAATTAAACTGGCACTCAACTTTCAGATTTATGTAAAAATTTCGACATTCAACTACCCACTTTTGTCAAAGCAGTACCCACCTGCTTTTGGGATTTTTTTGCCTCAGAATTTAAATTATCCATTTGCTATTGAAGAATTTTATTGTAAATACAAAATAAAGGGACAAAGACTTCATTAAACTAAATAATAGTTGTTACACATTACAAATTATAAATAAAAAATGCGTGTCACGAATCAACCCAGCAGCGGAAGTGACCTTACACTGTACATTGTTGCCAGACGCAATAACACAACATTGGAAATATAAACGTTATGTCGTCCCCAATAGGATATAATTTTGTTTTAAAATGTTATTTAGTAAAGGGATGCGGAATTCGATTTCATTATGATGAAATTATATTTAACGATAATTCTTCCTCGATTTCGCTAGTTGATGGACTTCTCCGGTTGTAACACTTGTTTAATTAAGGTGTAAATTCTTTATTCTCCGATGGACTCTAAATGAAACATTAACCTTTAATATTATTATTATAAAAGGATGTTTTTATCCGAACAAAACTATTAAATATGTTAATTACGATAATAAATCGAAAATAAAGTTGTTATAATTATATAATTATGCATTTTAATTTGGTTAAGCTGGTTAAATCACGTTTTCGTTGATTTCGTTTTCTGCGCATCAAAGACGTTTTATTAATTTATTAATTTATCAGTAAAAATTATATTTATATCTCGGTATTTTAGAAAATGCAGAACGTGAGCGGTATATTAATGCAATATATTATAGAAATGTTAACACACGAGGTTCGTTCATGAACTAAGTGTTGATAATCAGACAGTGGTAACCCCTAAAGAAATACGTTTTTATTCCTCGTTTAAACAAGATTTTTTTACATTAAATTATATTGTGCAAAAATAATTATAACAGATTTTTGTAGTGGGCTTATTCTTAGGCAATATATAATTACACAGCTGAGCAGAAATGGCTCATCAAATCTTAAAAAAATGTAGAGATGACCGATTAGAAATACTTAAATAGACAGGTTTACTAAATATTTTAATGCTGGCATTGTGAAGACATAAGATAATTTGGAATTGTTTTTCTTCTCTTCTCGTCAACATTAATGTTATAATTAAGATGAAGTAGATTAAACAAAAACTGATAGTAATGATACTTTCGATTGCACTAATGGAAGTCGCTAGTGAACAAAAACTTACACAGGTGATTATAGGTTTGTTCATAGAATGTATTTATATACAATATTACAAAAAATGGCTTTACTATTAAATCAAAAATGTTCTTGATTTAATAGTAGGTACCTAACAAATTATCCATTGTAACAAATTATGCGATGTAAAAATGTAACATACTGTATTCATCCCAAGACATTAGGTACTTAATCTAAAAATAAGTCAATTCTAAAGGCCATAATTTGCAATTTTGTGTCATAAAAAATGTAAATTAAGTAAGTTTAATTATGGATTATATTATATTACGGATGGATTATATGTATAATGTAAGGTATTATAGAAATCTTATAAAGAAATAAATCTCGTTTATATATCTTATTAAACAAAAAAATCTGAGATGCTGTGGATGAATGAATAGGAAAAAAATATTTCGTTTCTACTTCGTACCGCTTTTAAAAACATTTGAAAACAAGGATCAAAAACCTCCAAATTTTAGGCAATAAGTTAAAAAGGAAAGTTTTCTTGTTTTTTGAATAAGTATATTTTTTATTATTTACTTATTACTCTTTCTATCTACTTGTCAAATATCTCCCACAGTTTTGAGCTCTATATTATAATTATTAAAATAATGTTATTATAATATATAAGGATATACCGATACATTTTCGCTCAGTTCGAGTCTAGACTTGTAGACTTGTGTATCATTTCAACCAGTCCCAGATTTGTCAATAGGCCGTATAGGCCGCGGCCTAGGGATTTATTTCAGAGGATAAAAGTCGAACAAGTTCACTGATATTACTATTATTACCTATAATTTATTTATATTACTATGTATTAAATTATTATTTTAGAAAGGTACATGGGGTGGCGGAAATAAAGTGGCCTACACTCTTAAAAAATATAAATCCGGTACTCATTTCAACCGATGGACCATTTAGGCATGGTCAATGATATTATTATATTAAAAAAAAGAGGCAGATATTATGTCATAAGCGCGCGCGTTGTGTGACTCAAAAAGTTCCCAATTGGGAACTCTTATTCAGGTGAAGAAAGAGATAGCGATGTAGTTTTGACGCGAGAGCGATAAAGACGTGCGATAAAGCAATAAAGCGTGCCTTGTGGACATAGGAACAGATTTTTCGGTTGATTTGTAAGAGCATAACGTATCTATATTTATTTAAACATCATTGGGCATGGTGCAGCCTGTCCCATCACCCATATTACGTGGACGTCAAATCAGGATACACGATACACACGCTGTGCGTGTAAACAGTATCAATTCACAATCCGTTAAGCGTGAACAATTTACTTCCACATCGCCTCTCTGTGCAATATTTATGTTTAGTTAGATTCGATATTTGTAAATTAGGTATGATGTTACATAAGCGTGATCATTTCGTGTTGTTATTAACTATCATGGTTTAAAAAAAATATTATCTATTTGAAATATATACGAGTTTTTCACTCGCACCTATGTATTATGTATTACAATAGGCATGCCGTATATTTTAGATTTGATTTGAATATTTTTTTATAGCAAAATATATTTCTAACGCTTCTCAATTTGAGTCCTTTATATATGCAAGTTAAATTCTATTTAGTAGATTATCTAATGCATTTTTACGTCTGGCAACTAGTAAACCTACGAATGTAATAAACGGAAGTACCCGTCAAAGTGATATATATGTTCATAACAACAAAGTATTCTGTGGTTTGTTACGATCGTAACGGTAACAATGTTGCAAGTGCATTTTATTAGTTACATTTTTAAGTAATACTTTTGTTAAAGTTTCTATTTTGGTGAGGTTTTTGTAGGGATAAGAAATTATGTATCGTAATTTGTGATGTAAAAATAACAATAACAAAATGAAAATATAGTTAATAGTATTAAGCTTTGCGGAAATCCGTTCCGTTGTTATTAAGTTACCTACTAGTAGTCTACTTTGCAACAATCCGCGGTTAACATGTATGATGACTATGATGGTATATATTATGTACTTTAAGACAAGTGTGACACCTCTCTCCCTCTCACAACGAAAACATGCAGTCAGCGTAAGTTAACTCTAGGATGGTCGCAAAACTATGAATCTTTGAAACACTTCCGTATGTGGAGCACATTTGGGCAGGCCAAATTTTGGCTGCGCCAAATGTCACCTTTCTACCTTGGACTCGACGGAGAGGCGTGCGAAGAGGCTCATTGGTGACCCAGATTTGGTTGAGACAAATCTGCCATGCCTTGAACACAGGCGCAGAGTAGCCACCCTCTCAGTTTTCTACAGGGCACATTTCTGAGAATGTGCACAGGAATTGTTTGAGATAATTCTCCCATCTGCGTTTCTCCATCGAACGATACGACGCACGGCGATTAACCATCCTTTTGTCGTGAACATCCCGCCGCGCCAGTACGGACGACGCGGTTGGCCTCGTCATTCGTTATACGCACCGCGAAGGATTGGAATAACTTGCCTGCGGCGGCGTTCCCACCTGCCTATGACGTGGATGTCTTCAAGAAAAGAGTGCTCACCACCTTGTACCACATCTCCACTTACCAACAGGTGAGATTGTGGTCAAGTATTAACTTATTTGTGTAAAAAAAAGTTTAAAGTAACATGACATTGTTAGGCGGTACAAAGTTCGCCGGGACAACTAGTTTTTGAAAAATGAAGAAGGCCGATTAGTCGAGTTGATTGGAGTATTCTCAAACAGTCCACGATTCTAGTCATTGGTGATTTAGGTAAATTAGTCAAATCCACCTATAGTCAATGCAAATCAAACATGTTCGCTCTATTTTTGGAAACGGATATATTGAAAATTTTATGTCTTTTATCGATTTAAGGTAGTTATCAAAAACATGTTTCTAATTTATAAACTTGGATACATGGCTTATGCTGATACCGGTTCGTAAAGTTTACTACGCACTGGATTAAGTTTAAGTTTCAAATGACACTTAAAGTTTAGTTTCAGTCAATAATTTTACTTAGTAAAACCTTGCGACAACGCAGTAAGGCCCTAGACTACCTATTATTTTTTATGTAAACTGACGACAAAAGTGCAGATGAGCGAACTGTAGGGCACCGTCACCCATGGATCACACCGAAGGTATCACCGATGTTTTCATAAAAAAACACTTATTTCTGTTCGGTAACTGCGATCGAATCACGTAAAAAACATTTCATGGAAGATTTTAGAAAGGTTTTATTAATTTTCAAGTTCAACAGTCATGGCCCGAGCTGTCTTCGTATGAAATAAAATTGCCACAGAAATCGTTTCATTCTTGGTCATTGTATCATGATTTTTAATCATTGGTCGCCTCGTCACCTGTCCGACACATGAGGCTTTGAAACCTAGTGTGTTGTGGAGCTAACTGTATCAAAGATTTATACAGTAGGATCAGATATCATTAAGGTCTGCACCGTCAGTGTCAGCATCTTGCTGAGATAGATATATTCAGCACATACTTATAACATGATTAATACGTAATAAATACATAAATAACTGTGGTCATAGTTCACTCTTCTTTATTCGTAACCGCACTGAGTCACTGTACTCACGATATAACTTGATGACTCAATGACATTAGGAAGCCGAAAATGCAGTGAACGAACTTAATACATAATGCGTAAATATAGTAATTTTTTACTGAGGTACGCATGAACACAAAGGTAAACAGAAAGGTTTGACAAAGGGCCAATCGCCTATTAAATTATATTTATTTTAGTTATCCTTATGTAATTTTTTGAAACTCGTAATAGTTTCACGGTTA
Organism: Thymelicus lineola; assembly: GCA_963932265.1. Classification (NCBI taxonomy): domain Eukaryota; kingdom Metazoa; phylum Arthropoda; class Insecta; order Lepidoptera; family Hesperiidae; genus Thymelicus; species Thymelicus lineola. The sequence continues at coordinate 9,267,072 of OZ010681.1, read as the reverse complement.
ATTATGTTAAGTTAACGGTCCGTAACTTTTACTCTTGTAATCTGGTATTGATTAACCACAACGGTAACAGTTGAGTAATGTTTTTCATTAATTTAGATTAACTATTTCCTGACTTCAACCCATTTCAGTGTCGTAACGTTAGCCTTCCGCCTCATTACGGGTTTATGATGAGACTAGACTTTCTGATGTGTTCAAAGTTTTTTACTGGGTAGGTAGGTTCATCCTTAATGTAATCTTGTTTAATCTTGTATCTAGTATTTGCTTGCTTAATCGTTTAAATTGATTCGTGCGATCCTCAAATAGGAGGGACTTGGGACTTGGGTTTGTGCACGAATCTCTTATTTTCTGAATTTTACTGATGATAATAGCAGCTGTTGGTGTGAAGGACTAATTTTTACAAAAATATGTCATGGATATTGATTCTTTATAATGTATATGTGTATTGATACCGTTTCACGGATCGTGGTCACGGCCAAACGGCGGTTGCGAGGAGAACTCTATGCAATGTAAAAAGCTGTAAAACGAGCTCTTTTATCTCTCGACGTCAAGAAGTCAAGTGGCCCAGACGGAATTCAAGCAATGGTGTTAAAGATGTGCGCTCCCGAGCTGACTCCGCCGTTGACGCTCCTTGTCCTACAGTGTAGGTAAAGTGCCGTCTTCGTGGAAGGTTGCTCTCATACATCCAATCCCCAAAAAGGTGACAGTGCCGACCCATAAAACTATAGACCCATCGCTATAACCTCCCTTCTCTCAAAAATCTTTAATCGCTCCTTAGTAAATAATTACCATACAAATTATGTGCTAAGGAGCAATTTAAGTAACCGTTAGTGACTCTGAATTGGGGCATGCATGTAAGGCATGCAATTAACCATGTCTTAGGCGGATGTTTGCCTCTAATTTCGTAAATACATCTGTATTTCTATCTTTTCTGAAACTCTAAGTAAGTAGGTACCTACATATTATTATACGTATTGTTTTGTCATCAACTGAGAGAAAATTACCATTCCTAACCCAGCGTCTCAGCATAATCTTGTTGCATTGCGCATCATCTTGCATTTTATGTAACATGATTAAAATGTATACCTAATAGATAAATGAAACTTGCATTAACTCTACATTTAATGTTTTTCTTCATATTATTAGACAGGTACTTTATTTTCATTGCCAGACCCAATTATTACCTATTTCGTTTTGCAAATATTTAAATAGGTTCATCGTGACTCGGATATTCGTTAATTAACGATAATACGTACTCGTAATTAATTGGATTGATGAAAACTTCTAATCAGATAACATATTCAAGGCAACATACGTAAAAAAGCCTAATCACATAAAAAACGATGAATCTAAGTGGGGTCAGGGGTGCCATGGAACAGTAGTTAAATCAGCAGAGCATATCGCTTTAACTGTCATGTAATAATGAAATTAAACAATAAGAAACTAATGCAGAACTCCAATAATATAAAAATGGATAATAACGTTTGACTACTCCAATGAGATACAAAATTTTAAGTAAACAGTAAAATCACTTTTTGTGTGGTTTCATGTTGACATAAAAATATTAATCCAGACAATTTACAAGTTGAAATATTTGTCACAATAGCAAGCTGGGGTAGCTTAACTGTAACACGAAGTAAAATCAAGGACGAACCTATTGAACTTTCACCAAACGTTTACATTTCGAAAACCCGGTCAACAGATAACTAATAATACTAAAAAAAATTGTAAATAAAATAACAGCTCAGAGACACTTAATGTAAAAATTAATAATTGTAACAGATAATAATAACGTCCAAAAGGTGCATGACATTCATAAAACTTGTTTTCATAGAGACGCTGGACGCTGAAAAACGAAAAAGGTTTACTTCTCAGGTACTTACATTCATCTTTCGTTTATCCCACGGTCCTCAGCTAGCTGACATAAAATCCGTCACAGGTGAGTTAGCACGAACTTTCTTCTAAAGAATTTTGAACTTGCCACTGTAAACACGGAACTAGTTAGTAACTAAATCGGAAACGTCTGTAGACGCGTTCCCTCGTTGACTGCTCGCCGACTACTGAACCAATGCAGTTCGTTAAATAAACTTTCTCGGCTACATGCGATTCAACCTGTATTTCAATTCAATTATTCAACTAACTCAGACAAAAGTGTCCATTTGGCTAATAGTTGTGACTAAAGACGACGGATGCACTAATATAATTGATGAATAGCCAAGAATTAGGTAAGATGTGCTAATGCTCATTAGTACCGTTTGCAGTGTGTATTGGCTTTGATTAAATGATTTAGGTTTAAGAAAACAATGCTCAAAGAACAAGGTTGTACCTACTTTGTTTTTAAGTTTGTAAAAAGATAAAAAATAGTGGCCCAAAAATGGTTCCCGGAGAAACTCCTTTTAATATTGCGATCAAATCAATGCGATCTGTTACTATTTTTAGCGCACCGAGACCACAGATCTCCGTGGTATTGTTAAAGTTTAGCAAGTAAACTTAAGAAATAAGAATTATTATAATATTAGGTATGTTATCTACCTCTATATAAAACACAAAAAATGTTTGCACGGATGTCCTTTATAAACTCTGAAACCATCCAACCGATGGTTGGACCAGTTTTAGCACTTTTAGCATTCTTTCCATTTCAAGCCTGTCTTATTTTATAAATTAAAAATTACGACATTAATATCCTGTAAGATTGTTGATTAAAATTAAAATAAGAATCATGAAAAAATTGACGTGAGTAAATTGAGAGAATTCACATAATAGGTAGCAGCAAGCCTGTAACACTTTGTGTGCTGTTTGTACCAGCAAACATGTTGTTTACATTTTGAGGTATATCCGCAACGTGCATTGGTATTTGTGAACATTGTTTGAAAATTCCATCTACCAATTCAGTGGAAAATCGGAGATTGTCTTGCAGTCAAAACATACACATCTCAGAACTCAGAAATAATATAGCATTCTATTTACTTATACCGACCACTTTTTTCGTGAAACTTCAACATTTTTCACAAATTATTGAAATATTGTCCTACTTATTAAGTAACTTAAAAAATTTCTAATCACGTTCTCGTAGACGGTTCTAAATAACGATTTCGATTTGCATTATTAGGAAGTAATATACGGAAGGAATATAAGGAGCGAAAAATCGGTCTAGTTAGCTCTCATATTTGGGAAAATTTATTTTCTTCATATTTGACGCATTTCAGGGAAAATAGTTTTCTCTATTTTCACCCAGAGGGCACGGTTGCCAATTTTATAATTAACTTCCTTTTTTGTTTTTTTTTTTCAGGCGAAATCTGTCGAAGATTATCCATCGGATCATGTGGAATTTTGACTCACTCACCTACAACACTTTCTGTAGCCATCGGATGTAATACGCCGAGGCCTCTCCTACGCGATGCTCAAAGGGAACCTGGGAACTTTTTGGTTGTCCCCCTGGCGTTCCTAGGTCCCCAGTAGTTCCCTCAAGATCTTCAATTTCTGGACGAACGGGGATGGCTACTTGCACCACCTCGCCGCGTCGTGTGCGTCTTCGACTGGCGAGTCAGCCCTCTCCCAATGCCTTTCGGCGGACCCCTCCTTAATCACTACGGACTTGTAAAGGGGGACTCATGTAATCATAAAACGTGCTCCGCCACCCGTATAGATATTATATCTTAATTTCAGGCCACGAATAGCCCTTATTATCATCGAAGTGACACGCTTCCGGTGACTCACCTTCTATTCTGTGATGTATAAAAATGTGATCAAAATGGAGCGCCGCAGAGGGCCATAATATACTATTATTAAGAGCTACCTAACTCGGTACTATTACCTAATATAAAATTCCATTAGTAATTAATTAATCATTCTGAATCACCAAAGGTCATTGATTTGATAAACATAAAGGCTTCAACCTATTAATGGCTCACTACTGAGCACGGGTCTCTCCCCTTGAGCATACTCCACCACGCTGCTCCAGTGCGGATTGGTGCAGAATCCTTTTGATTATAAAACATTTATCTTAATTAAAAGGGCCTCACGCTTTTTTAGTTAACAGTGAGGTGGTTTGCTATAGGTCTCCTCCGTTTCAATTAAAATCATAGTACTTTAACAGTAGTCTTAAACTATTAATAAATTCAACTTTTAAGCCATGCTTTATAACTGACGGACGTGGATATAATATTAGTTATTGCTATGACTCATACTATGCTTTATGAGAATTTTGAGACTAATGACTTATTAAATGTTTAAGTACGTATCTCGATTCTTCGAATCTTGTTGCTCATAGTATTTGGAACATTAGTTAAAACTGGAAGGAATATAGAAATTGGATCCGCGCGTAATAGGGATGTTGGGTTCATTCCTGAAATTCCCACTGGTGTGAATTTAGTATTAGATATTTTTTCTGAAATCCCCACTAGCTCAATAACCGTTGCCCATGGTCATAGCAACATCAAAATCATTAGATAAGTTGCAGGGCAAGTAAAATAGAAAGCAAAATTCCGAAAACTGTTTTGTAGCTGTATCACAAAAACATGTTTACTTACAGTAGTCGGTAGATTGACCGCGACCTATATCGATGCATGAGGACGACAGTTTTCCAACAGCAAAGTTGTTTGTCTTTTCGTTAGCGCAATTTTTCCGAGTCCCATTCACATTTGACTGGTATTTCCAGAATATTGGAAGCCAAAAAGAATCTTGCGTCATTGGGAAAGCTTAGATTACTAACCCCAATCCCACGTTGCGTCGGAAAGGTGTCGTAAGAGACGCCTAAATCCGGCCCGCTGTCGGTAGGGCCCCTCGAAGGAATAATATTCGTAATGTTGATTTTAATACCATTATTACTTACATTATTTCTCTATTTTTTTATTTATCTGTAGGCAGAAGAAAAACTTTGATTTTCAGAATTTCAAAATCGACAAAAAATAAAGAATTGTTAAATCGGAATGAAATTATATTGTTCAAAAATATCGATTGTTTAGAACTAGCATTATTGTTTTCACATCACACACAATTGTTTCCAGGAATCTTTTTCAACTTCTTCAGCATGAAAAGGCCTTTAGTTAGATTTATAAAAAAATTCACAGAAAAAAATAAAACATCATATTGAAAAACCCATAAATGTTGCTTTATTCTGTAGATCGATAACATACATAGGGTAGGTTACAATACAAGTAAATAGGCACAATACAAAATGAATGGCATTACATGTTAATATGATATAAAACATTATGATTGTAATAAAATAAAAAAAGGGTTCAGTCGGTTTTTGGGAAACTGTATAATATGTATATTACACTGTACTAGAACATTGAAATACATGGAGTGAGTATAACATCGATAATTATAGATCCAAATTAACCATAAGTTACTAGAGAAACAAAACTGACAAAGAGCAATCTAAGAATGAAAAGAAAATAAGGTTCGGGATAAATATTCCATTATGCCATCCCGACATGAAAGTAGATCTGTAGGATAACAACTCAAAATACGTAAATAATATGGTATAAAAAACGAATCTGAACCCTTCTCATGTACAGAAATACGTTGCTTAGCGCTTTGTGACCTGCTGCCATTCGTCCGAGTCGCCACGAGCTGTAACAACAGAATATTGAGTAAATAGAGATTAAACCAAGAATTATGTAAAATTAAATATTTTTTATTGTAAACTGTTTTATTTTCTGTGTCGTTCTCTAATCTGTGGCTTTGACGTAATACGAAAAAAAAGATGATGTCATAATTAGATTTTACTTCGCATGCGTTTACATTAATACACGCACACGTTAATATCATGTCTGTCATTCTATTATCCTTATCACACTTACGCTTCTCCTCGCGTCGCGGTGGCGGACGTCGGTCGCGGTCGTCACGGCGAGGCCCGTCCCGGTCGTCACGACGAGGCCCTTCCCGGTCATCACGGCGGGGTCCGTCGCTGAATCAATCAATAAAATTGATGATTAGTACATCGTTGTTTATGTTTACAAGTTGAGTTGTTACAAGAGACTTTAGCAGTGCTGCAGCATAATCATGAGAAACTATTGATATTAAAACATGTATTTTTTTTAATAATTCAATTTACCGATCATCTCTTCTCGGGGGGTCTCTATCATCTCTCCTGGGAGGGAAACGGTCCCGGTCGCGGTCCCTGAAAGCGCCATCGCGGTCTCGGGGCCCGTCACGGTCTCGGGGCCCATCACGGTCGCGGGGCCCATCGCGATCACGCGGTGCATCCCTGTACCGATCATCGCGTGGCGGGCCGTCCTTTGACCGCCAAGTAGAAGAGCGCTCCTGATAGAATAGATAACAATGTGACATGTAGGACTTTGTAGTCTTCTTACAAGAAAGCGTCCCTAGGCCGTGCTTGCGTAGATTAGCAAACACAACTACATAATTATTAAAGATACATTTTGATTTAGTATAATTATATTTATTTAATTACTCACCGCAGCAGCCGGCGGAGGATCTGCAGGTCCACGTCGCCAGCTTCCACTCTCCGGTCCGCTCGAGCGACCAGTGTATCTTGGCCTGGTAAAATAATATTATTAATATTGAGACTGATAGACAACACTGGCTTTATTTAGATTGATGATGTGACGTAAATAAATTAGAATACCAATGTATCCGTGAAGATAGAACGTTATAACAAAACGTTGCGTTTTTTGTTACACCGTCGATATAGAAGTTTTACTTTAATCATTTATAACACACCTCTCCCTATCGACTTCGCGGTCCGCTGGCCTATTGACCGACCGCCATGCGCCGCCAGTGTCCTCTCTCGGGCGGTCGTCTCTTCCGAAGCGGTCGTCGCGGGGACGGTCGTCACGTGGACGGTCGTCGCGCGGGCGATCGTCGCGGGGACGGTCGTCACGAGGACGGTCATCGCGCGGACGTTCATCACGCGCACGATCTCGCGAAAGGTCTTCGCGCGGACGGTCATCACGCGCACGATCTCGCGAACGGTCGTCACGTCTAGAAACAAATAGTATTATAACAGCGTGTCGACATAAACAAGCATTGTACTTGAAATTGGCATGAATATCATGTCGATAAATTTAAGGGACAATACAATGAAAGAGTAATCAATGTCGCTCTTGCAAAGTGAAATGCACTATGGGTAATATGGTAGTGGATAACAGTCAACAATAGGAATGTTGACAGTAACTGTAATTTAATATAAATTTATGTTTAAAATATAAATGGTAACATTTAAACATCTAAAATATTATTATTTAATCGAAATTAATCACAATAAATTAAATATTACCGCTAGTATTGAATATCCGTTAGTGACGTCACGTGACGTTTTTGGTGGGAAAAGAGAATGCCCTGTTTTTAAATTGAAGATTATTATTTTTATATTTTTTTTCGTGAAAATTAAGGTTCTATCCATGAAATTAAATTGAATCCTAAAATTAGTCACCATCCCTATTGTATTATGTGATATTAAGTTACCGTTCATCTCTAGGCGGCGGGCGGTCGTCCCGCGGCGGCGGCGGCGCGCGCCTCTCCGGCGACAGCGGCCGCTCCTCTCGCCCCGGCTCCCGGAGGCGAGCTGACAGACAGATTATATTATAGTGCTTTTACTGCTGATCGTACGTTGCTGACCGTACGATCGATGTGTTTGAATTGGTAACGTTGGATTTGTACGTTGGAGTGGTAACTCGAACGAGCCAACATGAAAAAAAAGAAGTATTCCGAAGGTCATGTATATTGCGTCGGATAAATGTGAACCCATGTTACAATTTTATGGGTAAGTGAGGGCAAAATATTATACATACATACATATAATCACGCCTCTTTCCCGTAGGTGTAGGCAGAGACCACTTCTTTCCATTTGCTACGATCCTTACATACTTGTTTCGCTTCGTCCACTTTCATTATTATTCATACATGCTCTTCGGTTTAACAGTTATGAAAAATACAAATACTACTACAAAATGACACATGTATAACTTAAGTCACAGTGCTGCGTTCAAACAGTGACTCACCAGGCCTCCAAGGTTCGGACTTCTTGTCCTGCTGCTCCTTGTCCTTGGCGCGCCACGAGGACATGACGGAGGCCTTCTGCTCCTCCAGCTTGCGCGCCACCTCCGCCTCCTTGGCGCGCGCCTTGGCCTCCACGCGGGCCAGGTACTCTTGGTGCTCCCTGAGAGTCATAATAGTCATTTAGTGAAAGTACATAATAGTTTATACCATGGCAATTTACATATTAACCCTCGACGCAAAAAATATACGCGGTGTTATAAGTTTGACGTGTGTGTACGTGTTCATATAAAGCGGATTTTTGGTGAACATAAAACTGCAAGTGGTTTAAATTTTTTTTGTATGTATACAATGTGAAACGACTAACATTGGTTGAAAGCATGCAGTTTTTATAGCCAGGCTGAGTGTAATTGAAATTTGAATTTACTCGCAATACAATTGTTATTGTTATTATTTGGAGTTTGGATTAGGGATAGCTATCCCAAGGGCCACTGCGACCAGGTTTGATCCATTATTGCCATACTCGTTTCTGAGTTATATCTGGTCTCCAAGTAGGATATTCCTGAGTTCCAATACAATTAGGGTATTTTTATTTTCATTGTTTAAAGACGCCAAGTCATGCCACCAGTCTGTCGGAGTCGCTATCCTCACCTCTCCTCCTGCTCCTTGCGCTCCCGCAGCGCCTGCAGCTCCTCCTGGCGGCGGCGCTCCTTCTCCTCTCTCTCCCGCGCCTCCTCCGCCTCGCGCGCGCGTCGTGCCTCCTCCGCCGCGCGTTCCTCTGCGCGGTGCTTCTCCGCTAACCACTGACGGATGGATGAAGGGTTAAATGAACAGTTGTTAAAGGTAAAAGTGCGAAATTGGGCCAAAGTTTTATAGTTTTATATTTGTATAGTTTTTTTTTGGTAATTAATACCCATTATTACTATTATTATTTCTCCATGGGGTTTGCCTGGATAGCTACCACCACCCTTGAGCATGAGTCAGCCGCCAAACGATTCGTTCGTGTTCCGGCTGGGGGCTTGACAGTCAGTTCTTTCTTTCTTTTACTTCTCTCTTTCTTGGCCGGCAAGTTTGCCGGCTATTTCCATAAAAAAAGTATACTATCCCTCGATTTTGTCAACCGACGTCGCCATGACACTATTATATTAACAGAGCAAGATCAGTCTACTCTACCCTACACCGTCCTCAAAACCGTCCCATAAACGGAAACCTATCCCATACCTCCTGTCGTCTCTTCTCGATGCGCTGCGTCCGGCGCTCCGCCATGCGGGTCTCGCGCTCCGCCTCCAGCCGCTTCTGGAAGTCCGCGAGCCGCTTGTGGTGCGCCGCGCCGCGCTCCGACCGCAGCTTGGCCACGAACTGGTCGCGGTGGGACAGCATGCGGGACAGACGCGCCTGGGTCGCCACGTCGCGCGCGCGGTTCTCTGGGGATAGCGGTTTATACGGTTAGTGTTTTTGGTACAGAGGATAACAATAAAATTGAAAATTAAAAAAAAAACCTCTAACAGTTTTATTTACACTAAACTTAGCTGAGAACCATTTCAATCATGTCAGCTTTCAAACAAGAAAAATCGCATCATTATCGGTCCATTCGTTTAGGAGCTACGATACCACAAACTGACACACACTGGCACGTCAACTTATAACACCCCTCTTTTGCGTGGGAGGGGAGTGGTAAAAATAAAAAATGACTTGTCAAAACTTGTCTGCCATTGTTCTGCACTATATAAGCGGGATTCCACTAAGATTCGCATTATAATAATAGTTGTTAAATCCCGAATATAATTGGGAAATGGGCAGGATGATGATGATGAAATCCCGAATATCAATATTAGTTAGCTATTGTAGCCAAAGGATTTATTAATAAAAAAGAACGAAAAAGTTGATACAATAAAGAAATGATTAACTTTTTTCAGGAATATTATAGCGAGCCAAAAGGTTCAAATTTAATTCTAACTTGTTTATACTAACCGATAAGCAGCTGAATGCGCTCCTTCTCTTGCTGCTCCCAGAAGGCCTTGTCCTGTACCTGCTTCTCTTCTAGACTCTTCTGGAGTAACGGAATCTCTTCTAACCGTTTGGCTCGCTCGAAGTAATCCACCTTTTAAGATATAACAAGTAATCGTCTAGTATAAAAAAATACTTATTTTTTTTAATAAACCTTAAAAAACGATTAAAATGAATTGAAGAAATGACGACAAACAAAAATTCATATTTAAAATCTATTTTTTTTTCACTTTGCGTATTAATTTAAGTACCCGGATGACCGAGCTACGCTCAGTTTAATGTTCCTTAACAACGTAGTGTTGCTACTCGCCAATAGATGTCAGGAAGAGTCTATTGTAGCAGGTTTTCATTGCCTGAAAACACGGACAAAACGATATTTTCTAAAAATGAAACCTAACTAGATCGATTTATCGCCCCCAAAACCCCTTGCAAACTAAATTTCATGAAAATCGTTGGAGCCGTTTCCGAGAATCTATACATATATGTACCTATATATAAATATACAAGAATTGCTCGTTTAAAGGTATTAGGTAATGATATTCTACCTATTTTTTATATAAATATATTATGTTTTGTTTACATACCTTTTTCTCTTGCGACTTGAGCCTGGCCTGAAGCTCACGACGCTCCTTCAATAGCTCATCGGCTTCACGTTGAGCGATCGCTTCCGCGTCCATTTTCTTCAGATCCTGAGGGAGTGTGCGAGGATTAATTATTAAAAAATATGTGGTTTAACAACACACCGTTATTTTTTTCGTATCTAAAGCTGTTTTAGTTTACTAACTTTAAACTTACCGCTTAAACTTTAACGTGACGTTAGAATGTTTCACAAAAACGTTACTTTTGCCTTAACTTAAACCTATACTTTGTCTTTGTATAATACACTTGTGCAACCGTGATGCAAAAACGTTTCACAAGAACGTTGCATTACCCCACCTCACAGCATCAATCTAGAATCTAGAAGTTTCCCAACCACATCCTCTAGTAACTCCATACCGTACCTCCTCATCCAGTTTCTGCAGCACCTTCTTCCCGTGTATGGTTTGCGAGATGTGCGCGATCCTCTCCCGCAGGTGCCGCTCCCTCATCGCGGCTAACTCGGACGCGTGACGTTTCTTCTCCCTCTCCTCTCTCTCGTACTCCAGACGACGAGCCTCAGCAGCCGCCGCCGCCCTCAGTTGCTCCTCTTGACGGCTGGCGAATACCATTTAAGTTGAAGTATATTATGAATAACGAATATTGCAGACCCTATAGTCTACTTATGAAATAGGATACACTGAAAGCATGTATCATTATTCTATCCACTTAAAATTAAAATTTTATGAAAACTGTATCCATTTCAGTTGTGTGGATGTATAAAAGTGTCTGATCACTTCTGTGTGTAAAGGTGTAACGTTCAACGCATTTAAAAAGGAATTTGCTCAATATATGTATAATTAACAGTCTTAATCTTAATGAAACAATGCGTTGAATGGGTCTTTATTAAAAAAAAAATATTGTATAAGGTAAAAATTTTAACTGTAGCTATTTGTAGTTAGTGTTTGCCAGTGTGATGATGAACTGTAAAAATATTTTTATTAGTTGTGTTCTCATGTAAGTGACAATAATGTCTTTATGACAATAAATTTCTTTAAACCTAAACCTAAGGTGATTTGTTGCGTTATGCGTGTGCGTACGTGATACGTGTGCGTCAATAAACTGTACCAACCGGAGCTCCTCTTCTTCCCGAACAGTATTGAGTCGTTCAATATACTCCTTGCGCTCTTCAATGATCTTATGCCGTTGCAACACGCGCTGGTGTTCCGCGTGCTTGTTCTCGTGGTAGTGTTGTACCATGTGCACGCGCGCGCGCTCCCGCTCCGCGCGCCGGCGGGACGGGAACAGCGTCGCGACCGCGCGGGAGACTACCTCCGCCGCGCGGACTAGTTGCTCGCGGACCTGTGGGGGGAGGGGGGATTAGTTAGAGGTACGTGAGTTTGATGCGTTTTATTTCAATATATTTAACGGTTTTAGAAAATATATTATTGTAAATGTAGTTAGTGTAAAAAAGAATTTGAAATTGAATAATCATGAATATGAGTACAGAAAAATCAATATTCAATTATGCTATGTCTTGGCTTTAGAACTTGTAATATAAAATGTTGTTTTGGGTTAAGATAACATTTAAAAAGATATTAACTTTATCAGAACTAAATAATTTGTATTTTTTACCCACGCAAATAAATACAAAAAAAAACATCTCTTCTTAAAAAAGTTTCTTAATTTAAATATTACCTTTTAAACTATCAATAACTACTATAGAATATCTTCACACACCTGTTCAGCGGGCGTGGGCTGCAGAATGGCGCCACCGCACGCCTCGTCGGCGGCCGAGCACCACTCGCCTCCACCAGCCTCCACGCCGAAATGCACGCATCTGTTATACACATAAGTATGTTAACTTTGATACAACACTCACAACAACAACAATGCAATGGAAGCAAGATCTATTGCTACTCCTGACGACATTCGGCGTACTTCCGGTATTCAAATCTATAAATCTGTTATATAATACTATACAGGTATAATATAAAGCTGTTATCAATCAAACTTTGTTAATTGAAATAATGAATAAACTGTTTCAAATTAGATTAAATTTGTATTTTTTTTCTTAAACGTAACATAAACTTAATGGCCTCAACCTTTGTTGATAGAAATTATAATAATTAAAATTACTGATACATGCATAAAATAAGGACTACCAATTCAATATTAATTTCTTTTACATACATATTGAACAATCTTTTGCCAATAAGTAATTGGTTGGTAACCCTCAAATATTCATAAGCAATGGTGACCCTTAGACTATAAAAAAAGTTATTTCTAGTATTAAAAATAAATCAGCCCATACTTGTTAGCATGATCAACACGGATCTGCATATCGTTGTGCCTGACACAGTCTACGAGCAGTCTCTCCAGGTGGAACAGGTCATCAGTGGCCGCCAGTTCCAGCAGCCGCGAGAACTGGATGCAGGCGTAGCACTGCGCCACCTGGCGGACGAGACGGACCAGCGCCACGTCGCTTAGCGCGTTCGTGTACTGGACCAGCGGTGAGTCTGGAATAGTGGAAAGGTTTCAGTACTGGAATAATGTTGGATTTGAATCAGAGCTGAATTATGTTGGATTAGTTTCAGTGCTAGAATATTGTTGGATTTGTTTCAGCATTGGAATGTTGGATGGGTTTCAGCACTGGACTAACTGGAATAATTGTTGGATTAGTTTCAGCACTGGAATTTTGACCTAGTTTCAGCCCTGTAATTCTATCAGATTAGCTACAGTACTGGAATAATACTGGATTAGCTACAGCACTGGAATAATATTGGATTGGTTACAGGAGACTCACGTGGGCTAATGGTTACCTAACCGAATATTCCTTCCAAATAAATTTGAATTTTTTTGAATTTCTGTTCTCGGCGTTCTCGGTTTCTAAGTGTTGTTGTCTTTGTGTACTGTCCAACGTGTCAACTATTGTATACTCACTAGCATCCTCCTGCAATGCCTTGATGATGGTATTAACGTTGTGGCAGATGGAAAGTGGGTCGAACTCCACCTCGAGCCAGGAGTAGAGCTGCTGCAGCTGCGGCGACGCCAGCGCCACCACATTGTACCGGACAATGTCTAGAAAAAGTAATACAGGTAGTTATAACGGGAAACATAGAAAATGTTAAACTTAACTCATTGTGGGTTAACCAATCCAAGAAACTGGGTTGAAATATCGGTGTATAAAATAAGTATCATAAATACTCGTATTATAGTAAAGATATATACAGAAAATGTAAAATACAGGTAGGTTAATCACAGACTGTTTTTTTTAATGGAAATAGCCAGCACACAAGCTGACGATCCACCTGATGATAAGTGTAAAGAAAAAGAAAAAAGATCTCTGTCTCACAGAATGATTAAACATTTGAAGAAATTAATATTTTTCGAATATAAAATAATAAAGACATTGGATACAATAACTGCTAGTGATGCTGTTAAAAAATAAAAAAATAAAAAAAATACATAGACTATTACTCTTGTAGCCAAAAAAGATTGTGCTTACAGGCAGACTAAGACTGTCATAACTTCCCTCACAACTGAAATGCTGTTCAGTTTTATAGTTTTAAGTTCAAAATATTTCTTCAGTGTCAACAAACCTAGCCAAAACAAGCTATTTGGGTGATTTATGCAAAAAAAATATATATAAAAAAATCATAAACACAAATTCAACACAACAAAGAAAAACAAACAAAAATAATATTGTGCAGGCATAAATTAACACAGACATGCAAAACACAGGCCTGTCGCGTCCAGCCGACAGTATAGTCTACCTCCGAGGCCTACCACTCCATGACAATTAATAAATCAGAAGTGGGATTTATTTCGGAGGCACAAAAATATGCAGATGCAAAAAAATTGTGTATTCAAACAAAAAAAAAAAACTCGTGCCTATTTCATGCAATGTAATTGTTAATGTTCTCACTACAGTAAAGGTTTTACTGAAGCACATTTTTGTGTGTATACAACACTATTTTCATAACAAAAAAAGTAGTGAAAAAGCTTTTTTCAAACATTTACCCACCTTTCAGTAAGCTAGCTCTCGTAGGAGGTTGAGCGAGGCCAAGCAACACGGCTAATCGTTGGGCCTTCTCAACTGGACTTTTGTCAGTCTCAACAAACCGATCAAACTCTGGATGCAACGATGGAAGAGGCACGGAGAGCACTGCTACTAACACTTGACAGGCCATTCTGTTGAAAGTATGAATATTTGTTTATCAGATGTAGTTGAAATAACTTTTAACTGTTTCTTTCAATAATTAAGAAAAAATGTGTGTAAAACACTGATATACAGGGTGGATTTTTGAGACGGGTCAGTAAGGGCAGGTACCTTAATCGTTATAGTTACAGGAAAACGTTCCTAAGAGACTATCCATAACTTTTTAAGATATTCTGAACTGCATTCACAGATTTTTGAGAAAATGTACGATCAGCGAAAAAAGTGCTAAAATCCAAAAAAAAATATTTTTATGCCTATCGATCCTACTTCGTATGGGGATCAAAATACTCTATGGGGCCATTTAAGGTATGAGTACTAGAAATGTCAGAAAACGCTAAAAACATTTTCCATACATTTTGTACTGAAAAACGATAAATCAACTCGTAATATTATTTATTGCCAAACAATCTTATTTCTTACTACGATTAAAATATTCTTTACGGCCTATTACAATTTAAATACAAAAGCCACGGTAATACACAACATATTACACAAACTTAAAAATAGGTTATCTACGAAATAAATTGTTCAAAATGACCGCCGTTTTCACGAATACATAAGTTCACTCGTTTTTGTACTTAGCAAGTAACAGCGGAAAGTTTTCTTTGATGGATATTATTTAAAATCCCCGTTAATGCCTCTTTCAGCTCCTGAACACTGTCGTACTTTCTTTTGTAGACTTAATTTTTAGGTGGCCCTACAAAAAAAAATCGAGAGGCTAACGCTTCTGGGCTGCGAGGTGGCCACTTAATTGGACCATGTGTTCCTATCCACTGTGTCCCGAATTGTTTGTTCAAATTAGAACGCGTAAGACGGCTGTTATGTGGCGGTGCGCCATCTTGTTGAAAATAAACTTTTCGCAATTCCGTCAGGGGCCATTCATCCAACTGGTTTTGAAGATTCAAAATTTACTTTCAAACTTCTTTTTTATATTTTTTTTATTATTTATTATTTATATTTTTTTATTTTATTTACTTATTTTTTAGGAACAAATAAGGTTGTTTGGCGATAAAGAATATTACGAGTTGATTTATCGTTTTTCAGTACAAAATGTATGGAAAATGTTTTTAGCGATTTCTGACATTTCTAGTACTCATACCTTAAATGGTCCCATAGAGTATTTTGATCCCCATACGAAGTAGGATCGATACGCATAAAAATATTTTTTTTTGGATTTTAGCACTTTTTTCGCTGACTATACATTTTCTCAAAAATCCGTGAATGCAGTTCAGAATATCTTAAAAAGTTGTGGATAGTCTCCTAAGAACGTTTTCCTGTAACTATAACGATTAAGGTACCTGCCCTTACTGACCCGTCTCAAAAATCCACCCTGTATACTTATAATTATCTTGTGTTATGAAAACACGAAGTGGGTAAATTATAGCGAATGTGTTTACAATTGTAAAATAAAAATATTGCTATAACCAATTTAAAACTGATGCAGGTTTTAAAATTAACTGTTTATACTAATAATAAATTAGATCACATTACAGATATTCAACTATCAAAATATAAAAAAATACATGCAAAACACACTAAATGCAAACAATAATGTGCAGGCATAAATTAACACAGACATGCAAAACACAGGCCTGTCGCGTCTAGCCGACAGTACAATCTACCTCTGAGGCCTACCACTCCATGACAATAACCACATCAGAAGTGGGATTTAATTCAGAGGCACAGTTAAAAAATCATTTCAATTCAAAAACATGTAAACTTGAATATTCTACAATGCAAAAAAGGCAAGCAATACAAAACCTAAAAAAATAATTAAACATAATAATGAACATACTGTATTAAAAAAACTACATGGCGTATTTGCTAAAAACTTCAGTAAATAAATAGTAATTTAATATTAAACTTTAGTAATAACTAGTGTTATAACATCAAAACTATTTGTTTCATTAAGCAAATCAAAAAAGGTTATGAAATATTACAGCAGAGTAAACCAAAAGCATATCACAGTTCACACAACTTACTTCTGTAACTCTTCCTGAGTGATATTCTTCTTCATTTCCCTGGATAACTGGAAGAGTTTTAGTAATGCGGCAGCATGGAAGAGGCAGTGACCAGCTTTCCAGAACACGAGGGCCAACTTGCCATAGTAATTGGCCATCGTCTTCGCCACTGGAGTCTTCTTTGACATGTTCATCAGGTTATGTATGTCTTCAATAGCTTTGTAGGCTTCCTGAATGAAAACAAAGGTTTACTTATCATCAAACTTTCCTATAAAAATCATGTTCAAGGAAATATAGGTACATAAATTTCTTCAAGTTGCGCATGTGAATGCACAAGTTGTGATGAGTTAAGTGATGACGAATTTTGGAATAAAATACTAAGCTCACTCAGAGTGAAATAATAATATCAGTAAATAAAGAAGACAATTCTACAATTCTGCAACTGTAAAACTTAATAACATATTGAAAGCCTATTATATGCAATGATTTGAGACAGGAAAAAATCAAACTTATTTTGTTGCCCTTTAGTAGTGAGATTCAAAAATGAAGGAACCAACCTGCCACAGCTCCATTTGAATAGCACTGTCCAATTGAAACAGTCTGGTCTCCAAGTTAAGTTGTTGAGTCTCAGGCTTTGAGATACTCACATTTCCAGTTTGTACCTGAAAGAATAAAAATACTATAAGTAAACAATTACTATATAGAAATGTTTGGAATAAGATATTTGTAGACCAGAAATTGCATAAGAAAACAAAATATAACAAATTATTTGTGTCATGTATGCATATTGTATGAGCTATGGAATTTTTTAAGATATTTTTATATGATAATTCAGTATACATAATGTGATACAATTCATCTTAAACAAACAAATTAAAATACAGAAAAACTATTGCAAAGTAGAAACTTAAAATTAGTGATAGGTATTTTAATTGCTAGCCATTTAGTTTTCTTCTGTACAATTCCTCCTGCATCATTTCTTAATAATGTAGCCTATAACAACAACAGAGATTTGTATTCACTAACTTTACTCACAGTAGGTTTACAAATATCCTCAAGATGCTTCCGCAGCTTATCACACAACTTCCTGAACTCAGTCTTGCGGGCGTACTTGAGACAGAACTGGAACGCCATACGCGCAATGTCATGATAAAGTGTCTCCACGTGGGCATTTGTACGGAGTAGCTCAAGACATTGACAGTAAGACTCCCAAAGAAATTTCACCTGAAACAAAATTTATTTGTAACAAAACCTATTTTTTTATAGATAAGAATTGCCATGCACTACTGTGTATTATGCACTGTTACAGCATTCATGGTATAAAATATCTTACCCATGGCGTAAGTATAGTCCGATCGGACCTATCTTGAGCATCTTCACCTGACACAGCACTAAGCAATATGCTTTCAGGAGTGGCGAGGTTATCCAGATCATCAGTCTCAATAACCGCTTGGGTTGATTGCTCCCTTGCTGCTTCAGTACGTTCTTCTGCCATACGCAAGTACCCTCTAAAATAATTATTTTAAGATAAGTCTTTATCACTTCATGAGCACATTCAGTAAACTTATTGATGAATAATGAATAATGAATGAAATCTGATTTAAGAAGAAGAATATAGTAATGTCCTATTAAAATAATTAATATTTATTCAGATGGAGATGACAACAATATACAAATTGTAATCACTGATAAGAGTAAGATTTAACAGGAAAATGAGCAACAAAAAGCTTAATTGTTATTGGCATATAAGAATATTCATAGAATGATTATATTTCTATCAGATGTTATGTAATGGGGTGGCTCACCAACCTTATAACTTGCTCCAAAGATCCCACATTAACAGATTGGAACATGTTCCTATACTGAAACAGGCCTTCCTTGGCAATATGTGACTTTCGAAGATCAACGCACAGCTCCAAATACTTGAACATGATCGGTTCCAGCACAGACTCTGACCAGTTGTATGCCCATTTTTTGTTGCGGAACACTTCCTGTAAGGTGTCCAGAGCCCGGGCAGGCTTGTCCAAGTCCATAAACTCTGTAGATTAGATTGTACCAATTATTACGCGTTAATAACCATAAAGGTAGCATATTTTGCGATATTTTTTGGTTATGTAAAGTTTTTTACATACCATGTTTATAGCGATTTAGAGAATCAAAAATAATTCAATAGATGGAAAATTTAGAAAGGTGTATAGGTTGGAAGGATTATCAAGAAAGGTTTATTACGAAAGGTCATGAAACCATGCAACGTGGTGACAAGTTTCTTGCACTAACCATTGGCCCGTTTGAGGGCATTTTCCGGTCTTTGACCGTAGCGAGCCATATTGTGGGTGCACTTATCACTTCATTAACACAAAATTATATCCACTGTTAAAGCTGAAGAGGAATAAATCTGTATTTATTCCTCTTACACCGGTCTGTCAAACGAAACGACAGCGAGGCAAAATGGACGCACGGCGCGTATTCGTGAATCGTGATTCGGCACAGCGACGTCAGCGACAAAACCGCATTGCACAGAGTACTTAATCACTATATAACAAAGTACTCTGTGATCACTACCATGGATATATTACTCTATCTGGATGACTAGCTTTGTAGAGGTACCTGACGTCCGATAACGTCATATCGGAAGGACTATTCGACCTATCACAGGCTGGATTGAGGTTGTCCTTCACAATTTTATTGTAGTGTCCCCACTTAGAAAAATTGTGTCCTATTTTGATATTGTTCTTCAAAATGTTTTCTATTGGTAATTTTTCTGGTAGCAAAAATTATTATAATATTGAAATAATACATCTTATTAGAATTTTTTTAAATTAGAGAATTTAATTTATTGCATTTAGAGTAAATTGAAAAAAAATTAAGGTACACAATTACCTTACATCTATATATTATATTATATTATTATAATTATATATTACTCATGTTACATGTTTTTATATAATTGTAAAAATTACAATCGAATGATATATCCTGGAACTAACATAGACACAAAAATGCTCCTTCCGATATGACGTCATCGGACTTCAGGTAGCTCTACAAAGACAGTGGTCCAGATAGAGTAATATATCCATGATAACTACCGTAGTCATAGACTACATCTATGACCATAGTGTTTAAAAAATGCGTTTTTACTTGTCTTTGGCTGTGCGTAATTAGGTCAATGCCATATACATTGACTTAGAAATTATAAGGACTTGTTATAATGTCATATAGATTTAAAAGACGTAATCATAAACATAGTGGCGTCCTTGTCTAACGTATGAAATAAATACAATCCAACTCTATACGCAACAGTTTCACTATCCTCCTAAGGCCCAAATAAAATATGCCTTGTTCCAGGTTATCACCCAATGTTCTTGTACAAGTACATACAGTTTCACTATTGTCAAATTTTTCATGACGTCAGACGTGTGCTGTGTTCGCCGTTTTGTTTTATCTCTTTACTACAGTGTAAATTGTGACTTATTATCAAGGTACTAAGGCACTAACTACTAAAACATGACTAAAACCCACTACTTTGACAGAGGAATGTCAAAGTCACGTCAAATTGGACATTATTAGTAGCATTGACATACAGGAGCTGCCCTTACTACGAAAAAAACGTGCATACCTACGCAACAAAACATGGTGGTCAATGACCATATATAGAACAAAATGTCAGTTTGACTTGACTGATTGCAGTTTGACTTTGAGAGATGTCATTTATGAAGAATGAAATACAGAATTTCTGAGTTGAAAGTTTCAAGATTTTATAAATTTATCTAGCCATTTGATCTGTTTTAAATGCTAGTGGTCATCTAGTGAATAGCCTATCGATATTTATAGTATTCTTACTTTTTTATTAATCGAATTCGGTTAATTTTGCCCCGGATCTGTCAGCCTAACCTATAAAAATGTATTTGTTTTTAAATATACATTTGTATAAAAAGCCTTTCACAATTTGTTTTATTGCTGAAGATTCTTTGATGCTTCCTGACGAGGAAAGTTACAAGTCTATCGGTGTAAACGCTGGAAAGTCAAATTTATATATTAAGAAAATTAAAGATGAAATAAAGAGTAAAAAAAGGTGGAAGTTGAGAGTGTCAGCGTTATTTCTACAGCCATTTCTGAAAGAATGTATGTATTCAGAAGTATACAGAAAAAATGTATTAAAAAATTTAAGCCGATTAATAGACTGCTTAGAGGAGAATGTAATATTTCTTAAGTTAATACTGGAACCACCAGATAAAGAAATAATTGATTATTCATGGTAAGTGGAAAATTGTATTTTTTAATTTAACTATACATATACTATGACTGCTAACCCACCCTTGTTTAAGTATTGATACCTGTAATTTTGGAGCAAATACTTGTCAGGATTATAATGATATTAGGGTGCAAACTACATTGCATGTTCATAGTAGTGGTAAGTTAGAGGCCAAATTATGTGGTTCATTGCTTAGGTGAGCATCAGACTTGCGTCTTAAGCAGTTTAACTTGTTAAAATAAAGTGGCCTTAATCATAAATGTTTAGTAACTATAGCACTGTTACAATCACAGAACATCTAATAATTAGTTAGAAGGGGCATAGCACGTAATTTGTATGGGAACCGCTGTCGCCGTTTCAATAAACACTACTAACGAAAATGAACAAATACGCACGAGGATTGTTATGTGTGCATGAAGTAGGCGTGACTCTGTGCCTAGGGATTGATTGTTGATAAATTTTTATCGGTATTTATTTTCGCAAGGTATACTTATTCATTATATACTTTTTGATTGAAATTACTTACTCCGTCGACAGACTCATATTTCATCATGGCCTCCGAAACAAAGTTTTTTCCAATTACCGCACATGAAGGCATTTTTACGTAATTAAGTCGCAGTATTTTGCAGTACTTTTCTCCGTTGGAGTTTGCGAGTCACTAAACAGCGCAATTGCGTGTTTTTGTGCGATGTGCGCATTTGATCACAGTATTGGCGCGCCTACCTTGCCCACAATTCCTTTCTAACTAATTATTAGATGTTCTGTGGTTACAATAATATGTTTTATCTTTATTGGTTTATAAAATACTCACAACTTTCCTTGTTTTATGAATAACTGGGAAGAAGTATAGTGATTAGTGACCCATACCAGTAGTGTGACTAATAAAAAATACTTTTGCCTATTTTTCTACTCTTAATTAATCTAAAAATGATCTATTACAGGAATGCTAAAATGTTACAACTGATATGGACCAGAGTTGAAATAGAAAATGCATTTTCTTGGCTATCAACACTTGGTGGGGCTTACTCAGCTTTAGGAGATTACTTTGAACATTGTGTAAGTATTATTAATGAAATAATAACCAATGGTACTCTACTAATGCATATAATCCATTTTTATTAGTCATATTTAGTAAACAATCTCAATCAAATCAACTCATTTATTCGTTGGATAAGGTAATTATAAGGATATATGTATATACAATGTAGGTCTGTCTGCTTATCCGCATAGTGGTGTACAAATATATAATAATTACATTGTATTATTACCTAATTTAAATCTTAAATATAATTATCATTAAATATTGTTCTGAAATTATTATTAAATTATTATTTTTACAAAATGCATCATGTCAATGTAGTCTTTGTCGTAATTTGTAATTTAAAATAAAGCAGGCATAAAATAAAAAGAATTTGAGGCCAAATTATCATATCTACATCAATTCCTATTTATTCCTAACTATTTATTTAAACTACTCGAATATATAAAAATCTTGTGTCAGTGTTTGTGATTGCACAGCTTCAGAAGGGCTTGACTAATTTTTATGATTTTTTTGTGTATATTTGGTAGATATCAGAATAAGTCGTAAAGTATATTTCATACTTAGAGTAATAATATATACTATAGAGCGCGAGCAACGAAGTGGGAACAGTAGGCACGGGTGAGAACAACACGACGTTCCCGCCGCGAGCGCTTGTAGTCGTAATTGAATGCTAGCGGTGTGCGGTTCTAGAGAGATTTTTAAATATTTACCTATCAAAATGGTCAAATGTGCAGTCCCATCTTGCAAAAACGATAGTAGGAAACACACAAAATTGAAATCCAGTATCACATATCATCGGTAAGTTGATTTTTGTATTTATTTTTATGAAAACATATCTCGCATCGCGGGGTGAGGGGCGGGCAAGCACAAGACCGCCCGCGCACCGCGCTCACCCACGCTCCCGTAGCGCTCCCCACGCGAGACTCTAGTGATGTACGTGACTAACGCTGTAGTCGATATTTAATATACTTTGTATGGAACGGATTTTGCCGATGCGATTATTGCCATAAATTATTGGCTATACCGATATCAAATGATCCTAACTGCTAGAGGATAAAAAGAGGTTTGCCTAATCTCTAAACAGCAAATAAGAGTGTAAAAATAAAATGAATTATATTTTATTTATTAAAAAAATATTAATATTTATCAAAGGAAGTATCAATTTGCTACATAACGTCATTATTTTTTAAAAGCAAAGATTATTTGAATTATTTGCAGACGAACTGTAAATCATTTAGTATGAGGCAGCATTGAAAAAGACGTTTTTCTAAGACTTTTTTCGATAACGGTATCGGTTGATATATAACGGCCGATGTATCAGCATTAATATCGGTATCGTTATCTCTAGCGTAAACGTAAATTATGGAATGTTATATAATAATATCACGTCTAAACTGCTTATTCATTTATTTAATTGAGTCTATGTCTATATTTTCTTCGGTTGTTTGTACCATAAAAATTTACTATCTAAATAACAAGAATACTCGTGCAAAACTAAAAAACTGAGTGACTTTCGTATTTTAAATAACCAACAATATAGATCACACTCATAGCCCCACCACTAGGAGAATCTGGTATTGTGGGTGCCATTGGTATAACTAATGTACTGTAGTACAACAAATGGTGTAATAAGTACCTGGGCAAATGAGCTTGCTTATGTGAAAATAGAGAAAACGAATTTTCCCAGATATGAGACCTAGCTAGATCGGTTAGTTGCCCTCGTAAACCATTACATTGCAAAATCGAAATCGTTAGTACTGTTATCGAGAAAGTGATTAGAAACAAATATACAAATAAACATACATATTTATACAAAAAAATCTCGTTTAATAGTAGGAAATAAGATAACTTATCGAAATAACTTATCGATACCTCGTTGCCGATCGGCACGTAATTTATACATCCCTATATGTCATACACGCATCGATATACGTATCTATAGATCATCTGCCTACGATGCGTACGATGCCGTTTGTGTAATACTCGCGCTCTATAGTATATATTATTACTCTAAGATTTCATACCTCTAGGTAATTAGGGCGTCTTTATCCCGAATTTTTTTGGCAGAACAACATTTTTCGTGACAGCTTGTATTTCAATAAAAAGTAGTACCAAGATTATTTACTATTTAAGTCTGGTATAAAAAATAGACTTACACAAATGATACAATATTTTTTTCTGTAGACACTAGTCCAGGTATATTCATTATATCTTAGTTACCCCATACTTTCAGTAGTCTTAAACAATCTATTTGAATTTTGTTAACACATACTAATTTCCTTTGAAGAAATACCTTCATATATCTTTTGCAATACATGATATATTAATTTGTAAAGCAGCTGGTCGACTTTGCTAATTTAATAAACTTGTAATGTAAATGTTGTTTTTGTGTAGTTTTTTATATTCACTTTATACTTTCCAGGCAGACGAAGCAGGCAAAATATCATTAAGACAGTTCAAGTTATCCAAGATGCTTGGTGATGAAGGGTTGGCTGCACGGAGTAGGCTGTATTCTGCTCTGGCTTACGCTCAGAAAGGCAAACTCAAGGTAGCAAGGCATATTGTCAGGAATGTAGCAGAATTTGCCAGATTGAATCAAGACAAACGGTTGAATAGAATGTGCCAGGGTGTATGGGCCAAACTTAAATATTTAAGGCGACTTAAAAAAGGCAGCCAAGGTGTACATGGAAGTGATTGTGGGGACTTTAATGTGGTTAGTTCGAAATAAATGATGGCCTACAGTCAATGGGAGTTAAGTCAATGATTCATCCCTTCATCCATATTGCCTGTATCACATATTTAGATAATGACATAATGCTGCCTTTGAATAGGGATGTTGACAGTAACTGTAAATTAATATAAATTTATGTTTAAAGTAATAATAGTAACATTTAAACACCTAAAATATTATTCTTTAATCAAAATGAATCACAATAAATTAAATATCATTAATTTAAAATGTTAATAATAGCACTCACTGTCACGTGACCTCGAACGCCATTTTGAGGATATGACGTTATTGTCCGTATTTTATAAGTAAATTCAACAAACTTCAATAGACCGCTATTAGTATTGAATACCGGTTAGTGACGTCACGTGATTTTTTTGGTGTGAAATTTGATATTGATGTTTGTTTATCAATTTTTGATTTTAAATTGAACATTAAGTATTATCTTTATAATATTTTTTCGTGCATATTAAGGTTATATCTATGAAATAAAATTGTATCTTAAAATTAGTCAACATCCCTATTAGACGACAGTACTGGAAGCATTGACATTCCAAATGATGGAACTATCTGTTGCAAGCTTAAGCAGTCGCTAGACGATCATGCAACATAACATGCATTTATGTCCAGAACAGGAGACCGCTTTACGATTTAGACAGTCATGCATATCATTAATAATTTTAATGGATGTAATTATTATAATAGAAACATGCATAGTTGCATAAGTTATGTTGCATGATTGTCTAGACTATAGGGTGTGTGAACACACTGGAATGCGCTATTTTATTCTGTATCTCATTCCATAGCACATTATCGTCATTGATCATTATTTATGCAAGGATTATATAACTGATTGTAATGTGTAATGGTTTTGGACAATTTTAATACCACCGATTGATTTTATATTGATGGTAATATTTGTAAAGATTGTAGAAAAACCAGAACTGTTAGTTTAATATACCAAGACGAATTTTGTACTAAAATATTCCATGCATCCTATTTAAAACTATTTTTGATTATATTCTATGCATTTATTTACATACAGTGATACACTATTAAGGTCACAAGTACTAATAATAAACAGGATA
This sequence comes from Thymelicus lineola, assembly GCA_963932265.1. Classification (NCBI taxonomy): domain Eukaryota; kingdom Metazoa; phylum Arthropoda; class Insecta; order Lepidoptera; family Hesperiidae; genus Thymelicus; species Thymelicus lineola. The sequence continues at coordinate 9,241,234 of OZ010681.1, read as the reverse complement.
ATAGATGATGTATATCGATTGTAATAAAAAGAACCTAAAGCCAATTTTCCTGTATTAAAATATGTAAATCTAATTTGGGACTCATAAAAAGATGTATTTTTGGCGAATCGATGCATAATGTCGCTGAGATGGCACTGTAGTCTTTCTGAATTTCTTTCCTCTGTCTATTATATTGGCATTACTTAAAATGTCCCATCAACAGTCTGCCATTCTAAATATTTTACTATCCATCCTACCTATATATCCTACCAACTGTTAAAATTCACATAATTATAACATTACTTGCTTGTTATTACTTTTACCACTAGCTTATCCAGAGATTTATTATTATGTTTAGATAAAATATTGAAAACCACCGAGTATCGACACATCGATCGATAAGGTCAATTGCAGTGGAAGGTACATGCTTCAATTCCGATCGGGAAGTTGCAAAAGATCAATTAAGACCATTTTTTCATATCAATATTTTTATTCTTTGAGTTCATTACTGCTAGCGCCTGTATCAAACTAACGTGGTCTGAATTTACAATGGCATTATTTGGTTTTAACAGTGAATTCAGATGTTTAACGTCCAACAAAATATGCACTGCCCCATAGCAATTTATTGACTGCTAGTGATCATTTATGATTTATGTGGGTTAGTTTAACATCCTTTTTAAATGATTATGAATTATTAAGGCTCAATTGAATGTAAGACTACATTTAAAGCCTATTAATTATAAGGTCACAACAAAGACTTGACATCAATAAAACTGAGGTAGCTGGATGAGACCTATCCAGATCTCATTTGAGGCAATGGATATGTGGCACATAACAACCCATAGTAAAATAAGTGATGTGATTTCTAATGACGTTCCTTATGTTGATTTGTTTAGTTTATCCAATTTGTATGAATCAAAGCTTTATCATACTTATTTATTTTTAAACGCTTTTATTTAGCTTCACTTCGGTGGATCAACGCATCAAATCGATCAAAATGCTACTCTATTTACACGGCAATAAGGTTTATATTTAGCTTCACTTCGGAGGATCAAATCTTGTAACGTTAATTTGAATGACTTCCCTTTAATGAAAATTGATGAAATTTGGCAGACATGTGTATTTCCGATGACAATACACGAAAATAAAAAAAAAATTGAAATAAAAGCGTTTAAAAAAAAAAAATTTTTTGGATTCAACTTATTATTGTTTGTTGGTGCTGTAAATTATGTTACCATCGTTGTTTTAGTCCTGTAATGATAATGGAAAATAAAACAGATATTATAAAAAATATATATTTTATTTATTTCAAACTGTTCAATGTAACAAGGGTTTAAAAACTCTACAATTTAAATGCAACTTTAAGCAGATGTTATATTATTTTTATCGACCTTGAGTTTTTCAATCTCATGTAAAATAGGAGTGTGGAATGACCTTTAAAGATTTGTATTGCTAATGGGTATGGTTCCCAAATCTATGGACTGCGAATAGAGTTGCTGACACACATATCAAATACAGTATATTTTCGGCACTCTAAAATAAAAAGTAACTGAAAAGATTTGATTTGAAGACAAAATTAACATAATTATGTTGTGTTTTAAAAAAAACTATTTTAAGAGAAATTAATAAGTATTAACATGTAGTTACACTTACAAAATGGGCAATCCTAATATAACGAGTTACAATTTATTTATTGTTCCTTAATAGGAGAGTCCCAGAAATTGCAATTTCTATAGGTCAAACCCACGGAACACAGAGACAAGAGGTGGAAGTGCGAAGTAGGCGGGGCACAGCGACTAACAGTAAGCGTAGCTCCGCTTACTTGCCCGCATAACATATCTGTCACTGAGCTGCGTCGGTTGTGCATTACATAAATTAAAATTTGACTTAAATTATAATAATATGACTTATTGTGCAATTTTTGGTGCAAAAATGATAGCAGAGCTAAGAATTTATTTAATGGCAGTGTTTCATACCACAGCCACCCACAGCTAAGCCTAGTTTTATATTTATTTTGTATTAATTCAAATTCAAAACATAAAATTAAAGGAAATAATACATTTTTATGATCAAAAAGCTACTCTATTTACACGGCAATAAGGTTATTTTTATGTTTTAAATGGTACTGCTACTCGACTATTGTTTTCCAGAACATTCTTTGAAAACATTCTTTGCTACTCGGGAAGGGATGGGATAAATTTATCGATATCGGTGTGTTGTAATTTTATTTACGATGTAATATTATACGACCAAGACCCGACTGATTAGGGTTTAAATGGCTATTTATAGAGAAAATATGTTCGTAACCTATAGTTAATACATATAAATAGTATAATGCCAGTTGGCAATCTCTAACAGTGAACTTGGTCAATATTATAATATTATTATGAATAATTATAATAATTATTTGAATATTATGCTTATTTTGGTTTCTATAGTTACTTCTTAGATTTCCTTAAGACGCATAGAGAAAAGAAGACTGGCTTAAAACTACTGGGCGGATCAATTGGTTCCCAGTAAAATCTAGTACCATGCTCAGAGCATTTTTTACAAGAAGAATTCATAGTTTCAGTGACCGTCAATACGGTTTCCGCCACGGCAGATCAGCTGGTGATCTTTTAGTATATCTTACTCATTGCTGGGCAGAAGCAAAAAGGTTGTAAGTTTGGATGTTGCAATTGCGCTCAAAAAATTTTTGGACTAGCGGTCACCCATCCAACTACCGACCGCGCCCGCTGTTGCTTAACTTCTTCGATCGCTTAGGATCGACGCAATCCGCCGGGCTATGAGAGCTTCAAAGCTAGGAAATATAATTCCACGAAAATAAAGGTGTTTAAACTATTCCTTGGCGACACTAGATGGCGCAATTGGTTCTACTACTAAACGTTGTAGGTCGAACAAAAGGAGAATGCCCATTTAGTATGGAGAAATGACTGTACTGACTAACATTTTTGTGTCTTGTAAATTACACATACTAACTTTAGTCAGTGTTTATTAACCTACTATTGTAGGAAATACGAGATTTTCAACAAAATTAGTTTGAATTTAGGTTATAGTAAACTCACAGTAATATGGAGCCTATGCCGGCGTATTAAAGTCGATTGCGTATGTAATGTCGTTCTTTTAAGTTTCAAATTCATTTGACAGTCCCAAAACGCCATGTAGTTTATAATGTATTATAATCACAGAACACTATTACTCCTGGCTGATTATAATAATTTTCTAATTCATTTGACAGTCCCCTTAAGTCATCTATAGTTGTATCATAATCATAATGGAATCAATGCAACCTATTGACCCGAAGGATCTTAAAATATTTCTGATTGGCCCTTATCCAAACATAAATGGCCCAATGGTTTTCTTTTGTAAAACGGAAGTAAAGTTACTTATTAATTTCAGAAAATTATTCTCAAAGAGGATTTTTTTAGAAAATACGGTATATACTTGAAATATTTTAATTTAATTTTTTGTCCAAAAATCATTGTGACACAATAATTTTTTTGAGAGTACTGGCTATGGGCATTCTTTTTTACCTTTTTTGTATAACGTTAAGGTTGAAATTCATCCTAATTCACATCATTGTTTTTATAGCTAAGCTACGTTGAGCTACATTGAAATTTCACTTATCGACATACTGTTTAGTTAGCTAACGTTAGTATAAAAAAGCTACGGCCACGTCTACGCCTTGTAATAGATATAAGCTTTCAAAATTTTGAGCACGTTTTCACATACACACACACAAGTTGTACAAGAACAAGTACCAACATTACCTTGTAGTATACCAGTTTCGATAAATATCGATAATTGTCGATAACGCGGTAAAAGCACCACGCACATCCCTAGGCCTAATTAACCAAAAATATAACTTACCGCTATACATTTAAGGTTGATATTAGATTCCAGTCACGACATCTAGCGTTCAGAAGACGGTATTATTTAATCATTTTCCAATAAGATTGACATTGTAATACAACCAACTGCAATTCAATGTCAACCTTATTACTATATATTAAGTATAGAATTATTTATTACGTAGAATATTGCCATCTAGCGGTGTATAGCTGTGGTATAGCAGAACTCACGGAACACAGAGACAAGAGGTGGAAATGGTATAAGTGTTGATTAGTATGGGAACCGTTCTAGCCAAAAAAAACACAAGTAAATGGATAATCGTATTACTTACAACTATCAAACTTACATTTTGATTGGTTGTTAGTTGTCAACTACGAATAGTCCGAGAAACCTGCTATTTATGTTTGAAAATTCACTTTAATATTTCATGTTAATTCTTATTTTTCAATGTCATATTCAGTGAACTTAGTACCTTTATCAATTAAGATCATAATACTTTTCAAGTTCTGCTATACCACAGCTATACATCGCTAGATGGCAATATTCTACGTAATAAATAATTCTATACTTAATATATAGTAATAAGGTTGACATTGAATTGCAGTTGTTTGTATTACAATGTCAATCTTATTGGAAAATGATTAAATAATACCGTCTTCTGAACGCTAGATGTCGTGACTGGAATCTAATATCAACCTTAAATGTATAGCGGTAAGTTATATTTTTGGTTAATTAGGCCTAGGGATGTGCGTGGTGCTTTTACCGCGTTATCGACAATTATCGATATTTATCGAAACTGGTATACTACAAGGTAATGTTGGTACTTGTTCTTGTACAACTTGTGTGTGTGTATGTGAAAACGTGCTCAAAATTTTGAAAGCTTATATCTATTACAAGGCGTAGACGTGGCCGTAGCTTTTTTATATTAACGTTAGCTAACTAAACAGTATGTCGATAAGTGAAATTTCAATGTAGCTCAACGTAGCTTAGCTATAAAAACAATGATGTGAATTAGGATGAATTTCAACCTTAACGTTATACAAAAAAGGTATTAAAAAAATTATTGTGTCACAATGATTTTTGGACAAAAAATTAAATTAAAATATTTCAAGTATATACCGTATTTTCTAAAAAAATCCTCTTTGAGAATAATTTTCTGAAATTAATAAGTAACTTTACTTCCGTTTTACAAAAGAAAACCATTGGGCCATTTTTGTTTGGATAAGGGCCAATCAGAAATATTTTAAGATCTTTCGGGTCAATAGGTTGCATTGATTCCATTATGATTATGATACAACAAACTAGATGACTTAAGAGGACTGTCAAATGAATTAGAAAATTATTATAATCAGCCAGGAGTAATAGTGTTCTGTGATTATAATACATTATAAACTACATGGCGTTTTGGGACTGTCAAATGAATTTGAAACTTAAAAGAACGACATTACATACGCAATCGACTTTAATACGCCGGCATAGGCTCCATATTACTGTGAGTTTACTATAACCTAAATTCAAACTAATTTTGTTGAAAATCTCGTATTTCCTACAATAGTAGGTTAATAAACACTGACTAAAGTTAGTATGTGTAATTTATAAAGATAACATAATCAAATAAAGGTATTTTTATCAAGACACAAAAATGTTAAAGTCAGTAAAGTCATTTCTCCATACTAAATGGGCATTCTCCTTTTGTTCGACCTACAACGTTTAGTAGTAGAACCAATTGCGCCATCTAGTGTCGCCAAGGAATAGTTTAAACACCTTTATTTTCGTGGAATTATATTTCCTAGCTTTGAAGCTCTCATAGCCCGGCGGATTGCGTCGATCCTAAGCGATCGAAGAAGATAAGCTACAGCGGGCGCGGTCGGTAGTTGGATGGGTGACCGCTAGTCCAAAAATTTTTTGAGCGCCTTTGCAACATCCAAACTTACAACCTTTTTGCTTCTGCCCAGCAATGAGTAAGATATACTAAAAGATCACCAGCTGATCTGCCGTGGCGGAAACCGTATTGACGGTCACTGAAACTATGAATTCTTCTTGTAAAAAATGCTCTGAGCATGGTACTAGATTTTACTGGGAACCAATTGATCCGCCCAGTAGTTTTAAGCCAGTCTTCTTTTCTCTATGCGTCTTAAGGAAATCTAAGAAGTAACTATAGAAACCAAAATAAGCATAATATTCAAATAATTATTATAATTATTCATAATAATATTATAATACTGACCAAGTTCACTGTTAGAGATTGCCAACTGGCATTAACTATTTATATGAATTAACTATAGGTTACGAACATATTTTCTCTATAAATAGCCATTTAAACCCTAATCAGTCGGGTCTTGGTCGTATAATATTACATCGTAAATAAAATTACAACACACCGATATCGATAAATTTATCCCATCCCTTCCCGAGTAGCAAAGAATGTTTTCAAAGAATGTTCTGGAAAACAATAGTCGAGTAGCAGTACCATTTAAAACATAAAAATAACCTTATTGCCGTGTAAATAGAGTAGCTTTTTGATCATAAAAATGTATTATTTCCTTTAATTTTATGTTTTGAATTTGAATTAATACAAAATAAATATAAAACTAGGCTTAGCTGTGGGTGGCTGTGGTATGAAACACTGCCATTAAATAAATTCTTAGCTCTGCTATCATTTTTGCACCCAAAATTGCACAATAAGTCATATTATTATAATTTAAATCAAATTTTAATTTATGTAATGCACAACCGACGCAGCTCAGTGACAGATATGTTATGCGGGCAAGTAAGCGGAGCTACGCTTACTGTTAGTCGCTGTGCCCCGCCTACTTCGCACTTCCACCTCTTGTCTCTGTGTTCCGTGGCAGAACTTGAAAAGTATTATGATCTTAATTGATAAAGGTACTAAGTTCACTGAATATGACATTGAAAAATAAGAATTAACATCAAATTTTAAAGTGAATTTTCAAACATAAATAGCAGGTTTCTCGGACTATTCGTAGTTGACAACTAACAACCAATCAAAATGTAAGTTTGTTAGTTGTAAGTAATACGATTGTCCATTTACTTGTGTTTTTTTGGCTAGAACGGTTCCCATACTAATCAACACTTATACAATTTCCACCTCTTGTCTCTGTGTTCCGTGGTCAAACCAGTAAAGTAATTTAAATGCACAAATAAAAACAGGTCGCACAAACTAGATATCTACATCATATTATATTCCATACAAAAACGACAACTGACTTCAAAAACAATATAATTAGGTACCCAACTGATTTTATAAAAAGCTTGGAAAATCGATATGGTACTATTACAGTACTGCAGCACGGTCCTGAGATGTAGATAATAAGTTTGACGAAGCGAAATATGATGTTAAATACATATATTCATGCAGTATAATTTAACATTTAAAATATTGTATAGTAATACAAAATGCTTACTGCACCTAGAATAGCACAAACCGGTAACTATAAAGTAAAGTACTATGTAAAGTATAATAACATTGTAGTATATAAATATAAACAATTACAGTTTTGGAATTATTAAATTAGGCTGGGCCTGAATACTTTTACGAATATTAACTTAAAATACTTCAATTTAACAAACTATGTGAATAGAGCCTCCAAAATAAATAAATTTAGAGATTACAAAATATTTTACATAAATAATATTTCCCAGACATAATTTCAACAAAGTTTTATTGAAACAATTTTAAATTAATTAAAACAATTTTTAACTATTGGTAAATGACAGCATTTTTGGTCAAGTCAATCTGTACTATATTTAAAGTTATGTGGTTACATCATTCATATTACATACGCCACAATAGTATTGATGCCCTCTCCATCAATTTCAGGGATAGTTGCAAATCTGTGATAGTCATTAAATAGTATAATTTCAAGGATAAAAATGTTCGGTTTCCAATTAATATACAGTTTTTGTTTCTTATTTATATTATTATTTATTTGACTACAACCCATGTTAATAATTGGCTATGACTTGAGTCATAAAAATGTAAAATTTCGAGTCTTTAAGACAACAATTTAGACAAGTTATAATGACTAGGTAAAGTGTGTGTTACTGGTACTTCAGATCAATAAAATATAAAAAAATTAGATTTGATTTACCATTCATTAGTGATTAGAGGTTTAGATAATTTAATATTTAAAATAAATTACCAAAATCATAGCCAAAAATTGACTTAATTTTGTCATCTCCAATAGAGCACGTCCCAACATTGTCCATGGACATATATAAGACAATTCTTTCAACAATTATCAACTCAAGATACACATTACGGCATGCATGAATTACATGTAGTTTATCGATCGCTTCAATGTTGCCATAGGAAGTGCACGCTATTCCTTGGAACACAGTGGGCAAGCCAAAGTACCCATGGGATCCCATGCAGGCAACACCTTAGCCTCTTGCTTGAATACATCCAGCACCTCCGCTGGTACAAACTTCTTATCCACCACAACCTGGAAAGTGCAAAAAAGTTGTGATTACCGTATTACAGTATGTTATCCTGCTTATCTATACTATAATAAAACTCAAAGTGTCTGTCTGCCTGTTTGTCTGTCCGGGCATCACATAAAAACCCTTGAATGGATTTTGATGAGAATTGGTAAAGTTGTTACTGATACCCTGGGTTATATTTTAGACAACTTTTTATCCCGGAAAATTAAAAGGTTTCCCGGGAAAGCACGATAAAAATTAGAATAAATTAAAACATAATTTCCGTATGCAAAGCTGCGGGCAACAGCTAGTAATATAAATGTAAAATTTTGTTACCCTTTCACACAAAAACTACTGAATGGATTTTAATGAATTTTGTACTCAGGTAGACCATACCTTGGAATAGGATATAAATAATTTATTATCCCGGAAAACGCGGGGAAAGACGTAGACAATGTCTTGGAATAAGATAATTATAGTTACAGAGTATTTATTATTACGGAAAACGCGGGGAAAGACGCGCTAGTTAGACAATAAGCTTATATAAACTTATTCTGTTGTGATATAAACTTATTTTTTAACACAGTTGCTTAAAAAGTGGCGTATTGCAGGGACGTATAGCGTTCGGGAAGTGGGCTATTACACACTCGTGCGTTTTCTTTCCCAACTGTCAAAATAATGTGTATTAAAAAGAAAAACTAACCACGAAGTTTTTACAAAAAAAAAAATCATAGAAGTTTTATGATTCATGCAAATATTTCTAAAAAGAAGCTACTAATTTGTTTCAATATCAGATTTATTGATTTGATTCAATGAGTTAGGTAAGGTTTCATTTTATTTCATCTTATTAAATTTCATTTTCATTTCATAACAATAAAAAAAATCTACTGAAGACTTGGCTGTATGGGCATAGTTCCCTTTGCCTACCCAGAATGGGTGAAGAAAACAAAAAAAATATCTGCTTAGATTCTTTTACGGTTGGCGCCATTTTCCAAAAAGATTGTGTTTTTATTATTCTATTAAATTGCATCATTTTTTCGCAACTGTATTAAAAATAGTTGTTCAGTACACGTGCGGAACCGTCATTGCAACTTGTTCCGACTGTCAACACTCGCCTTCGGCTGCGCCTCGGCTCGGGTAGACATTTGTCAGAACTCTTTGCAATGACAGGCTTTCCGCACTTGTAACGAAATATACTATTAGTGGTCACTAGCACATTCATAACATTGAAGGCGTCAACGCGTCTACCTAAAGAAAAATATCGAACCCGCTTGTTATTTACCTCTCCAGTGTTCCAATCTAAACATTGTACTCTTGATATGCCTTTAGCATTATTGATGTTCATGGCGACGGTGACGGTATGACTTATCTTCAGGTGGCGCGGTGCTCGTTTGGAGGCTATATAGTCAGCAAGAGTTAGGTATGCACGGCAACACACAAAAAACGTTCCGTAATGTTTAATACATAGAATATTTTTTTTATCAATATTAAATCATATCTTACGTATATAGGTAGGTATACAATTTAATGACATAGTTTTTATTTCCTGTTTCTTTTTGCTACTGCCTTCTTTGTTCTCCCACTGCCCTAAGGTTGACTGGCAGAGAATGCTTTTAGCATTAAGTCCGCCTTTTGTATCTTTTAATTTTAAGGTGCAATAAAGAAGAAATGAATAAATAGGTAGCATATAACTTCGAATTGTGTAATATTAAACAAACAGAACATTTTTGTATCATGCTCTTCATATTTAACTCTTTTGCTGACTGTACATAACAATGTGGATTCCCATACACCCCAAAATAAACTAGCTAAGATTTTATTACAATAGGATTACTAAACGCTAGAAAAAAGTAACTAAGACACGTACCTCGAACACAAACTCTCTGAACCAGGGCGTAGTGAGTAGCAAGTATCCCTTGTCATACTCCTTGTCGCCGTAAGAGTTCTCCACGCGGAACTTCACCGCCTGTCCGCTTGCCTGCAACATTTATTAATATTGTTCAATGATATTAAACTATAGATACGTTATGCTCTTACAAATCAACCAAAAAATCTGTTCCGACCGAGCTACAACACACACACGTTTATCCTTTGTTTCACTACACCAATCACTATTACATTGGTAAATTATGTAAAAGGGCTGGCACTACTAAAACCATAATAGTGAAAAAGACAGCTAGACGGCCTCACTCAGAGGCAGCTATCAACTGTCTGAATTAAAATCGCTACACTTAGATTTGACTGACGTAATTTCAGCGCCGTCTTGGTATATCTACCTCTTTTTATACATATAATATCATTGATATTGTCAGATATTTATGTATGTACCGGGCTAAATGATTAGTAAAACGCTTGATGAAATAAGGTAACAATAGCCCCGATGTCTTCTTCCAAGTGGCGTTCAAGGCTGAACTTCTCAGCAGCTGCCGTTAGGGCTTCGCTTCCCCTATTACTCGAAGAGTGTAATCTAATCCTGCCTCGCAAAAATAGTCTTCTCCGCTGAGCGTTATCAAGCTCGTCCTTCTGTCTGAGTGAATCTTTAAAGGTCGGTAAGGCCAACAGGTACTGTCCATTCAAAAAAATCTAGGGTTCGAATTTCACTTCCCAGCGAGGCGGAAAGGAGGTGGCCAACATCTGTATGGGCATTTGCCCCACTTGTGAAACATAATGTACACATTTTAATTTTACCTTACATTAAAGCTTACAATATCTACTTTGATAATTTCGTCAATAAAAATCCTCAGAACTTGGGATTCTCTTTTTACAGGTAGTTTTAGCTTTTGTAGTTTGACATTCTGCAAACCGTAAGTAATCGTGGAAAAATGTTTTAAAGAGAGATTTTATATTAAATAAATATTATTTATCTTTTAGATAATTCATTTCATTATTTTTTTTAATTTAATTATGATTTTATGACCTTATACGTACAAAAAAGTACCAGCAGTACCAATACCTATCTGGAAATATTCACAAGCAAATTCAATATAAATAAAACTGCATATTGATATTATATTAAGTGTATAATTATAAACATTTAGGTACACATATTATGTAAAAATTGAGGAATAAAATAAAACAATGGTATCAAACAAGGCAAATAAGGTAATGCATTTACTTGTTCTCTATTCGGGATTAGCAGTGATTAATATTTTATGAAGCAAATGTCACTCATTTGAATATAAATGAATTTCGCAGACTCAAGCATGGACAGGTACGTAATAGCGATACTATTTTATCAAAATCCTCTTAATAAATGTTGGTATTAAACACGACGTTCCTGCGCATTCTCTATAATACAATGACGTGAAGTATTAGATAATACAGTGGTAACTGCTGAACTGCATGTGGAAAGCTGTTGGTGTAAAATAGGCTGTAGAACTGGAGGTTTGGGAATATTATGTTGCTCCTCAGGAACTTCAGGCACTGATATCAGTGGCACATTTCTTTGCAATACCAACTAATTGCCTTTCTGCACGAGCAAAACACGTATGACATGGCAGGTTATTTCGCCAGCTCGAACCCTTAAACAAAGATAATTAATAACGTTAGGGCTTGAAGTACAAAACAATCACGGATATATTTTTTAAACTTTAGGGATTTTTTATATTTATTTATTTTACAATTTCTAGCATAAGTTTTTGCTCGAAGGAAAAATCGTAGGGAACCCAACATATTCCGAGAGATTTTTATATGTACTACAACTCAATGTTGGTTCACTTTGATATTAATTAAATTCATATCCATATTAATAAAATGATGATAAATATATGAAACCTGATGCTCAGCATTCCAATAATTAATAGTTTGGGTATTGTGGTTACATGGGTCCAGTACGTGATATCTCAATCTTCTAACTCAGCGACCACAGCCTTTCAAATCAATATGTGGCCCAACTGCCGTCTTGTTCCGTCAGTTTGATCATTTAGTAATAAGAAACATGAATGGCAAATTGTTGCATTAGCTATTAGTAGTTATATTATATATGCACAATTATTTCTTCTGTGCTAGTAGCTGAAATTAAAAATTATAATAATTATAAAATAGAAACAAAAAATGTTAGTAGCCTATTATACACATTATTTTCTAAACGTAGAAATAGCGAGATATTCTAAGAGTAATATTGCAAAAAAAAAAGTAATATTGTACATTGCCGCGTGAACCTAGTCTTAGCTGTAAGCACTACTTACTTAATAGTAAATAAAAATGCCATACCTGTACTGCAGTGATCCATTCTACCAATATAGATTGAAGGTTTCTTGCTAGCGAAGATATTGAGTGACGCGCCATGCACTCAATATCAACCACGCATTTAATGCACCTCACGGCAAAAAATCAAATACAATTATTATTTTGCAGAAATCAAATGGCAATATAGCAGACATTTGCATTTCTGTCAGCTAATTGTCAACCTCCAGTGACAGCAATGGAGGAAGTAGAAGATCAAGTGTATACAATACAACTTATTTTTATTGTTAATTTATTATAACTACTAATGGCGGAGTTCAGAAGAAAATTAAAATTCTAGTTATGTTATAATAAATGGATAACATGTCTTTTCAGAGGACTAAAACCTTGTACAAATGAGAGTATTTTAACCGTTTCCGGGGTATATGTTGGCCACCTCCTTTAAATGATGACTTTCAATTTCTGTCGGTCTGGGTCTGTGTCTTGTCTGTGTGTTATCCATGGCACCCACGACACAGAGAATCTTAGTGTGAGGCTATGAGTGTGTAGTATTATTTAATATTTTTTTATGGAAATAGCCGGCAAACAAGCTGACGTTCCACCTGATATTAAGTGGCTATCGTCACATTGGCAACACCAAAGGTATTACTTGTGCATTACCGGCCAAGAAAGGGTGAAGAAAAATAAAGAAAGAACTGGATCTCAAACCCCCAGCCGGAACACGACGAGTCCTTTAGCGGCTGACTCATGCTCAAGGGTGGTAGCTATCCAGGAGAAATAATGATAGTAATAATTGTATCAATTAATAATTAACAATTAAGATCAATATTACCACTACAAGCCCTCCGAGGGAACCTACCACCAGCATGCCGGATTTAATCACCTCTTACGACACCCATCCGGCGTGAGACTGGGGTTAGTATTCTAAGCCGCCCCAATACGACTAATATGTATTTATGTACTCACATCAGTGCCCACGGCGGTGAAGACCATGGCGTGCGTCATGCAGGAGTCCCCATACAGTAGCCGGTCCGCCTTGGTGAGACCAATCTGCACCTCCGTGTTGAACACTAGCTTGTGGTCCTGTCTGCGGAACAATATACACTCACATGCATCTTGAATAGATCCTGGAATAGATGTATCATAGATCTATCCTGAGATTTATGGATGTTTGATACTTGGATATTAGAGCTAAAGACCTGATTTGCAGACGAAATTCGACCGTGATTCAGTCCGTCAAAGTTGAGTCGTAGTGAAATTGACGTTCATTTGCTATAATGTGCGACGACCTGTATAGTGTTTAAAATATCGGTGTCTACTATCTACTAATTAGTACGGCTGAGTTACAACAGTAAAGTACTATCAATCAGCTCTTTCAATTCCACTGCTTAACATAGGCCATCCCTAAAGTCCGGTTTACATGTATTAGGCAGTTAAGTAGATAAAAAACTAAAAAGTTACTAAATTGTCCGTTTACACGTATTAATTTACTTAAAATTTAGTTATCTACTTAGTTAAGTAGTTACTTAATACGTGTAAATCGGACTTAACTGGCGGCACTCCGACCGGACTTGAACCCTTTGGATCCCATTGACTTTCTTATAATTATAGTATTATCAGACAACCTGATCGAGGGCGACCTGCTCCTTATGCAGAATTAACATAAAGTACTAACGCGTCCAAATCCTCGAGTCCGTTCTTGGTTTCGAAGCGCTTGGAGACCTCCGAGCCGAACCACACCGCCTCGCCGTTCTGGATGCTGTCCTTCACCGCCCTGTAACCATCATACAGTAAATGAAAGAAGTTAAGAAAGAAAGAAAGAACTGGCTCTAAAGCTCCCAGATGGAACACGACGAGTCCAGACACCAGAGAACCAGACAGGCTCAAATATTTGTAAAATTAAAAAAAAAACTTGAAAAATCTGAAAACATTTTGAAGAACCATATCAAAATAGGACATAATTTTTTAAGTATGGACACCCTACAATTATGAAGGACAACCTCAATTCGGCATGTGATTGACATTCGACCGAATGGTCATTCCAGTGTGACGTCATCGGTCTTTAGCACAGAACATCTAATAATTAGTTAGAAAGGAATTGTGGGCAAGGTAGGCGCGCCAATACTGTGATCAAATGCGCACATCGCACAAAAACACGCGATTGCGCTGTTTAGTGACTCACAAACTCCAACGGAGAAAAGTACTGCAAAATACTGCGACTTAATTACGTAAAAATGCCTTCATGTGCGGTAATTGGAAAGAACTTTGTTTCGGAGGCCATGATGAAATATGAGTCTGTCGACGGAGTAAGTAATTTCAATCAAAAAGTATAAAAGTATATAATGAATAAGTATACCTTGCCAAAATAAATACCGATAAAAATTTATCGACAATCAATCCCTAGCTACAGAGTCACGCCTACTTCATGCATACATAACAACCCTCGTGCGTATTTGTTCATTTTCGTTAGTAGTGTTTATTGAAACGGCGACAGCGGTTCCCATACAAATTACGTGCTATGCCCCTTCTAACTAATTATTAGATGTTCTGTGGTCTTTAGGTACCTCTATAGTCCATTTTTTTGGTTGAGTCCAAACATAGTCCAAAGTAGTGAACAAACTTACACCGTCTTTTTTCTTTATTTGTAATTTAAAAATAAAGCTGACACAAAATGACAATAATTTAAAGACGACTAAACATTTAGTGCCGAAACTAAGTTCACCATTATTTTTTTTTAATCAATTTTTTTTAATGCTTAGAGCAGACAAACGAGCAGACGGGTCACCTGATGGTAAGTGATCACCGCCGCCCATGGACATTAGCAACACCAATTTAAATATTTCCATTAAAGGTAGTGCTAAGTTTGTTTACCAAATAAGTCTCGTCTAAAAAAATGGAGTATACGAAGTCTGTGATCCAGAGTGAGTAATATATCTATGCCACAGATTATTACCCCCAATAGAAACCGCATAAGTGAAATTTTCTTAGAGTTTGAACTCACAAAATTTGGCGGAAGGTGCCGCTTGCGGGGGACATCAAAATGCGCTGTGATAGGTTATTTCTAATTCATACTTGAACTTGACGGGTTAGTATTGGTCGAAATTAATGTCGTGAACATGCAAATGCACGTACGTGTTGGCGCGCGTCAGTTGCCTTGTATGCGGTATCTATTGGGGGTGATCTGTGATCCATGCCCACAAGTCACAATACAGTATAATACTAATTACTAACTGAATGAGGATCTCGACGGGCTGGTTGTTGTAGGCGGTGGCGCGGCCGCCCACCACGTTGCCCAGACACTGCAGCGTGTACAGCGCGCCGTACGGGTTCGACGCCCGCGGGTCGCTCACCAGGCACACCTGCCAAATTATTATCACATTTATATTATACATACATACATAAATTATATGTATTATATTATATTAGGGCCTGTTTTTAAACAGATGGCATTACTAGGACCTACGTGCATGTGATCTGATGGTAACGCATGGACCCCAAACTACTGTCTGTGACCTTGAACTTTAGTTTATGTTAGTCAGCCAAACTGTAAACAACGTTGTTTTTTGTAGTGATAAAAATGTCGAGTTTTGTACCAAGTAAAGAGTATTTGTGGGGAATTTTAATGCATTATTTTATTCAAAAGAAATCTGCCGCTTAATCACACAGAAGTTTTGTAGAGACTTACAAAGAACATACTTTGTCAGAGATAACATGCAGAGACTGGTTTCGACGCTTTAAAAACGATGATTTTGATCTTGGAGATAGAGAACGCTCTGGCGCACCGAAAAAGTTTCAAGAATTACTTGATGAAGACCCGTGTCAGACGCTATCTGTACTTGTAGGTTTATTACGCGTCGAAACGTTTGAAAGCTTTAGAAATAGTCCAGTAGCAAGGACATTAGGTCCCATACGAGTTAAAGCGGAGAGAAATCGAACGGCTTTTCTAACGTTTGATACATTAGAAAACGTCCGTTTTCCACTGAAGGTACGATCAGTAAAATTTAATTAGTGGTCAACCCCATTAAAACTCTGGCTACGGTCCTAGTGACTGTACGGATGTACCCTGTATGTTTATGTTTTACTAACCTTATCGTCGACATTGAAGAGCGGGCGCACATGTTTCTCGTAGAACTCCTGCGGCGTGAGCGGCCCGAAGTTGTTGTACGCTTTGTCCTTATTGTAGAACTCGTATGTGAACTTCTCTGCCGGAGTGCCTGGAATAAATCATGTTAAATACATATGATATAACTGTAACTGATTGATGTCTGTACACGAAAAAAAATTTAATATGGGTATTTATAAGCATAATAATAATTTTTAGAATTTTGGTGTCTGTATTTGTTCTCGCTAAGTAATATAATAATTTGGCAGTGTCCTTGCCTGTGAAGCAAGCAACCCGGGTTCGATCCCCGATCAGGGTTAACATTTAAGTGACTAATCATTAATTTTGTGGGTGTTTGTAGTATGGAATCCTGGGTCAATCCCGGGCCGGGGCTGACATTTATGTGACAAATATTTTTTTTTATAGCCTGAAGGGCAGACGAAAAAGCATATGGGCCACCTGATGGTAAGTGGTCACTGTCGCCTATGGACATGACCATACATGTTAATTGTGTGTTCTCAGGCGATGGTGTAAACATTGATTATTTATTTATTTATTTATATATTTTTGTACACGAAGGAAATCTTACACAAAACAACAATGATAGACAAAATTTGCACAAAGGAACTGCTTATTTCTCTAAGAAATCTCTTCCAGCAGCCCTGAGAGAGGAGATAGATAGGGTTGATTACCATAAATGGTACGCAAACGGCGACAATAGGGACATAATACCAACCTAAACAAGTAGCCACTATGTTGTATATAACAGCCGTCTGTCTGCTGATGGTTGTCTGTATCGTCTCGTCTGATTCCTTAGCCGCCACCAGGTCTCGCAACTCCTTGGCAAATTCGCGTAACTACAACAATCAATTAGCTATTGTACTTTTTACAGCATGCTGCAGTATGCACTAACCATCCTCAAGAGGAGACCTGTGCTCAGTAATGAGCCAATAATGGCAAAACTGACATTAATGCCATTAATAACGTGTTTACATTTTTATACTAAATAAACTAATATTTTTTAAGCTAAATTAGTAAAAGCCTTTTTAATTTACTCTCTTTTTGAAAACTCACTAGGCCAACACAGTGTTAAATATGAACAATTACAATTATCGAGTCCATATTATATTATTCTGTAATAGATATAAAATCAAAAATCTGAAATAATCTGAATTTTTAGCTTTCATCTTTTCTTGTTTATCTGCTAAAATCAGCATTTGAATAACGCGTGACGAATTCCGAAATACGTGACATTTTGTTATACGTGACTAACATACAAATCGTGGAAGATAGGAACATAGCAAAGTCAAACAATAATAAAGATAAAAAATCTAAATCCAAAGTCACCTTTGTCTTGATAAGCGCGTTCATTCTTATACTACGGCGCGAACTGAACGATTCCGGGAAACACTTCTTAGGCATCAAGCCATATTTGTTCACAAGATTGACTATCATGTCCCATTGGCCACCATCGTTTATTGGGTCCTGGAAAAATAAAATAAGTACTTTTGAAACACAAACAATTTTTTCTTTCATAGTTACATTCTCATAGCCCAACTCTAGGATTCCGTGTCGTGGATGCCACACACAAAGGCAAGAACACACACATGCAGACCAAGAACAGAAATTTCAAAGTCATCATTCAAATTTCTGTCTGGGATAAATCTCAATCGAACCTTGGCACGGTGGCATGGTAACCGTTGCGCCACAGGATCGTCATTCATTTATAAACCTAGTTATCAGATGCATGCTTAACATTTCAATGCCATAGTCTAATTACTAGACTCTGAAAAATTTCAGATTTGCAGGCCCTCTGGCAACCCTATATAAAGATTTACCATCTACATTGTTCACAGATCATAAAACATTGTCAATTATTTATTACATGTAGTTAGGTATATTTCATTTGCGCAATAATTCTGTAACATCGAATATCAAACATAGCTGATTACACAAAGAGAATAAAAGTAAATAATCATCAGTGAGTTTGAATAGCAAGATAAAACTTCTTCCTTATATTTTCCTGTTAGCAAGCTATTTAGAAGTTAAGATCACCATTACTAAGAGAACATGGTTAAAACTGGCTACATTCGGAATCAGAGTCTACATTAATGCATTAATTTTAGATTACCTTAAGTAGAAAATTGACTAGACGCCCATCAAGCTTCTCTCCCTCTTTGGCAGTAGCAACAATGTTATTCAGCCAGTAATGAGACCTCTCTATTTTGTCCCAGAAGAAAAGGTAACTGCAAAATACAAAGTGTTATAAATAAAAAGTCTAGTTTAACATGCGATCACACATTTGAGATGCTAATAAGTCATTTCAGTAATAGTCTTAAGATATCTATTCGAGTATACCTCTGTGAGAACTCAAATTCCTCAAGACCATATTTCTTCATGAACGGCAACCGCATCACATTCAGAGCTGCGAACAGCCAGCACCGACCTGTGTTCTCCTGGTTTGTCACCGGTTTACCTTCCGACTCCACCTGGGAAAAAAAATTATAGATATTAAATAATCTAACATTTTAACAAAAAATTAACCAACTTCAAATACATTGTACTTTTGACATGGATACCATTGTTAGATCTCGCTCAAATTTATGTGGGACTACGTGACAAGCACCAGCTTTCAATTAAAAAAAGAATCATCGAAATCGGTTGGCGCGATATTGAGTTATTCGTCCATTTATCGCGCACATACTTAATGCAAATTTAAGACTTATATGATTTTGACATGGATGCCAAACACAAAAATATTTTTTCAATTCGAAGCAGTAGTTCCTGAGATTAGCGCATTCAACCAAACAAACTCTTCAGTTTTATAATATTAGTACAAATTAAATAATGTATTTTTAAGTTCAACTTTTTAATTTACTGTGAAAAACAGCTTCACATATTTCATAAATTCCATTACTCATTAAAACATTTATTACCGCTCAATGCAATTCAGTATATTACTCAATTTTTACTGCCAAAAAAAGGTCCATTAATAGGTATGTATTTTGTAATTATTAACATGCCAAGCTTCAATATGCAACTGCTACTTTATATGAGTGCTATTTTTACTTTGCACATTTACAAAAACACATCAGTGAGGACCCCAGTTAGAACTGGGTAAGTACTGGGTACAAATTACCTTAATATTATACACATGAAGACTGTTGTCTGTTCTTCTTCTGCTGATAGCAACCTCAAACGGGTCAAATCTTGTACAAGCATTCTGGGCAAGCTCATTCTTGGGGTCTGCATAGAAATCTCGTCTCAACTTTTCTAGGGATGCTTGACTAAGAGGTTCTGAAACCAACAATAACATATTAATTATCTTTAAACATCAGCCAAAATTATCGCAAAATACAAAGAATCATGAATAAAATAAACAACATAAAGCGAATACTGTATTGAAGTAAAAATTACATTCATATCCAATTAAAGGTTTGCCTTGAGTGTTGTGTAAATAATTCTTCAGGTACCTATTAGTAAGATACAAGAGTGAAACAGAAGGTAGTAATTTCATTACCAGATAAATAGGTAGTAATTTAAGGAATGAGACGACCATGACAACCCGTGTTGCACGATGGTTACCGTGCTGGCTCAACGCGTAAAGGGTTCCGACTTCAATTCCCAGTACGGTGAAAATTTGAATGATGAGTTTGAATTTCTGTTCTTGGTCTGAGCGTTTGTCTGTTGTCTTTGTGTTAAAAATCATGTGTCTTTGTGTGTTGTCCATGGCACCCACGACACAGGGAATCCTGGTGTGGGGCTGTGAGTGTGAAACGTTAAACTAAAGAATATTTTTCACCATAATCTTTTCATATTAAACTTAGCACATTTCTTATCTAATTCTAATGTTTGTTTTCTATTTACCTCCCAGTTTGTATGACATAAATACTATATGTTTTACAAACGCCGTACAAGCACTATTTTCCTTAAATACATTTAAAATTTTATACATTTCATGATTAAAATTTAGTATTACAAACTCTTCACACCACAGAACATATAATATCTTCACACAAAAATTATTCACTATAAATTATTAAAGCCACAATAAATTGATAAATTTGAATTTTTGTATGACAATGTTATTTTTAGTTTGACATCGACGTGACTGGCAGTTTTATTTTCGTTGTCGTGCAAAGTAGTTTATAAAGTTATAGAGGTAATTACGATAAATCAAAAATGTTACTTCTGTACATACTTTTCTAAATATTAATTCGGATCTTTAATTAAAACTTACGAACAAAAGCCATCGCAGCAGAGGAATCAATCAACGTATTTTCTATAGATTTATTTCTTAGGTAGGTATCTTCATAGGTTCTTACTAAACGAAATACGAAACGAATAGGGTTCGAACAATACTTTCGATACTGAGTAGGTATCGATACTTTTGATCACGATACTCGATACTGAGTACTCGATACTCGTACCTGGTAATTACTCGCAAGTACTCATTTGAAACATCGGTATCGAGTACTTTTAAAATACTGAGTACTTTTCAGTATTTTCATATAGAAAAAGATCAACTGTGGCCTGTTTGGTATCGGTACCTTACCCGTCGATACCACACGAGTACTCGGTATCGATACCAGAGGCCGATACTTCGAACCCTAGAAACGAATGTTCGAATCCCTGTTTATCTGACACTTCTGACACTGAGTGACACTGACAGGTATTTTGTACGTGACTTAACGGGCTCGCAACGTAAATGCGAGTTGGCTATTTGATGGCTATTTGTATGGGACCGAAGCAGAGCCATCTAGCGGCAGTGAAAAAAAAGCTTCGATTCGATCCCAGACAAATCACCAGTCTTGCCAGGTGCCATATAATTACGGTACATCTACCGCATACCGTATTCAGCTTTGATCAACCGTAACGATTTTTAATGTTTTTAGTACATTTTATCGTATTTTGCCCCATACAAAAATGTGATTTCAGTAGGAAGAAAACCTCAAATCTACCGTATTTTACAAGAATTTACGTTATTTTACGGAAGAATCTACTGCAATCCAGTTTTTGTACCCAGCAACACTGATAAAAATTGTACCCAACTCGCATTTACATTGCGAGCCCCAAAGACCTCTTTTTAATATATAATATCATTGGCGAGCCCGTTATGTCACGTAAAACTCCCACTAAGGTCTCTGTTTGCAACTGCCATTTTTCGTTCAATAAACTTTAACGATTATTTTTCATGTATTTTTTTGTTTCAGTTGTTTCAGCATTAACTTATTTTTTTAATAACAATATTTAATTTATATAACAATCTTTTAACCACAGGTGCGCAGGATTTTTTTGAATTAATTCCCCCTTCCCCGTTCCTCCATCGAACGACACGATGCACGGCGGGTTTCCACCCTTTCGTGGTTGAACATCCTGCCGGTATGGACGACGCAGTTTGCATCGTCATTCATTATGCGCACCGCGATTGATTGGAATAGCTTGCTTGCGTCTGTGTTACCACCCGTGTGACGTCGATTACTTCAAGAAAAGAGCGAATAGGCTTTTATTAAGTTAGTGTGCTCACCAACCTGGACCACATCTCCACTTACCATCAGGTGGGATTGTGGTCAAGCTTAACTTATTTTAAGGTAAGGTAAGGTCCGTGGCGACCGTGGCCTGTATTTAATATTTTTTTACAATGGCAATATATTTTATTTATTGTTGGCGCGAAAACGGAAACTATTTGATGCTTTACTAAAATTGTCAATTTACTTTGTTTAGTGATAAGCAATAATAAATATGATAAGCATAATTACCGCGTGCGAAGCTGCGGGCAACACAGCTAGTTGCAGCATAATGTCATAGAACAGACATCTCGAAAAAAATGTGTCTCGTCGGAAGGTTCTATTTTCAAAATTGAGCCCTCGTTCTTCTTTAAAATTGAACGAATCCATTGAAAATTGAAATTGAAGCCCATTTGCGCCAATTCATTGGGACATACCATAATACATCATGTTCGCGGTGTCGCGGGGCTGAAGACCAGACGTAAGGGCGCTTCCTCACCAAGGGCATTCACGTGTAATATAACAACCTAAGATTTGAGTTTATGCATTACAAATTACCTAAATATATACGCGCACACTACATTAACCCTCATTGAATGACAGGGATTTGTATGTAACGTTTATCAAACAATCCAACTTGCTTCCGCTTGAATCTGATGTTACTTAAGGCGTGTTACAGCCTACACAATAGGTCTATGGCTACCATATGGCTACACACAAAATGTTCAATTCGGCATTGCCCGGCGCGGAGGTAAATAAAACAGACATGTGAGAACACTGTGCCGTGGATTTGTGGAAGTATGTTCGACCAAAAACCATTCCGAATATATGCTATCTAATTGTGACGAGCGGACTCAAAATATGTATGTATAATAATGCCGAATGGTATGCCAGGTACCTTTATTTCGCAATCGGTTAGTGATTACTTCGAGTCGGGTTTGTTTGACAGTGGTCAGGGACTCCAGTCACTTTATTTATAATGTCAAATCGAATATGCCGAGCCAAGGGCGTCGCCAGCCGATGGCCCAGGGGGGAGCAAGTTTTTCACTTGTCGAGCCTTACATTTACGGCGATTGTAATAATAACGGTACAAGTTTTATTTATTGTACAGTCGAGAACTTGTAAAGCTACACAAGTTCTTGACTGTACAATAAATAAATCTTGTAAATAAGTTATTACTTACATTTATTAGAAAAATAGAATAAAAATAATTTGGGAGTTTGAATTTGAACAAGTGAATGTATTTCTTTTTGTAATTGCCAGATTTTAATATTGAAATGGTCAACAAAGATTCATTTTTTTTTTATTTGGTTGCTTTACATTTGACAGCTTTTTTAGAATCTCTAGGGAGGGGCAGCTGCCCATTCCCTGCCCCCCCTTGGCGACGCCCTTGTGCCGAGCCGAATGTGTAGCTCTCTACCCTACACGCGAATATTCCCGGTGAAGAAGCGCGTCGATGTTGTTACAACTTGTTACAACGTTAAGTACTCGTATGTTCAATTTTTTTTTAATTTTCACTTAAGTTATATCCAAACTTCTGTTACATTACAGGCGAACGCTCTCGGTGCGGGAGCGCCCTAAGAAAATCAATAATAATGTCAGACTCACAAGGTCGTCAGTAGCTAATAACACCCCAAGGGTAGTATTTACTTTCAGAATATTTTTGATAACCTAGCTGTAAGCTCAAGTGTGTAGAACAATGTCGTTAAAGGCCTACGAAGATGCGTGTACGAGAGCAGAGTTATTCGGTCAACCTAAGCCAGATAGAGAGGAATTTTTAGAAAAACATAAGCATTTGGATGTTGTGGAGTTTGAAGAAGTGGATATAAAAACAGCCGAGGTATTTAATTGTCTAGTAATAGAGCAACATTGTCATGATAACTATGCATTTTATAGCTAATTATGTACATTGATAAGTGCACGCAAAAATATTCAGTGTTAAAAAATATTTTAAGTAGTTTTCTATTTTTGTCGATATGGGGTGGAGTTCTATTTATTAAAATCAGACTTAGGTCTTTGCAATTTAATCTCGCAGCATTGTTTTCGACTTAAGTTTAAAATAAAAACCGCTGAAGTGTGAGTTTGACTCACACTGATTATAATAGCAACAAAATATTTCTTTTTCTGATGTACTGTAAATACCTAACTAAAAAAATATGTTTTCCGAATTCCCTTTGTTATTTACTCTAGTGCTAGAAAAAATGCTTCTACTAGCCAAATTCAATGTTTCTCGGTTAACAAGAAGAACCCTATTAGCTTTTAATCCTTTTTCGATGATCAAAACCAATCAAAACACACAGTGTATTCAGCCGCAAATTTTTAGCCCCCGACGAAAAAAGAGGGGTGATATAAATTTGACGTATCCGTGTGTCTGTGTATATGTGTATCTTTATATCTGTGTATCTGTATGTCTGTCTGCAGCATCGTACCTCCTAAATGGATGAACCGATTTTGATCTAGTTTATTTTGCTTGAAAGGTGACTTAATCGAAAGTATTCTTAGCTATGTTAAGTGTAAATAAAACTGCCGGGGGTTTTAAAATTTTAATTTAAGATTTTGATTCGATTGACTTAGAATGATGTATGATTTTGATGCATGAATGAGCATGATTTTTTTTCATACCTGCAAGGGATTGCAGATCTGAGTATTGGTATAAATTCTAACTCGAGATCTTCACTCTCCGAAAAAGGTCTTTTCAAGACAGATGGACGGACGGATAACGATCCTATAATGTGGATGTGTGTGAGGAACCTTTTTGTTCCTAGATTGAAGAGATAAATCGTAATGATCATAATACATTATAATAACATCAATTCATCACAAACAAAAATTCATCACAAACATCACAAAAATCATCCTTTTTGTCGTAGAATTAAATAATCTTCAAAACAGTTAAGCTTCAACTATCTATAGCAGAAAGTCAAGATTGTCACAGTCTATTTAACCTAGTTAACGAAATATAGGTCACCCTATTGCAAAACGTATTATAATATTGTCCGATTTGGCCTATTTCCAAGTTAGGAATGAGATCTTTCATATTGATTTACGATAATTTTGAATGTAGTAAATCTTCAACTACATAAATTGTTGATAATAATCTATAAGGGTCTTAAACAAAAAAGCGAATGTTTGTTTTGCATGTAAGTAGGATGTATGATCGATTGTCCGCCGATTTTTTTATTGGGTTACAATTGATTCGACTTGAGGAATAGTAAAGATTTCATCAAATTCGCTTCCGTACATTTTATGATATTTCAGATTTTAGTGAGCATTGAAACTCAGATTTTTGTGCCAGAAGTCTCCTTGTCAAATTCTTAGACCTTGTCAACGACATATTTTTAAATCAAAAATATTTTTTTAAGTCGACACCGCGGAAATAATGCGATGGAATAAATTGGATGGAACAAATTACAATATTTTTTATGAATTTCTGCCCAACAAGGGACAAGTAGGACTCAGATGTGCTAAAGAGTGCCAGTTGTTCCGTCACGGAACAACTCTACGGCATTAGTGGAATAGACACAAATTTTTACTTACCTCAAAAAATATTTTAAGCGTCTGGTTTCTTATTTTACACTTTTGAGTCAGCTTTTTTGTACTTGATTAAATTTTAAATTTTTTTATTCTATTTCATAATTATTTATAAAATAATGAACTAACTAAATCAATTCTCTCTAATTTAATACAATTCATACTTTTGAGTTCATTTTTTGAAGTGGGTTAAACATTTTTAATTATTATTTCTATCTTATATTTCGTCTTTATATAAATTATTTTCCATTGTTTTCCAGAACACAGCGATGTTGAACGAAGATTTGCAGCATGCAAGTAGCGGGCTTGCAGAACTGAATACTATTTTATCTTCCACTCAAACTAAAATTAATCGATTGCGGGTAGGTAATTACAATTTTTTTAATCTCATTCATATTCCTCTATGATATTCCTCTCCCTTTTATTACTTCATTTTTAGTCTATGATAACGAGCAACACCAAGAAAAAGTTATTTCAAAGGTTATTTTTATACCTAAGAGGGGTCACTGATTTTTCTAAAGAACAACTTTGAAATTATTATCGTTGATTGTTAATCAATACATATCAATTATAACATTGTAAAAAATATTCTCGACACGAAGTCCACTCTAACATTAAACTTTAATACAAAGAAATTAAAATAACTGCTATATTTAAGACAAAATACCTGTTATACCTAATTTTAACACTTGCTAACTGAACTATTTCAGGGCGTGTGTGGAAGCGTAACCAATTTCTTTCGTGTGAAATTGATGGCCAAAGACAATTTGTCATACTCTAGTGACCAAAGTTACGTAGGGCAGACTAACTACGACAAGGATTACGTCCCTACAAACACTTCGGAAGCTGGCAGTATAAATCGCGGCCTTGGTCCGGACGACAATGAAATGATGCCGCGCGCGGGAATTTTGAAACAAAATGGCGGAGATATCAATACAGCTTTATCAGATTTGGAGGTGATGCAGAAGAACGATGATACTTCGTTAGTTAAAAGTGCGTTTGTGGAAACTCGAAAGCAGATGACGTCACAGATCAGTAAGTTGGATAGCATGATCAACCAAGCCGAGAGAGCCGAGACGGCTCTCAATAGCCAAAACAAACAAATGCGATCTTTCCTTAAATAATTGTTTGCGGTTACGATTGATTGATCGCGATCTTGTCGTTGCTCAATTGCCCACCGAAATGTTTATAATGCGCTTAATTTATTTTAATGAGTTAGTTTAACATTTAAATGAAGAAAAATTGCTTCCATGTTCGTTCTAAGGTCAGAATTAAAATTTGATAGAATCATTACAGAAAGGAATGTAGAAAATGAATAACGTGATTCATGACGCTTTTATCGTACAGGATGTCAGTCATCAAACAACATTAATATGGTATACAACAATAATTAGGCGCCTATAAATATTCAATACATTTATCTACATAATAACGAATTCTTAAGCGATAGATATTTTGCCACAAGTAAATTGACTTATGAATTTTATAAGATTAAATTAGACTATATTTAGACGTTATAGATAGGCGTTATTCATGAATTAGGAGAGTAGAAGAAAGGTGAATAAAAGTTTGCTGGTGATAGCATAAACGACAGGTTAAGGTATGGTTGAGATTGAGAATCTTTTACCTATTTGCCGTCGCGGTTCAGTGTCTTCATTGACCAATGGTAAGAGGTTGGAATCAAAACATTATTATAATTAAATATAACACAATTACGTACTGTTATGTATTCTGTGATATAACATAACCTACCCATAGTCTTGCAATGGGGAGGAGATTTTGTATACCTTCTTGTAGAACATTTTCTGTTAAGATTCTGCTTCCCATTATTGGATTGGAAGTTACTATAAGAACTTTTGTTAGGAATTTTGTGGCCTTTTTTATTATCGACAGTATCTAAAAGTTAATTCGATAGTTTTGTGATATTCGCGTGAAACGCAATTATTGGCTGTTAGCACGAATACATTAATATTAGACCAGTGCCGATAATTTTTGAAAACAAAAAAAATTATAGTAGGATGAAACCCATTGCAAAAGGAAGAGAATATAACAAAAATGAGAGGAAAAATAATTTACGGGCGATCTAAGGTCGGGAAGTGGAGGGGAGGGGGTGTTTAAGGGTAAAAAACGGTTTATCTCAATTTCCAGCAAAACTACAAGTCCAATGGAAAAAAGTTGAAAGGCAAAGTTGTAGGTAATAAAAAGATCTACAACTTTTGCAGTTACACTTTTTTACATAACCTCAAAATTTATGTGAAAAATTCAAATAACCAAGTTTTTGGTTTTTTATTTTAACCTTTTACAAAAATATTTCTTTTTCCATGAAATTTTGTGAAAAGTTACCTTTCTATGTCCCAAACATACTGTAATTTTTTTGATTTAAAATATTTATTTTTCCACCTTATTTTGACTTAATATCGAAACAGCACCCTAAATTTTAAACGAAAATTCATCCGTCAAAATATCCGATTTTTTTAAAAAGTCGGTGGGCTTTTTATTTGTTGAAATCTCTACTTTCTGATGGTATATAAAAAAATATACACTGCCATGTTAAATTTTCTCAGAAAATGCAATGAAACGACAACTATTTTCACAAAAATTATTCGAATTCGAGTTTTTAAATATATGTTTTTAATATTTATGTACAATTTTGAGCCATTTATTAAAATTTACACTTTAATTAATCGAAAAACGTCAAAATCCATGTTAAATTAATAAGCAAAAAAATTACAAATCCATAAAGATTGCAAGAAACATGCAAAAATAGTTGTCGTTTCATTGCATTTTCTGAGAAAATTTACCATAGTAGTGTATATCTTTTTTATACCATCAGGAAGTAGAGATTTTAGTAAATAAAAAGCTCACAGATTTTTTTAAAAAAGCGGATATTTTGACAGGTTAATTTTCGATTGAAAATTAGGGTGATTTTTCGATATTAAGTCAAAATAAGTTGGAAAAATAAATATTTCAAATAAAAAAAATACAGTATATTTGAGAAATAAAAAGGTAAGTTTTCACCAAATTTCGTGAAAAAAGAAATATTTTTGTATAAGATAAAAATAATAAACCAAAAACTTGGTTATTTGAATTTTTCACATAAATTTTGAGGTTATGTAAAAAAGTGTAAATGCAAAAATTGTAGACCTTTTTATTACCTATAACTTTGCCATTTAACTTTTTTCCATAGGGCTTATAGTTTTGCTGGAAATTGAGATAAACCGTTTTTTACCCTTAAACCCCCCCTCCCCCCCACTTCCCGACCTCAGATCGCCCGTAAATTATTTTTCCTTTATTTTTTGTTATATTCTCTTCCTTTTGCAATAGGTTTCATCCTATTATAATTTTTTTCATTTTTTTACCGTTTTCAGAGGTATCGGCACTGGCCTATATGTCATTAACTTCATTTAGTTGCATAAGTGCGTGCATAAGTGTATCAGTGATACCTATATGAATAAAATATTTTGACTTTGACTTTGACTTAGTTGCGAAGTTAATGATAAATTAATGATAATTCATAATTATAGTCTCTATTAGGCTAATTTTTGTGTTAGATTATGTGGCATCGTTAATTTTATCTATAAGTTCGCTTTGTGTAAGAAAAAATATTTTGATATTTTTGTAATTTTGTGTTTAATACAGTAGAGTAATATTTGCTTTGATACGGTTACATCAGAAATTTTAAGCTTAAACTTAGCCGCGTTAATATCATATCAAAAATTTTATCAGCGTAGAGTAGCGACTAGAAAATTTCAATCGTATCTATGGATTAACTTATAATTTGACATAGTTGCTCCTTTCGTTACAATGGTAACCGTTGCCACAACGATGTACTGGGGTTTAGATTAAAACTTCCCTAAGTCAGTTTTATCAGTTTTATCTGATTAATTAACAATATGTAGAGGCTATACCTATGCTTCAACTACAGACCTTTTGAAGTTTGACAGATTGTTCATTTCATCCCGTGCTGAGAATGAGATGGAACGCCTCATTTGTGTCATTCACTCTTTTTAACTTATATTTGTTATCAATCAGTTAGTTTGTTGCTTAGTATCTGTTAACTGTTGCCATTCAACTTCAGGTGGACGGCACCATTTGCTATTTCCATAACAATGGAACAAAAATCAGAAGAACGATTTATTCTCGATTTATTTGTACATTTTTCTGCACACATTTCATCTTTAACAATTTTTATAACATATCTTAGTTACCTCCTGCTCCACGAATGATTTAACGTTTGAGTTCCGGTGTAACCGCTTAAAAATTTATAAACATTTTAGGGATTGATTGGAGAAGATGATATGTAAAAAATGTGTTTGCAATATTGTGTGTTAGTGTGTAAGCGTTTATTTATAATGCTATTATCGTGTATGCGTAAAATAATCTAAAAATATTATCATTGTTAAAGGGTTATTGAATATGGTGTTTATTATAAATGATAGAATCTTAACACATTCTGGCACTAAGAATATTTTATCGTTAAGTTCGTTTGCAGTCATTTAATTATATTATTAAAATACTCACACATTTATCCATCATTAATTAAATACTCACACAATGACATGACGCAACACATTAAATGAGGTTTAATTATAGCGATTCTTGTATTTAAAACACTTTAACCACACTCATTGATGTTAACTTTGTTGGTTGAATCATTGTAAAGAAATATTTTGATATCTCTAATTATACAATAATTATCATCCATGGCGAATACATCGCACATCTGCGATATGCCGATGATATAACTAGTCATCCTGGCGGAATCCATAGAACAACTTGCTACAATGCTCGGGGACTTGAATAGTGCCTCACAAGGTCTTAAAATAAACATGGATGAAGACGAAAATCACGTCGAATGTCCATGTCACACCCGTACTGGTTGTTGTTGATGGCGCTGCTCTCGAAGTTATAGTCCAACTTCGAGAAAGAAAGTGACTTCTTTTTTTCTCGAAGTAGAAACCAACTCGGATGGGCTGCGTTCGGGAAACTGCATCATATCTTGTCGTCCAAAACACTACCCCAGTGCCTGAAGTCGAAGGCGTTCGAGCGGTGTGTGTTTCCAGTGATGGACATACGCCTCCAAGTCGTGGTGCTTTACTGTCGACCTAATCCACAAGCTCAAAGTCACACAATGAGCTATGGAGAGGGCTGTGCTCGCTATTTCTCGTCGCGATCGCGTCAGAAATGATGAAATTCGTAGATGAACTAGGATAACCGACATAGCCAAACGAATAAGCCGGCTGGAGTGGCAATGGGCTGGCCACATAGTTCGAAGGACCGATAACCGTTGGGGAAGAAAGGTCCTCGAATGGCGCCCATATCGCGCCCATCCCCCGACCAGGTGGACTGACGACCTGAAGAAGACAGCGGGCATCCGCTGGATTCAGAAGGCTCAGGGCCAGTCAGAGTGACGCAAGTCAGGGGAGGCCTATGTCCAGCAGTGGACCTTCAAGGGCTGATGGATGGGTGGATGGTTGAAATTATAATTATTATTATACATGCTATGAGTTTAGGTCTCGTTTTTTAAATATTTTTTACAGTTATACAATATGGCTGTTATTGACGATTGCTGTTTAGATATAAGAAGAGTAATCATTATGAATAAATTTGGTGCTTAAGTGATCTTGATGTCTCATATTATTATGTCTGTGGTGTTAGTTTAGTAATTCGCTAGTGACAATATTTTTAAATATCGTGTTTATATTTTTATTTATAAAATATAAACTAAGTATGTATAAATGTATAAACATTGTTATGTGAAGTGCGAAATGTTATTCAATCTAAATCTATATAGCTACCTCTTATGGTTTTACTTCGAGATTCTGAAACGTTATATTTCTACATAGCTTTGTAAAAATCCTGACGTGTCTTTATTACTCCTACCTCATATAATAATAGTGAGCTGTTTTCATTGTTAACGAAAAGTCTATTTAATCACAAACTGTATCATTAGAACTTGGAAGTTAAACTGAGATCGGATATGCTTAATTAGAAGAAAAATAATTTCGGACACCGATCAGAGAATCGATCCAATTCGCGATAAAGTAGCGCAGAGAGACACACGTCCGTCGTCGTCATAATAGCGTATAAACTTTACGAAATATATGGAAAAGAAAATCAATCAAATTCCCGAGGTATCACCGCCAAAATTCAAAATTGGAACAATACTCATAAGTTGTAGATTATTAAATGACCGCAATGAGACCAATGGATTCAATTGTCCTGTTAAAGGTTCTTCAAAATATTTTCAATGTTATTAGAGATTCAGAAATATCACACTTGGACCTATTACATAACATATTACATAACATTGCATGAAATAAAATTAAATATAGCAAAATACCAGGCAAAATACTTTTTGTATTAGCTTTTTAGCTTTTACTTTAACTTCCGAGTTCTGTTGTTACAATTTCCAATACTATATTTTGAAATGTTGCAAACTGGATAAAATGTTGTTTGAAATAAAGCTGTGACGAATCTAAACGAGTCTTTAAATTATCCCATTTAAATACCTGCATCCGGCCCTTGCAGCGCCAACAATAATAAGGAACTTGGACGTACCTTCCTGAACTGCCATTGAATTCGACTTCAAAGAGAATTTACTGGCAATGACGGGTCGCGGTGATAATCAAGGGTAAGCAAAAACTAAAACGTATCAACCGTAAAATCGAATTATATAAGTATCTAGTTACCGTACCATGACTGATCATTATAGTACAGAGCTGAAACTGACACGATGCTTCTAGCATTGGTCATCTGGGGTACAATCGCACTATGTGCCGCAAATCCACTACATAAGTACCCCTATGTGTTCCTTCTCGACGTTGGCAATGAAGAACTGCAGAAAACTAGTACAGAACAACTCAGAGTATCCATTCCTGGTGGATCTTTAGTTTTGAAGTACCCGGCGATGGGAGAAGGGGACCCCATATCACATGTGAGGGTCAGTGGTATAGATTTTGGAACAGATCTGAAAGTTAATATAGCCGAGGGTGGTCCCGGTTACAAGTACGTTGTGCTCATGTTCATGGGCAATCCAGGAGTTTCTTATGATGCGGTGGTAACACTGCAAACTCAGCAAACACTTCCAAGAGGTACGGAAATTAACTTGACTACTACAAACAAAATTGCCACCACCGCAAATTACCCTTACGAGGTATCCGAAGCTGAGAGTGACGACGATGATCAGGATTTGATAGTTGATTCCAAAAATATGAAGCCGTACAACAAAAAAAGTAAGGAAGTCGTGCAGTCCACTTCAACGTTTTATAATTATGCGAAGAAAGAAATGGGTGACAGTGCCGATGACAAGGAAACAGAAAATGTATCTGCTGAAGAACAAGATGTAAGTGAAGAAAATGATTCTGTGGATGAGGATGATGAAGAAGATAACGATTTTTCAAATAATGTAAATCAACGGTTCTCTAATGAACACAAGTATAAATCTTCTTACCAAGATGAACGTAAAGATTCTGATGAAGACGAGGCTGAAAATGAAGAAAATGAAAATGAAGAAGACAAAAATGAAGAGGATGAAAATATTAAAACAAAATTATACAGTGAACCAAAGTTTGATCCATTTAGCAACTTTCCCAGAACAGAGAAATACAGGTACAACATCAATCTTAATAATGCTGATAATGCCAAATCTGATGACATATATGATAATTACCAGGATCCAAAACCACATTTTGGTCTTGGATTCAGAGTATACCCTCAAAGTTTTATTTACAATAGGCAGTATCAAGGAAATTCTGGTTATAATAAGGAGGATCCTGCAGAACTTGGACAGACGTTTAATAATGAAGAAGTTCCTGATAAAAATAGGTTTAAAGATGGCACTAACAGTATCGATCCGGATTATGTAGTTGCTAAATATTAATATTTTAATGTAAGGCTTTGTATAAAATAATATGATTACAGTCATTAATAAATTAATTATTGCTTTTACAAAATACTTACTATCACTTACTAGTATTATTAGTACTTAGCTATCACTTGTTATTGTTATGTTTAATGTAAAGTGAAATTTTACTAATAAAAAAATTATTTATAAAAGTTTTATCGTAATGATAAGAATAGTTCAACAATGTGTGCAATGACACCGACTTAGATTTAAATGCAACGAAATATAAATCATTATATTGAAAAAAAATACAGTTATTGGTTTTTATACATTTAAAAAAATTATTGTAACGTATATTGACGTTGATAGACAAATTACATCATTTTATTATTATGTAAAGATAGAAGTATCAAACTGATACGATAACTGGAAAAGGGGAAAATACTTAATATTACAACTTTTATAATAGTTCTGATTGTTGATGTTACTCTATGGCTTCAACCCATTAATGGCCCACTACTGGGCACGGGTCTCTCCTCTTGAGGAGGCCTAGAGCATACTCCAACACGCTGCTCCAGTGCGGATTGGTGGAGGGGTTAGTGGCCAACCTGAATGTCGGAAGTTTTCAAACCGCCCGAGGGGCTCCGACATGGCTTAACGACTGTTATCTTATGATAACAACCGGGACCGACGGCTTTACGTGCCCTCCGAAACACGGAAACGCTCAAGAATTTTTGCCACTAGCGGTCACCCATCCAACTACCGACCGCGCTCGCTGTTGCTTAACTTTTTCGATCACTTAAGATCGACGCAAGCCGCAGGGCTATGAGCGCTTCCAATGCAATGTTACTCTATACTCACACATAATGGTAGGGTTTTTTACTCACCTTGCTAGCTACCAGTGCTACTACCCTCATAAAATCAACGTAAGACAGGGGTTATCCTATAAA
The DNA here is from genome assembly GCA_963932265.1 of Thymelicus lineola. Taxonomy (NCBI): domain Eukaryota; kingdom Metazoa; phylum Arthropoda; class Insecta; order Lepidoptera; family Hesperiidae; genus Thymelicus; species Thymelicus lineola. Next base: position 9,206,839 of record OZ010681.1, on the reverse strand, counting down.
CGTGAAAGTTTGTGAAGATGTTTGGATGTTTAGATGTTTGGATGTTTGTTCCTCAATCATGCCACAACTACTCAACCAATTTGGCTGAAATTTGGAATCGAGATAGCCTATACTTGGATTAAGACATAGGCTACTTTTTATACCGAAAAAGTTCAGGGTTCAGGTGGTCATTTACGATCAGGTTAGTTTGAATTTATATGGCAGTGATAGCCTAGTGGTTAGAACGTTGGTCTCCCGAACGCAGGGGCCTGAGTTCAAATCCTGGCACGCACCTCTAATTTTCAAATATTACTGCGTATTAGAAGTTCATTATCACTTGCTTCGGTGAAGGAAAACATCGTGAGGAAACCTGCACATCTGAGAGTTCTCCATAAAGTTGGCAAAGGTGTGTGAAGTCTACCAATCCGCACTTGGCCAGCGTGGTAGACTATTGCCTATACCCCTCTCATTGTGAGAAGACATCCCGAGCCCAGCAGTGGGACAATTATGGGTTGTTGCTTTGCTTTGCTTGCTTTAGTTTGAATATAAAAATATACGGTATAAAAGTGTAAAAATACTTCACTCATTAACGCAGTGAACCTAGTGAAGAAAGAGTAAGTACTTATGACTTGTTGTTTGATTAAGATTTGACGTCAGACCTTAAATTTGTTTGTTCTTTCTTCAGGTAAGTTTACCATGAATTGAGGTAATGATTGTGAAATGGTTTCGAATCGCGTAGGCGTACACGCGCTGACTGTATAAAGGGCATGGTTGGTTACGTAGCGAATGAATGAAATATTTAATACTAAAATATGAACTATATTCTGAAAATAGTATTAAAACAAACTTTCAAAATGTTTTGGTTGAGCTGTTAACTGCTGAGAAGATTTCTGGAATGGAGTCTAGGTTAATAATAACGAGGTATGATAACTGAATCCTTTATGTTCGTATTCAATTATCATAACTCTTTTTTTTTGAAGTTGGTTAAAAAGGACCTCTTATGTCCATTAAACTTTTGTAAATCTCTGTGTAATGGCGGTGACTGAGTGATAGTGCTCGCCGAGGTAACGGGCGCACTGAAAAATCAGTGGACGTAGAAAGTACCTGCTACTTGCTACGCTGTCTTCTGAGTGCGACCCTTTTCCGGCATGTTGGTAGCTGCAACTCCGAACGCAATTGCAAATTGTTGTATAAATAATAAATAATATGTATATCTCCAATTTAAACTTTGTTGCAATGCATTTGTTGGAACAAATGTTTCTTTCTTTCTTTCTGATACAAATTCTTGAGCGTTTCACTGCTTCGGAGGGCGCGTAAAGGCGTCGGTCCTGGTACTGGTTGTTCGAGTTCGAGTCCTTCGGGCGGGATGAAAACTTTCGTGACTTGGGATAGCTGGGCTGGTCTCAATCCGCACTGGAGCAGTATGGTGGAGGGGGTCTATAGGTCTAAATTAACAGAAGAGGCACATGCCCAGTATAAGGCTTAAGAGCCTTAAGAGGCTCTACAGATATTAAGCTAATATTTCCCCTTCCCCACTAAAAGACGGTTCATGAAAATTGTATAAAATGAAGACATCAAGGATATGGGTTATTCTCCACGTGTACGGTAATTTGCTAGCGGCTCAAGATTAAATGTTAATACTTCAATGGTTGTTTTCGATATTTTCTTTTCAAATAGTCTTCAGTAACTCTGAATAACTTTTGAAATTGAACCAATTACCTCATTTAGTTACACGCGCTTCGATTCTAAATGGTTTACCTATACACGTGTCTTTGTAAGATATGTTTACCTACATTATATGTTTCAGGAAAGTCAATTAGAAATAAATAGGTACGCTAACATTATAGAAACAGTAGTTTCTTTGAAGAACATTTTTCTTTACCGATGACGAATTCGAGTAAAAGGGAAAACATGTGGTAGAATAAACTGTTATTGACCACCTATCTATCAAATGCATTAACTGCATCGTATATTCCAAAATTCATAATTCATACAAACTCAAATCGGAACCATTAAAAAACATTACCGGGAAAGTGTTTTCAGAACAGAAAGGGACATGGCGCAATAGGCGCTTTACATAATAGGGAAATTAATATACATCAAGAATTCTATGAATTTTAATATTATACTGCCTAAGGCTATTGTCTCATAGCTACGAGCGAGCGTATGTATAGGGCTATGGAAGAAAAAGACGTTGCCTTTATGAATATTAGACTCATACTAACTTCTTTTGTGGTCTTCGAATGATGATAATGAATATGTCCAATACATAATAGCATTCAATTACTGATTTACTTATCTCATCTGAAAATAAAATTAAATGTAGACTTATGAAAGAATAAAGCTGTAATTAAGTAAAGAATGCTTAAAAAGTAATAGTTTACCCGATATATTCCTGATCTGACTTTAAACAGCACATTTCTCTGATCTGTCTTTGGGTCATAAGACCCTCTGCGCATGAGTCAGACAATAAATAGCTACAAATAAACATTCGCATCTCACGCGAGATAAAAATATTTAATTATGGATATAAGACAAATGATTTAACTAAAATACTATACCTATCAAGAAATATAGAGCTTGTACTAAGAACGTATTTGAAGCATGCTGATTTAGTTTGATTTTTCCGGTTCCGGTGTCAAACAGTAAACATCGCTCACTGTCACTCGTCATAAAATAATTCTAATTCAGCGTCAATAATATCACAATCAACCCAAAAGTATTATTAACGTGACCAGCAGTGACAAAAATACGAGGTGAATAAATATTGGAAGACCGAAGTGCAAAAACAGACGGTGTTTATCATCACATAAACCCAAGCCTATACCATCAAACAGGTTAGAAAAACAACACTTTATTCCTTGGTGACAGTTAGAGGTACCAACATAACCAACGCAACAGCGGCCATAAAGTACACTCTCCTGGTGTTACCAGCTCCAAAGTAGTGTTGCCATCTATAAAGTGGTGTTGCTATCTTCAAAGTAGTGTTGCTTATATATAAAATACACACATGGATAAACAAATGGAAAACTTTTGGAAAATAATGAAAGAAGAAATGGCGGCACAGACCAGAGAGATAACCATAGCAGTCACTAAAAACGTATCAGAAAGTATCAACGAAAAGCTAACTGCCCTTGTTGAAGAAAATAAAAGCCTGAAGACGGAAGTTAAGATATTAAATGACAAAATCAAGGTAATGGAAGAGCATAGAAGAAAAAATAACATCATATTTTTTGGGATAAAAGAAGAGCCAGACAGCGAACCCCCCATGGAATCAATTTTAAAATTACTTCAAAAAGACATGAATATTCCAATAAACTCGCAAGAAATAAATAACGCTTATCGGCTTGGAGAAAAGAAAGGCGACAAACCGCGTCCTATTCTAGTAACCTTTACAACCAACTGGAGAAGAAATGAAGTTCTCAAGAACAAGAAGAAACTGGACTCGGAAATTTATCTCAAAGAAGATCTCAGCAAGGAAACTTTGGAGAAGAGAAAGCAACTTCTGCCCAAACTAAAGGAAGAAAGGGCAAAGGGCAATATTTGTTACTTTGTTAAAGATAAATTAGTCACTAAAGAGCCGAAGGAAGATAAAAGAGACAAGAGGAAAAGAGACTGCACCGTCTCTCCAGACAAGTCATCAAATCAGCCATCTTCTGCGGCTCCGAAGAAGATTAATAAAATAAACATGCTAGACTACGTTGCACGGGGTAGATCCGCGTCAATGTCACTACCCACAACCTCAAAAAACAACTAATAGACACCGACAACAGGAAACCTCAACTTACCAACAAAACATATTATATACCCAACGAAACAATCAATATAGTCACCCCAAGACGGCCGGTCACCGCGGGGCAAGACGACCACTACCCTCCAAACATACCCCCCCTACCGCAAACAGATGCTTTTGAAATTAAGAAAAAACGAAACACAGAATACTTATATATAGCAACATACAACACACTCTCTTTAAGGTCAGAAGAAAGATTACAAGAACTTGTATACTCTATAGAAAATGTTAAGTGGGACATTATAGGGTTGAGCGAAGTAAGAAGGAATGGTGAAGCTGTTGTCGAGTATGGCCAGTTTATATTGTATTATAAGGGTGAAACACCAGGAAAGCATGGAGTGGGATTTTTAATCAAGAAAGGATTGAAGAACTTTATTATAGAAATAATCGGTATATCAGAAAGAATTGCTATTTTAAATATTAAGATCCCACCAAACAACGAAATATGGTCTATTGTGCAAATATACTCGCCAACGGAACAATCTACTACAACAGAAATTGAATCCTTTTATTCGTCCCTTAATACCGCAATTAAAGAACACTCACATAAAAACTGCATAGTCATGGGTGATTTTAACGCACAAGTTGGAATACCAAGAAACGGAGAAGATATAGTTCTAGGACCCTACAGTAGCGGGAAAAGAACGAGAAATGGACGAAAATTAATGGAAATGGCTTTTGAAAATAATATGAAAATACTAAACAGCCAATTCAAAAAAAGAGCTTCCAGACGTTGGACATGGATATCGCCAGATGAGCGGTACAGAAACGAAATAGACTATTTTCTTACGAACAGACCCAAATCATTCGACGACTGTGGTACCATCGCGAATCTCAATTTTAATAGTAACCATAGAATGCTTAGAGCACATCTGAACACGACATCTGCTCTAAAATTAAGTCGGCCTTTTAAAGTTAAAACCACAACATCAATCAACAAAACTAGATTAGCCACCATCAACGAAAATCTCAACTCTGTAACAGAATCACTTCTTCAGAAATTGAACACTCAACAAAAGTACGATATACTACACAAAATACTAACATCAAGAGCGGAAACCAGCACTGTGGGCGCACCTAAAGAAAACAGACACATATCAGAAGAAACGAATACACTACTAGAGAAAAGATACAAATTAATTAATACACGAAATAAAACGAAAACCATAAGAGAAGAAATAAGTAAATTAAGCAAGGACATAAATAAACAAATGAGGAAAGAAAGAGAACAGTTTAGACTTAAAACTTTTGAAAAACATATCAACAGGACTGGAGGTATAAAGAAGGCTCTTAAGTTCCTATCAGAAACTACAAACTGGATACCTAAATTGAAAGACAGCAACTTTAAAACAAAGACAAAAAGACCAGATATACTATCAATAGCTACAAAATTCTATGAAAACCTATACTCTAGTAAGATACGAATAGCAAATACCGACTTAGATGACAACGATCCTGTACCACCAATACTGGTTGGAGAAATAATCAAGGCAATCGAAACACAGAAGAAAGACAAAGCACCTGGTCCAGACGAGATTCATAACGACTTGCTAATAACATGCAAAAACAACATTGCACCATTATTAAAATACGTTTTCAATGATATACTTCATACCGAACAAATTCCAACTCAATGGACTGTATCAACAATTATCCTGCTACACAAAAAGGGGGCTAAAGACGAAATGAACAATTACAGACCCATTAGTTTAATGTCCAACATTTATAAAGTCTTCGCGAAGGTAATCCTAGGTCGAATAACTAGAACTCTGGATGAAAATCAGCCCAGAGAGCAGGCCGGCTTCAGGACAGGATACTCAACGCTAGATCATATACATGTTGTTCGACAAATTTTTGAGAAGAACAAAGAATATAACGTACCATTTTACTGCTGTTTTATCGATTATAATAAAGCATTTGACTCAATAGAGCACGAAAGTATCTGGTATTGTCTGAAGAACCAAGGTGTTGAGCATAAATACATTAGATTATTGAAAAACCTGTATACTAATTGTAAAGCTAAGATAAAGTTAGAAAAAGAAGGAAAAGAAATAAAAATAAACAGAGGTGTACGTCAAGGAGACCCACTATCCCCTAAATTATTTACAGCTGTTTTAGAAGAAATCTTTCGTAAACTTAATTGGGACCAGTATGGACTAAATATAAACGGGGAAAAACTATCTCATCTACGATTCGCTGATGACATCATACTATTCGCCACAACAAAAGAACATCTACAAAGCATGATCACGGACCTGGAAAGAGAAAGTCGCATGATAGGCCTGTCAATGAACAGTTCCAAAACCAAAGTCATGACCAATGCAATCGAAGACACTATCATCATAAATGGCGAACCGATCGAGTATGTGAAAGAGTACACTTATCTAGGCCAACAAATTTCAACCACCAATATAATGTCAAAGGAAATAGATACTAGAATCGGTAATGCATGGAAATGCTATTGGAGGTTGAAAGAAATTATGAAAAATAAAGAGACTAAGATATCTATCAAATCTAAGCTGTTCAACACCTGCGTACTGCCAGTTCTAACATATGGCTGCCAGACTTGGGCACTCACTAAAACGCAAAACAAAAAAATGGAAACCTGTCAAGCAGCAATGGAGAGGAGTATGCTTAATATAAAGAAGGTAGACAGAATAAGCAACAAAATTATCAGAAAACGTACAAAAATAGAAGACGTAACAATGAAAATAAGAAAACTTAAGTGGAAATGGACAGGCCACATAATAAGAGGAAGTGAAAAGTGGAACAAAACCATTATATTTTGGTATCCAAGAAACAGAAAAAGGAAAAGAGGAAGACAATTTCGGAGGTGGGAGGACGAAATAAAAGCCATTGCAGGAAATGCATGGACTAGGAAAGCGTCAAACAGAACTGAGTGGAAAGAAATGGAGGAGGCCTTTGCCAAAGTTGGGCAAACAGACCAATTTGTCGGTGTCATAGACTCACCAGAGTCAACACTAGTTTAAGTTTATATTAATGTTAAATATTGTGTCTGAATAAAGGCTTTTATTATTATTATTATTATATTATAATAGAACACCATTAAATCGGTACCGGGAAAGTTATCTTCAGAATAGAAAGTGTTTCTAAACGGATGTAGCAATAACTGAATTACATAAAAGGAACATTGATATACAACAAGAAACTTATGAATTTTGTTACCTACTAAATCTTATTATGTAAATGCTTTAAGGGCTAGGATTATACACGCTAGTGGGAGCGAAGCGAAGATTTATAACCCACAACAAGTTTTGATTTAATTCGTACTATAGTATGAAAAACATACTCGTAGATGTACGGGTTGTTACTACGATACGATTGTTAAATCAAAAATTGATGTTGTTCATTTGATATAATTTAATTATGAAGATTAATTATTGAGCAAAGGTGTACGGAAGCCGTACAATAAATCTTATATTGTAACATGTAATTGCTTATTACCACTCTTTAGTGAATCAAATCTTCGTCAAATTTTAGGTATTTTACATAATATTTCGGTTCCACTAACGCAGAGTTATTAATATCAGAATTCTCTACTTTCTTCTTGGTCGCCAATGAATCGGTGGACGAATGGTGTGAAAAGCTCAAGCCCAAAAGAACAGATTGTGATAAACTGGTTCATTTGTGTAATTGTAAGTACGAGCGCTATACAGCAAACATCTTTTCTAGTTTATCTGTACATTTAGAACAGGTACCTAATGGGTACAAGACTCAGGTTACAAATTATTCCTCTTCCTAGAGTCCAAAGTCCGTTTACAAGTACGTTACAGAATGGAAATTGGATAAATACGCAAAATCTGTTGTTAAATCCTAGATGGTTAGTAAACATTTATCCAATATTGATTTCACTTTCTGAGAAGGGTGTCATAACTTTATGATTATTTGAAGGTAATGTTACGTTTATTGATAGTTGATATTCAATTCTATTATACTACTTAAGTTTGCCGTATGTCATTACTTCCCAGAAATTGATCCTTGTTAGCAACACTGCGAATGGTGTATTAATACAGGGTGCGTTTTTTTTCAAAATCAACGGGTTCGATTTCTGATTTTTTAAGAAAGTAATGATGCAGTTTAAGTTTTCATTAAAATCGGCCCTGAGACTCCTTTGAGCATTTTCGCTATTCCTCATAGTTTCAGATTTGGCCATCCTCGCCCACTTGAAAAATTCATCCTGTAGCTATTATAGAGTGGGTATTGAAGTTAAAATATTGGCGTATAAATAGGCAATAAGGTTCTTTGATTCTCTTATGGTTTCGTAAACAAAGGGACACTCCCACATATGCACTTTAATCAGGTTATATTATGTCGTGTTTATACGTCACAACAATCGGTCATGTGGGCGTGACACATTGCTTACGTGCCACAGATTATTCTATTAAAATACTTATGCTAACATGATAATAATAAGCAAATAATTAAGGTAAAAATATTTACAACTTAAAACTATAAAATTCTTTTGCTTTCTAAAATTCAATTAGGTTCTTGGCTGAGAATTTTATTGCACGTCTCCTCGACGTGTTTCTATCCTCGAACTCTACAATCAATATTCTCGACTTAAATTGCTTTTTTCACTTAAATGTTGCACTTTCAGGCTAGTAGTTCACGTATATCAAGAGGAACACTTTTTTATAACATTACTGCTCAAAAATACTAAGTATGTTTAATAATAAAATTAATAACAAAGAAAAAATTATCAAATTAAATGCTACCGCACACACAGAACACACCGACGCACGACGTCCACGGATTTTTTTTAATTCCATAAACTCCAACTCTTTGAAACGAAATTTTTTTACTGTACTGCTCTTCATAGAGTTGCTGTATTCGAAGCAAAGCAAAGCAACAACCCATAATTGTCCCACTGCTGGGCTCGGGGTCTCCTCTCACAATGTGAGGGGTACAGGCCATAGTCTACCACGCTGGCCAAGTGCGGATTGGTAGATTTCACACACCTTTGAGAACATTATGGAGAACTCTCAGGTGTGCAGGTTTCCTCACGATGTTTTCCTTCACCGAAGCAAGTGATAATTAACTTGTAATACGCACATAATATTTGAAAATTAGAGGTGCGTGCCAGGATTTAAACCGGGGCCCCCGCGTTCGGGAGATCAACGTTCTGACCACTAGGCTATCACTGCACTGAGACGTGCATTTTGGATTTTCCAAATTTATTTGTAGCTACATACATGTTTATATCTCTATTAAATTTGTAAAATGATCCATTAATTAATTTACCATGGATTATGGATAAGAGTGGACATAAGAGATAATTGATCTGCTTCAAGATCAACTAATTAAAAAACACAAGCTCTTTAATGTCATCGCTGATATAAAATTATCAAAATTCAAATCTCAAGGGGAACAAAGGCTCTAACTCTGCAAGGCTTGACTGTATAAGTTTCATCTCTACAAAACCCAATTAAAATGCAAAAGCTTAAAAATTAAATCCATATTTCGTTTTGGTTTCATTAAAAGACAACGAGAAATAAAACTGATCTGAACTGGTGTATTGGTCATAGATCTTACTGGAAAATACAAGACACAAGACTTATTATGTAATTCGATCGAGAATCGCATCTGCGTCGCCACTTACGTTCGGATAACGGTCCATAGAAATTCAAATTTGGAATTTCCAGGCAAACATGTCGCCGTTCCATAATTCTAATTTTAAAACCCGGCCAAGTGCGTAACTGGCTACGCTGTGTGCGTAGTTGTCTAATTTTATTTTTCAAAATATTACGTGGTTCGTAAATTTAAATTTATTCAGATTGGTACACTTTTTTTTCTTTTGCAAGTTTCCAAGTCTCCAGCATTTTGTTGTCTCCAACATTTTCTTCTCCAAGTCTCCAACATTTTGTTGGTCGACTAATATTCTCCAAATTGTCAAGCCTACCTAACTAAGTAGCTGTAATGATAATATTACTTTTCACTTCGATGTCTATGAGGTTTGTAATACTGGTATTGAAGCCGATCACCATTTAGTTCGCGGCGGGGTTAAACTGTTAACATTAGCACTCAAAAACGGACTCCTAACTAGATTGAATAAATGGTTTTCACACATTCACAATTGTTTTGAATCTTAGATCACACCATAAGACAGACAAGAAAGTCATTCTCATTTTGCTTATATTTTTTTATCTCAATGCTTAGTGTTCCATATTTATATTTTCTCTACATCGTCGTGACAAATAGGCATGTATGCCTTTGCCAAACATACATTGCCTTCTATCATTATCTAAATAAAAAGTATCTGGGACAAATTATGGGGAGACGGATTAATTTTAAGGGGTCCGTTGTTGACTACTGAACCCTAAAAAGTCCGTGAAACGAATAACTTCAGCTGCGTTCAGAATATCTCGGCCCGAATACATTTTGATGCATTTCGGTTTGTCTAGAGCTGTGTATGTATTTTATTATTTGATGTAGGCAGGTACCTACATATTTACGTACCTCATTTGCAATGAATACGTGGTATGTATTATTGTATTGAAATTGTTTTCACATGGCCGAAATGACAATTAAATAGGGATACAATTAGTTAGGCTGTTATTTTTCGGCCGCTGGGAAAACTTTGAAATCAGTTTCAGTCACATTTTCACTAAAAACATCCCGAAGAAATATTTTTACTTGTCTAGATTGTAAATTAATGAAAATATTTGATATTATTTGTGTAAGTTTATCAAAACAAATATTTGTATAATTTTAACAAAAAAATATAGAAAGGCTACCTGATAAAATGTAGAGCTTTATGTATTTAGTTATTTTGTCCGAAAAATTTAGTTTTTCTTGGGTTTCGTCTGAAATAACTTGCTAATGGTTTCGATTTCTTGGTTCGACTCAGTATTTCAAAACACAGACAGACATAAAGATCCCCAGATACACAGACAGAGATACGTCAAACCTATAACACTCCTCTTTTTTCGTCAGGAGTTAAAAAGGGAGGTGATTCTTCTGATGCTATAACGCATATAGTTTAAAAAATACTTTTGATTTTTTTATGGAAATAGTCGGCAAACGAGCTGACGATCTAACTCATGGTAAGTGGCTATCGTCATCCATGGACATCAGCAACAAAAAAGGCATCACTGATGCGTTGTCGGCCAAGAAAGAAAGAACTGGCTCTCAAGCTCCCAGCCGGAACACGACGAGTTGTTTGGCGGCTGACTCATGCTCGAGGGTGATAGCTATCCAGGCGAACTCCATGGAGAAATAATAATAGTAATAATGGTATGGTCTCAAATACAGCAGAAGTTTTTGGGCCAATGCATATTTAGGAAGATAACCAAACCGTTGCACCATTGTCTGTGAGTTTTCTATATGTATTATAAAACCTACCACAGACTACCTATAGGGTAAGTAGATTATAATTTCGTTTTAAACTGCGTTTTACTATTTATAAGACAATGATCCTGAAGCCATTATGAGGTACCTACACTGTACAACTGTTGGCTATAAATGTCTTCTTATGCGCAAGATAAATGGAGAAATAAATCCAGTACAACATTTTAAGTACGAGACTTATGAAAATTTTAGATGGAACGGGTACTGACGATATGTATTTAATACATTGAAGTATTATTACTAGCGTATAGAACCGACACCGCGAACACTATGTATGTCCCAATGCATTGGCGGCACGTGGCTTCAATCTTCAATGGATTCTTTCGATTTGAAAGGAGAACGGGACCTCAATTTTGAAAATCGAACCTCCCGGGCGGGACACATATTTTGTTCCAGATGTCTGTTCTATGACATTATACTTCAATGATTTAATACGATATAGATCGTGGTCATGCATTAACTTATTTTAGTAAAAAAAAATCGTGGTCCGGTTTGTAGGTAGTTAGGTACCAGACATATATGTAGGTATGAGCAGATACGGTATCTGATATTAAGTGCTCATCGTCGTAGTCGTCAATGATAAGTAAGTACATACATAATTTTTGAGTAACTATTTAACTTTTATTTTCTTAAGATTGCTTAAAGACCCTGTAAGTCCCGTAACAGATCTGTTTTTCTCAAGATTAATCTGTGTCAGTATAACCACAGCCTCTAGAAGCGGTAAAAAACCGTAGGGATATTTAGCATCTGTTACATAAAACAAAACGAATTTCGAATTCTGACAGCAACTGGTTATTGCATATTTAGCACAAAAACGGTGTCTGAGTGCAATTCGAAATTCAAATGGCTCTCGAAAATAGAACGGCGACGGGCCGGAGGGAGAACCGCTACGCAGAATAAATTGGTTCAGATATTGGCTGGTAACGACTTTGGTACCTATTGGTATTTTAAATAAATAACATTATTTTCCATTTATGAATGAAAAACATTATCTGAATAAAACAAATCGATTACAAAACCAAATAGTTAAAGTTAATATGTGGAATCCAAAACATTCGGTACATAACTATTATTTGTACCACCTATTTATAAATTACAGATTATTCGATACGCAATGTTATGTGTACGAGTAGGTATTACCACCTATTTATATTAGTACCCGGATGACCAAGCTTTGCTCGGTTTAGTGTTGCTTAACAACGCCATTTACTGAAGTAGCTTTAGTATTGCTACTTGCCAATAGAAGTCAGGAAGAGTATATTGTAGAAGTTTATCATTGCCTGAAAACACCGATAAAACGACATTTTCTAAAAATGAATCCTAGCTAGATCGATTTATCGCCCCCGAAACCCCCTATATACTAAATTTCATGAAAATCGTTGGAGCCGATTCCGAGATTCCAATTATATATATATATATATATACAAGAATTGCTCGTTTAAAGGTATTAGATAAGTTCCTTTTTTTCGAATAGACTGTTCTTCATGTCATGCCCTGTCTTATAGTCACTAGACAGGTACATTGGCTTAAGCTGAACTAAAATTTCGATAAATGGTACAAGAGGCTTATGGTAACTAAAGTATGAAATAAATGCGTCAATTACTGTTTTTGATCTTGTTGTTGATACAGTGCGACTGCTGCAACGCCATCTCTTAACATAATATGAAGAGTAAAATGAGCAGTTAGCGCCATCTTTCTAGCAATAAAACGAACAATACAACTTAGCACTTTTACTGTCGCGATCATGACGCTTTTTCGTTTCATCGACTTTCAAATCACATCGTGGCTAAAGAAGTTTACACTTTAAAAAACTTATAAATATAAAGAAGGTTATGAAAAGTTTACTTTAGTATTAAAGTTTCATTCATAAGACAGAAAAGTTTTCGATGGTACGAACGATCGACCTCATGATAATATTCGATGTGACGAAAGATCGATATACTAAGCTATCGAATGTAACGTGTTCGATTTTATGAGCTTTCATGTAGCAAAATTCGATGAGATGGACCAGTCCAAAAAGTTACCTACGTCTCAATGTAGGTAGTTACGAATAATTGACATTTTAAGAACTATTTTTAAAGGACGTGTTTTCTATTATTGGTATTAAAACTTTTAGTTGTGCAAATAAACAAGAGAAAATTAGTTATCCTATTATTCTCCTCATCGTGAAGATTTGAACCCGTGTGTTTCATTGCGACCATTTCCTCTTACCCTTGATATTTAACACGGCGGATGTATGCGTTTAATGGTCTGCACTATGATTTCGAAAGCAAACAATGGATTTCGAAATACACCGTTAATTAATAGTTTCCTAAAATAACCCATGAATCATTATCCTAAATAACAGTCTTGAGAGTTTTGAGAAGTCTGATGCCGATTAAAATATCCTGGACGTCTTCATTCTGCTAGGTAGGTTTTAACCCATTTTTAGCCCAAGACTGTGCACTGTCTCTTCTCTTGAAGAGGCCTCGAGCATACTCCACCACTCTGCTCTAGTGTGGATTGGTAGAAGGTTTAATAGCCAACCCAAGTAACGGATGTTTTCATGCCGTCTAAAGGCTCTGACATGCTTCACGATTGTTATCTTATGATAACAACCGTGACCGACGGCTTTACGTGCCCTGCGACGCACGGTACCTACCTCCCGTTGAAGGTTCCTAGGCCTTAATAGTAGCGGTTTAAAGCCTGGCTGATAGCTCTAGGGGTATATTAGTTCCATAATCAGGGGGGGTCATTAGCTACTGGTACTGGCTACCACTCTCCTTAGAATTTAACGTGAAATGCTTTAGGTAGGTAGAATCGACAAAAGAATTCAGTATGCAGGGCATGATTTTAAAACCTTCTATAATATTTAATATTATAATATATTGTTTACGTTATTATCAATGTTTAATCATACTTTACGTATACAGGTATAATTTAAAATTGATAATAACACAAACAATCTGCAATATCAATAATTATAGAAGGTTTTAGAATCATGCATCATCATCATCAGCATCATCAAGAATTAAGTATGCAGTTACTTAATTCTTTTGCCGACTGTACGCGTGTTTAACCTCTAGTTAGCGGTACCAACTACCACCCTGGTATCCTTAGAATTGAACGTGCAGAAGGTCAATATTAACCCTTTGCACTCGAGAGGTGAGTCTCGCTCACCACATGTATACAACTCGAGAGGTGACTCTCGCTCACCACTTTATTTGGTGCGGAAATTCAATGATCAATTACCAAATAAAGAAACATAAAGTAGTTTACACAGCGCATCGAATTTCTGCACCAAACAAAGTGGTGAGCGAAAGTCACCTCTCGAAGCAATAAATCATGTGGTGAGCGAGACTCACCTCTTGAGTGCAAAGGGGTAATGTTGCTGATGTCCATAAACTATTTGCATTAAGAATAACAAATTAATCTGCTAGTGTATATGTAACTATGTATCCTATGTAGCATGCAGGCCGCGTTGTGTTAAGTAATTGCAGTGCTTCAAAAATGCAAAAACTCTAAAATGAAAACAAAAGTAACGTGGATGTCCGTGCAACTGGGTTGCGAATATTTAAAGTCAAAAACAATCGTTTGCATCCATTCTTAAGTTATAGTTCCAGATTAAGTACATCGAAATAAAACCGTCACGTCGTGGGACTCGTGGGCTAATTTCGTATCGAGGTCATTGCTCCTGACACGGCACGGCAATGTTCGTGTTACAGCCAGGTCCTTCGTACTGTTTTGTTATTTATGTAGGTACCTATCTTATAAGACACAGACACAGATCTTCAACACATAATGGCCCACTGCTGAACACGGGTCTCTCCTCTCGAGGAGCTCTAGAGCATACCACCACGCTTATCCACCAGGTCCACCTACTCCAGTGCGGATTGGTGTAACGACACTAACTATACGAAATGTATTATATCCAGAATTATGCCGTCGTCAGTTTATGGAACTATTAACTTATATAATTAACTTATATATTATATCTAAAACACTCATAAAGCAATTGCAGATTAAATTAGGCTGAGCGGATAAAAAATCAAGATATTTGTACCGAATTTCTCCCCAAAGTAATTGTAGGATACGATTTGAGTGGTTCCAGAGCAGAAATAGGCCTGGCGGTGGGTTTTCCCTCGCTCACTTTGTTAATGCGCAAGCGCAGGCTCCACAAGTGTGCCAACAGGATAATAACACGGTTGCATTTACAGTTTCAGAACCGTAAATCTGGGACCGTGGAAAGACGCGATTTATAATCGTGGGCCCAGGTCACTGAGCTCATTTGCCGCGTAAAATAGAATTTAAAATTTAATAGGGAGATATTCAATTACGCGTACTTCAACACCCTTTAAATTAAAAGGAAATAAATTGTTAGCTACAGTCAGCCAAAACATAATAGTTGTTACAGGATTTAAATCACTAGTCACGGTTTTCTTCTCTTAAGGTCTAGAGGATAATCCACCATGCTGCTCCAGTACGAATTTGTTGTAACGTAATATGATGCATTCCCATTGATAAAGTCACACACACAAATCTTCACAAATTTAAGTTTCTCATTTTAAGTGACATTGTACTTCATTGTATGTCTTATGGGAAATAAAGATTCTTTAAACCGAAACCGAAGTAGTTTAGGTCAACCATGAGGTGTTCAATGGAATGAGTAATTAAAATTCCTCTAAACTGACGGTTACTTCAACGGGGTCAGTTCATTTATATTAGAGGTCATTGAGTTTTATGCCATCCAATTTAATCTACACGGTGCTCGTGCATGATAGTAAGGTTCTTACCTGGATAGAGACACGATCCTTCAAAATGAACAGTGAAATATTATTGACTTTTTTATGTATCCATTAAACGAACGTAATAGGCAGCTTGCGGTAAGTGGTCACAGTCGCCTATGAACATCACTCGCACTATAGGCATTACCGACACATTCCCGATCAATTACCCACGAGGACTCACGTTATAAATAGCTTTCGGCACTGCAGCTGAAGAAATATATGTATATAGCAGAAGGGGGTATTCTATGGTGTTGGTTATGAAATAATATTCCTTTTACTTTGCACCATGATATATTTCCAGTTCTCCTAACGTTCACATCAATATTCCTAAGTACTTCAACACTACGTGATCAAAAATAATCTGTTCTACTTTTTTGACAATTCCCTAATCTAAAAATGACATGACATTATATGCCAGCCTCTGCATCAGACAAGCGCTGTAGAATAAAGAGGTCCGTCCCTGGACCTTCACTGGAGATTCATAGCCTCACCGATATGTACAATATCACCCTGGAACTACTGTCGGGATTAAACTGAGTGGTACAGAGCTCAGTGGACCTTCAAGAAGAGGATCCTGGTGCCATAACCTAGTCGGTTATTCAGCAGGATGTATCCAGAGCAGGGGAAGTTGGCTTGGATTCGAGAATATATATCTCATGGATATGAATGGATATTGAATTGTTATCTGTACATTTCTGTTGCAATTCATAATTTTAGTCTGTATTTATTTGACCGCCTTCGTTGTTCTCCCACTGCCCAAAGGTTGACTGGCAGAGAATGCTTTTAGTATTAAGTCCGCCTTTTGTACCACATTGTTCTTGGTATAATAAAGTTTAAATAAATAAATAAATAAATGGATGGTACCTCTTAGATCCTAAAACCTCTTTTTTCGATTCAAGGATTGGCGAGCTATTTAACAAGCCAGTTACCATTGCAGATTTCTTCATTGCCTTTTTTGTTGGTTATGTCAACGCATTTCCTGCACTTTTGGTGTTACAGTTGTTTACGAGAGGTGGAGACATTAGGTGGCCCATGTACTCCTTTACTAGTTACCAACATAAGAGATTGACTACTTAATTTGCCCCTTTGTACTTACTTACTACTTACTTTGTACCTACTTAATTTGTCTGAAGCTGTACACCACAATAATGTAGGTACGGAAGGCGAAATACAAAAAAATCTCACGCAAATATCCCCACACTTTATATATTGCGTGCGGGTGATACACAAATAGGATATTATACAATAGGACCCAAGGACAGTTTGTTATAAATGTCACCGTCATACATATATCGATCTCGGGACTATACAACAGGAATACCACAGCCTGGGAAAAGGTGATCAAATCAGAGCAAGGAGGCGATTGGTAGACCTTGTCTTGTCACAAGTTAATCTACTCGAGGAATCTGATGCACTGAAGGTTAAGAGTTGACTGAAAAACTCGCGTGACCAAAACAAAACGTGATGGTTCTGTCAATAAAAAGTAATAAGCTACCAAAACAAAGTCATAACTGTGGCTAGCCTCGGTAAATCTGGAGGCCTTCTGAAGTTCAACAACCCATGGCCGCGTCGATCTAACCTGGCTGAACTCTGACTGATGTGTAATTAAAACAGTCCACGATGGCCAACAAACGAAAGGTGCTGTGGTTACTTCCGCGTCAACGTACGTCTGGTCATTGTCGGAATTTTTACGAGTTTTCTCGTCACAACATCGTTTCTTAAGATTTTATACGGCTTTCTTCCTGTTAACGATTGTTGATGCTGTAACTTTTTTGGAAGATATTTCGCTATATTTTCTTTCACGCATGTTCAGTTTTTTTATAAACACGACATTGCAGAGTTTGTGTTTGTTCCTTTCCGTGTGTTTACTTCGAGGGAATGACTCAATTACACTACTTTACAAAAAAAAAGTTTTTCTTTTACCCAAAGATAATTCATATTGGATGTGTTTTCTACCTACCCCCTTACTCCAAAAATATATGTCCCATATTTTTATCACGTCAAGTTTTTGATATACCCACATTAATCTAAGTAAGCTATCTTGTTAGTCGTGTTTGTGGTTATTGTTTTTTTTATTGCGTATAAGTATTATTTAAACATTTTTATTTGTTTTGAAATGTTATCAAGGCAGTGTAAATTAAATCCAAATAACTTTTGCTGTCTTTGTGGTCAAATTATATTGTCAAAAAAAAAGAGACCATACACTGATGCCGCAAAATGAGCCTATTTCCATTAATTTCAATTCTCGGTAACTAACCTTGATAAAAATGGATTCCTGGTGTAGTATGCGAAAATTGCAGAAGTACATAATTGAACTGGGCTGCCGGAAAAAGAAAACATTTGCGATTCGGTATCCCAATGATATGGAGAGAACCAACACATCATACTAATGACTGTTATTTCTGCCTCACTGAAACTACAGGTTTTAACAACAAAAACCGAAAGCACATACAATACCCGGATGTTGCATCAGTCACAAAACCTATGCTACATTCAGAAAGAGTTCCTTATCCATCATTACCCAGCAGCAGTAAGGGAAATGAACCACAGGACATGGAGTTGGAAACAGATGAGGTGGTTTCGAGGAAGGACATTGATTTCGAAGATCTTCCTGGGTTAGAATCGAATTGTGAATCACATTTAATATCACAGGATGAATTAAATGACCTTGCAAGAGACTTGCAACTTTCAAAAACGATGTTCGTGATGAATGGTCACTTGTCCAGCGTCGAAAAATATGCTTGGTATTTATTTAAAGCGGTAGTAAAAAATTCTTGATAAATCTGAGAATTATGCTGAAACTGTTTCCAATTTATTGAGAAATTACCAAAGAATGGGAGTGAATATGTCTTTAGAAATTCATTTTTTAAATTCTCACCTGAGTTTTTTTCCTGAGAACCTGGGAAGCGTGAGTGATGAGTATGGCGAAAGTTTTCACCAAGATTTGAAGGTTTTTGAGGAAAGTTACCAAGGGTTTTGGGATAAAAATATGTTAGCGGATTACTGCTGGTCTTTATTAACAGAAACTGATACTAATGTGTATAAAAAAGAGAAACATAATCCATTTTTGATTTGTTTGTCACATAAATGTATAAAAATTATAAAAAATAAATATAATAAATATTTACAAAATTGGACGTCCTAATTTTTTTTCAACTTCAGTTTTTAAGTAAGGGTTTATAACTCAACCGATACATATCAGTTTCATCTCTGGGTAAAAAACCTTGTAAAGTAGTGTTATTTTTAAAGAAAGCTCTTTTTACTTCGAGAAATGCGAAGATGTGCTCCAGGTCAACTGAAATACTGAGTAGCAGCTGGTTAGAAAAGAAAGAACCTGGGATCTTTACTCTGACACTACAGCATATGTGGGTTTCTTTCGAGTGGATAGTTGCTGTTAGCCCTAACGGCCTTTACAGGTTCACGCAGACAGGGTACTGACCTCGTATTTTGATGGAAGTGGATATCGAAATAATAAACCCAAAATTTCAGTTGTATATAACTTAAATATCTTCCCCCTTTTTGAAGTCGGTTAAACAAGAGAGCAGCTGGATTTAGAAGGCTGACGAAAGGTTAGAATAGTACAAGTTAGGGGGTTCAAAACGCTGATGGATGGATTATCATGGATTCTATTTTTGTAATGTAGATATGCCAGTCAAAGTATTTGTGTTACTTCATTAAATATCATAATACATACATACATAAAATTTTAATAAACTGAATGGAAAATTTTCAAGCGATTGTTAGAGGCACCTTTAGGCCCTGTGATGCGCTTGGACAGATCTTATGCAAAGCTCTGGTGTAGAGAACTCTTACTATTTTTATTATTGAGTACTCTACCACTTTGTTTGAGTGATTACTGGCCAATAGACCTGAGGGCTTAACGACAACCCCAATGTAAACAATATGAAGAAAAGGTTACGGTACTCCACTAATTAAGTAATTACTGAACCGCTCAAGAAACATTATTCTCAGGTCAACCAATCACCATTTATTTGTTTAATAGGTTAGTTTAAGTCAATGAAGTTACTAAGTAAATTATTTAATTTCACCTAAGAAAATGAACGAAACGCTACTGTCCTTATCTTTGAGATAATGCCACAGAATTTATGTGATGAGAATCAAATAAACTACACTAAAGTGACCAAACACGTACCATCACGAAATGGTTCTTTCTTTCTTTTCCTCTCTTTGCACAGCGCGATTTGTACGAAGTAGGATTTAGGTACTTTTTAATACAACATAGGCGGACAATCGAGTTAATAATTCATGTTTTCGTGCAAGAGGATTACGCAAGTAATTGTATTACGAATTACGATATCAATTGACTCTAATTTCAATTTCACATAATGTCCTATATTCAACGCTGTATTGCCAGGTCTAGGGTATCAAATTCACTTAAATTCAAGGCGAGGAAGTATAGATAGTA
Organism: Thymelicus lineola; assembly: GCA_963932265.1. Taxonomy (NCBI): domain Eukaryota; kingdom Metazoa; phylum Arthropoda; class Insecta; order Lepidoptera; family Hesperiidae; genus Thymelicus; species Thymelicus lineola. The sequence continues at coordinate 9,186,507 of OZ010681.1, read as the reverse complement.
AAATACATAACAGCAGCAGATAGCCATTATATGGTAACAAGAAGTTGATAGGAGGGAATATGTGTTATATAAAAAATATGACGTGTTAAGCTGAACGCACATATAACCGCATCGTCCGCAGCGGACGCTCCGTATGCGGATACCCTCGCACATATGTCCGGATTCGCCGTACGGATTTTTTAGTATTGCCAAAAATTTTAGCAGTTTTTTCCAACCTCTAGTGAAAAACGGTGCGATGTCATTCGTTTATTCCCACTCGTCTTGGTTAGTAGTCCTGTTGACAATACTAGTAGGAAAAAATCCCACTAGTTCTGTGTCAATTTATTTCCGTGTATAGGTATACTATAGTTTAGGTATGGTGTACTAAGATACAGGCCAAGGCTTAGCTTAGACACCAGATCTCCCACAGATTACTTAGCACTTACATTATCTTTTCCTTTTATTCATATTTTAAAATGTTACCTGAGTGTAATTTGAGGATGAGATGAAATAAAGATTTTTGTATTGTATTGTATAGTTTGCTATCAATCGTCAAGTATTGGCCATTAAATGTATATTATTTCATAGTTTTCATAAACTTCATAATAATATATTCCCTTATTCAACTGACAGTTGTCAGACTCAGATTCTCAGATTGCAAAAGCAAAATATTAAGACTGATGCAGCTATGGAAAAAACTGTTATAATAGCGTGCGCATTGGAAGAGGAAGAAGAAAATGAAATTCGAAAAAAGAAGATTCTGGGCTCATGACATCAATTTAAAAAGGCAGTTACTTGAACGGCAAATACTATACGTTTTTTCCCGGCTTTGTGGATGATGAACAATGAACCTAGATAATTGAAAACTTTAATTTGTAACTTTAATTTGAGGGAAATTAAAACACATAATACTCATTATTTCTTTTTAGTTTTCGACTTTGTCTCATATTTCAATAACGTAGTTAGTTATCGCAGTTTGAGGAACACCATTTGGAATCTCGAATGTCCGAAAACAATTATATATAGGCATAAACGAAGGCGACATCTCCTCACAGGATTCGTTTACTATGAAACGTTTCTCCTAATGCGTTGTCAAAAGCATCGTGGCATGGCAACACTATCGGTATTTCTGATACCTTCCGTATTTTCAGAAATGCGTGCGGACGGTGCGAATGACATATACCGACGCATCTGTCATCCGCATCGTCCGCATCGCATTTTTGAAAATGCGGAAGGTATCCAAAATGCGGATGACGTCATACGTAGGGCGTGTGCTAGTACTCAGTGTTGCCATGCCACGATGCTTTTGACAACGCATTAGGAGAAACGTTTCATAGTAAACGAATCCTGTGAGGAGATCTCGCCTTCGTGTTTATACCTATACATCATTGTTTTCGGACATTCGAGATTCCGAATGGTGTTCCTCAAACTGCGATAACTAACTACATTATTGAAATATGACACAAAGTCGAAAACTAATAAAAAATACCTAATAAGTATCGTGTGTGTGTGTGTGGAAATTAAATTTCCCTCAAATTCAAGTTACAAATTAAAGTTTTCAATTATCTAGGCTTATTGACCATCATCCACCAAGCCGGGAAATAACGTATAGAATTAGCCGTTCAACTAACTGCCTTTTCAAATTGATATTATGAACCTAAAATCTTCTTTTTTTTCGAATTTGACTTTCTTTGGCCAATATGCAGGCTACTACAACAATTTTTCCATAGCTGAATCAATCTTAATCGTCTTCACCGTTTTTCACTAGAGGTTGGAAGAAACTGCAAAAATTGTTGGCAATACTAAAAAATCCGTACGGTGAATCCGGACATATGTGCGAGGGTATCCGCATACGGAGCGTCCGGGGCGGACGATGCGGATATATGTGCGTTCAACATTAAACGACGATAAGACCTTTTAAAGAGATTTTTCCTGCTTAAAGTTACCTACCAAAAAGAGATTAATTTCATCTATTCATTAATTCATTCAATTACAATTGTAGTTCCTTCAAATATAACAGTAGACTACTAATAAAATATACTAATAAATAATGGATTGTCTTAGTTCATAATATAAGATAAAGAAAAAGCTTTTAAAAGACGCTAAAGTTTCTTTACCATTAACATTATCTACAGTTTGTAAAGTACCTACTTAAGAATTGATACTTTTTACGTAAATTTCACCTTCTCTAATATTTCAATGCCAAGTGAAGCAATACTGAGTTTCAAAAAGTATTTAAATTTTAAAATAGAATCAAACTTCTAAGATTTCGTATTCTATTCTCATTAAAATTTTATAAAGCGCTTAAAATGTGTCTCATTCGTACGAGATACTTCGACATTGAGTATTCCTGTTAAAAATGCATTGAGGTCGTGCCCCACAAATAGTTGGGTGAATATTGGGTAATGGTGCTACAAGCATTTGTTTTGTTAGTACGGTTGTTGTTGGTACGTCGCGTAGCTTCTATTATCATCGGAATATTCGGAATCAATAGAAGGAATGGTCGCTTGGAATAATTGCTTAAACCTAAGGTTTAAAAATAACATTTTCCTTACGTTAAAGGTCGTTGGGATTTGTAACTCACCCAAAGGTTCTGTTGCTGTAATGAATGTTGGTAAAGTTTATATTACCCACTTTATTTGAACAATCATATCACTGAATTCCTTCACTGTCATCTATCATTTAAAAATGCTGATTCTCTGATTTCCTCATGTTGCCAACGCGTTATTATTCTCATTTTTGGACGTCGATAGCCACTTACGATAAAATGGAAAGTATCTATTGTCGAATAAAGATTCTAAAATCGGTCACGGATGAGTTGCTACTATTCAGAGCTTAGGTGATACAGGCCATGAAAGTTAACGTCTCTACCTGCCACAATTTTGCCTGTAGACATGCAGAGACGGTGGTCATAGCTCGCCAAACGGATTGTTCAAGGGATTTGTTATCACACAAAGACATTTCAAGCATCAAGCATGTTACTCACTCAGTGGTTAAGATTGGCAGATGCCACAGATTTATGAGCTGGGCTTGTGGTTTTAGGGTCAGTAAATACGGAGTAGCAGATATAAACAGCGCAGTCGAAACTGGGTCAGGAAATGCATACCGCGCCAACTGAATCGAACGCTGCACGAAGCGTGCAGCTCACTTGTTTTTGGATTGGATATTAATGGGATATGAATTTTTATGTCATGTATAGGTAAATTTTTTGCAGTTTTATGTGTTGTCAGATGACATGCCCCCAATTTAGTCATTTGTTTGTATAGAACTTTGGCGGTAAAAATTATAAATATATCTACAATCTGTTATTGATTAGCAGGTATTTTTAACCAATATTTCTCAATCAAATATTATTTTTTCCATATTTATTATTTTCTCATTTCATGTTCATAAGACATTGAAAAAAAAATCGTTAAAGACAAAAAATCGTTTAATTGGTACCATGCATCCGATAAAAAAGTGACTTTTATTTTTTATACTTGTCTATTTCTCTGTTTATTTTCATCGTGGTGAGTAACAGAAAGCTAAGTATTTAAATTCTAAATACTTAACAGAAATGAATAACCAACTTCATCAATAACACAGAGCATTATTTTTGCTTTAAAAATGCTGATTTAAATGGCTTAACGCTGTACACTAAAGAAAAAAAAACTAACACGAAACTTCCTTGTAGTATCTAAATTTCAATAACGATGGCGTGAAATGAATGAATGAACTAAGTATCTGCTGCCTATATTAAAGTAAAGATTTCTTCATGTTTTTCCTACGATAGAGGAAAACAAAGAAAAACGCAAGGCTGCAGCGCTTTAGTTGATCTTGAAATTCCTAATTATTATTGGTTGAAAAACAAATATCCCACAGATGTTATATTTGATAGAAATGGCATGATACAGACGAAGGTTTATTGTGGGAATGATAAGGTGGCGCTAATGGGCTAAAGTGAATTTATAGGCGAATTAAGCGAAAATTTTAACTTATCATCTATACTAATATTATAAAAAAGAAAGATTTGATTGTTTGCATTGAATAGGCTCCGAAACTACCGAACCGATTTGAAAAATTCTTTCACTGCTGGGAAGCTACACTATCCCCGGGTGACATAGGCTATATTAATTTTTTTTTAATTATTTTTCCCGAAGTGAAGCGAGGGCGATTTCCTAGTTACTTATATACCTATTATTTATTTAGAACAATTGGTCAGGATGTAATTTTTCATAGCATTCATTGCACGATTATTTATTTATCTACGATCGCTAAAGCGAAAACATCAATGATTAAGGTATGAAAAATAATCAATATACTTATATAAAACACAAAAAAAAATTTGTAAGGATGTCCTTTATAGACTCTGAAACCATCCAACTCATAAAATTATTTTCATTTGAAAGTCAATAATCCGAACGTGGCTTGAGACCACTAAAACAATGCATTAGGCACATTAGGTCCATTGATAAAGTCGATTTTCCACTTTTCCCACACAAACTTTTGAAGATAATATGTGAAGGTGGCGCATAATAAAGACTGTCAAAAACTGAAGTATTATTACTAGCGTATAGAACCGACAACGCGAACACGAAGCTTGTCCCAATGAATTGGCGCTAATGGCTTCAATTTTCAATGGATTTGTTCGATTTTGAAAGAAGAACGGGGGCTCAGTTTTACAAATACCTCGCGGCGCGGCGCGGTGGTGCAACACAAACTTTGTTTACGATGTCTGTTCTTGTACTGCAATGCTATGAACACTGATCTGTCATTGTTATCAAAAAAAAAATTTGCGTAGTAGAACACGCTGGCCACTAGTTAAAGTTAAGATTAAGATTAAGTTCGACACAAAATATACTATAGTGTCTAACGATTTATTATGTTAAGAATTGCAATAAAATGACATTTCTGATTCATTGCTATTAAGGGCGTTAAAAGCGAAGCAATCTCAATTTTTTGCATCAGTTCAATGAAGATAATTTGACAAAAACATCTGGTTGAAAATGAAGCCGAGGAAATGGATTCAGCGAAACAGCTTAATGGAAGAATCTCAGTTACGGGGCCGAGTATAATGAATTGGGACTTTTCATGTGTTACGTTAATATTCTTAGAACATTATTGTTGTTATCTCAGTTGACGTGACTAACTTCGCTTACCACTGCCAATGTCATTTGGCAGCAGTGACAGTGACACTTTGGTTGAAATTGTCAAGAACTTCACGTCGGTCGGCCATCTGAAATGTCCTACCGTTTGACACACTTTTAAAAGAGTCTTCGTTGGGTGAACACTAAGATTAAGGTGAGTGGCTTGTGATTTGTTAATTATCGTTGCCTATCGAATGTGTATTACAGCTAATGTGAATAAATACGTTTAAATTGTTAAATGATAGTTTGAAATCCACACCATTTCCCTGAGTCCGTAACAACTCAGAAGTGCGATAAGTGTAAAAGTATATCTTTTACCTACCACGCCGCGTTCGACCATCAAGGCAATTAATAATTATAGTACAATAACTTGAAACCTTTGTGAATATCGCGATCTCTTAATTTAATTTACCTGTACAATTGACTATCTTCACCTACCCACATAAATTAGTTTTATCTTTATCAAATAAAATATCGTTCGTTTTACTGTAAATAATGAAAATAAACTGATATAACCTTAAAATAGTTACGTATAAACGACATAACGATCAAATTTTTTTATTATAATACGTATTTCGTACGATGATTATGGATTGAAATGACGTAGGCGATTCTGCTGAATTTTATTTTTCCTAAATTTACCCTCAAATTTACTTTCAACTACTTTCTTTAATACGCTTCTCGTTATTAATTAGTTTACGCGTTTGTATATGAAATACTGACATTGATCATCTCGAGTTTCAGAGAATGAGTGACAACAATCGAGCGTCTACTCAGCGAGTTGATCATAACCGTCACCTGTCAAGGCGATCGCGTTATAATGAACCAGCTGCAAGTCGGAGTCGAGAACGACGAGGAAGCTCACGCCGTAGCCACAGCGTCTTGTGCGATGAACCCGCACGGAGACGACATACACGCAGCAAAAGCCCGGTGCATGACGTTGGTCATGCTCGCCGATCAAGCAGCAGGCGATCATCGCGTGAACGAGCACGTGAGCTGTCCCGAACAAGAGAAAGGCTTCGCGAACTTGAGAGGGAGGTACGTAAGGAGCGCGAAAAGCTCGCCGAACACGACACATCACCCGACCTACGTCACAGGCCTGGTCACAGCAGGTGTAGAGAGTTTTCACGTGATTCTCATGATCGTTCACTGGTCACGCCCACTAAAAGACACTCAGCGAATCATAGTGGCAACGAGACTACCAAGAAACGTAGGGTGTCAATGAACTTGGTTGAAGAGTTAGTGAGCGCATTGAAATCTAAAACAGGGAATAGTGAAGCGTTTTCCAGTTCAGCACTAAATAATGTAATTCCTGAATTCGATCCAATGTTGAAAGAACAGACGATTAATATTTGGCTTGACAAGGTTGATGAATGTTCAGAAATTTATTGCTGGAATGATAGACAAACGGTTCACTATGCCCTGCCAAAACTTACTGGACTTGCTAAAACCTGGTACCAGGGCCTGCCCTCGATTAAGCATACATGGTCTGAATGGAAATGCATGCTAAGAGAGTCTTTTCCGGCAACTGAGAACTACGCGGAATTGTTAACCGACATGCTTAATAGAAGGGTGCGCCCTGGAGAATCATTTGAATTGTATTATTTTGCAAAAATTAATCTTTTAAATAGATGTAAAATTTTTGGAAAGCAAGCAGTGGACTGTCTACTTTACGGCATTGAAGACAGAGGTGTACGTGTAGGGGCCCAGGCAGCCAAATTCGATAAACCCGAGGACGTGCTTGAATTCTTTAAAACTATAAAATCACAGAGCCGCCACATGGTGGAATATAATAGGGATTTGAATCGAGAAAAGCGACAAAATCAGATTACGTTAGGCAATGCACCAAAAGCGAACGACAACCATGGTTCGAAAAATAGCAATAGCCCGCGGGGACACATTAAGTGTTTTAACTGCCAGACTGTCGGTCACCCTAGCTACAAGTGCCCAAAACCACTCTTAAAGTGTACTCATTGTAATTATTTAGGTCACGAGTCTTCAAATTGTCCAAAATTAAAAGGTGTATCTAAAGATAAAAATGTTCTTGATATTTCGACATCTGACTGCACAAACAACAAATATAAAATTGTAATCACTGTAAACGGTATTAGGACGTTATGTCAGTTAGATTTAGGTAGCGAAGCCACTTTGATTCGTAAAAGCGATGCTCTAAACCTAGGGTTGCGATGGAAGGAAGTAAATGGACCACATTTGAGAGGCTTAGGTAATATACCATATCTGCCCCTAGGCACCACAAAAGCTAATATAGGAGTACAAGACATTTTGGAAAACGATGTAGAAGTGCTCATTGTTGACGATCAGTTGATTAACTGCAGTGTATTATTGGGTCATACATTTACAGAACGGCCATCTCTGAGGATTATTAAGACGCCAACCGAAGTAAGATTTGAACGTTTGGAGTTTGACGTACATGAAAGTCCTTCGAAATTACATTTATATGTTGACGGTGACACCTCCATTGATATTGGTGAGATGAAAATGATTTCCGTTAAATCGGATACATCATACAATGGTACCGTGTACATCAATGGATCAGTGAGAGGGAGCTTCGGTAAAGAATACTATCTCTTACCAGGCGAGTACCAAATTCACGGCACTCGCTGTAACCTGCTGATTCAAAATGTAAGTACCAACAATATTCACTTCAAGGATAATTCTCTTGTAACTCGAGCTGAAATAACAGCATCTGGTAGGACCGTAATGATGGTGGCTAATGACTCAAGCGCTCTAGCGTCGGGAAAACCTAACTATGGTGATCACTTGACATCCGAGCAGAGGAACAACTGCCAAAAATTGCTTGACAAATACGCAAGTTGTTTTTCGTCGGGAATGCATGATCTAGGATTCACAAACGTCACGGAAATGGAGATCCACCTTAAGGATTCCACTCCAGTCGTTTATAGACCGTATCGAATGTCTCATTCTGAACGCAAACTGGTCCAAGACATGGTAGATGATATGGTGAGTCATGGGATTGTGCGGGAATCAAATTCCCCTTACGCCAGTCCAATAGTACTGGTTAAAAAGAAATCTGGGGAGAAGCGTCTTTGTGTAGACTACCGCGCTTTGAATAGTCGCACAAAACGTGATCACTATCCCCTCCCCAGGATAGATGATCTATTAGACCAACTCTCTGGCCACTGCTTGTTCACATCCCTAGACTTGGCTTCTGGATATCACCAGATACCCATATCTGAGGAATCCCGCGAAAAGACTGCATTCGTCACACCAGACGGGCAGTACGAATACAATCGCGTCCCCTTCGGACTTGCAAACGCTCCAGCTGTCTTTCAGAGAGCAATCCATAAGATTTTAAAGAAGTCAACAGTCAGATACGTAGTTATTTATATGGATGACATCTTGATACCATCCAAGACGTTCGAGGAAGGGTTGGCACGTTTGGAGGAAGTACTAATTCTCTTACGTGAGGCTGGATTAACCCTCAAGATGGAAAAGTGTCACTTCTTCCAAGAGCGTGTCAACTTCCTTGGATTCGAGATCGATAAAGATGGTATCAAACCTGGACTTCAGAAAACCGAGGCGGTTACCAAGTTTCCCTGCCCAAGGAATCAACACGAGGTGAGGAGGTTCCTTGGACTGGCAAGCTTTTTCAGGAGGTTTGTGAAAAATTTTGCGTTGATAGTTAGACCCTTGACGAATCTCCTGAAGAAGAATGTACACTGGCAGTGGGGAAAAGAGGAAACTCAAGCCTTCGATACCGTTAAGAAGTTACTCTCTGAAAGACCGATCCTTGCGCTGTATGACCACGGTGCAGAGACCCAACTGCACACTGACGCTAGCAAGCATGGTTTAGCTGGTATACTACTGCAAAGGAAAGGTACCGATCCTTGGCGTCCCGTAGCCTACTTCAGTCGGCAGACTCAGGCAGAAGAAATAAAACTACATTCCTTTGAGCTCGAGACACTCGCAGTTATTAGTGCATTGAACAAATTCCGCTCATATCTCATCGGGATTAAGTTTACCATAGTAACCGATTGCAACGCTTTGCGCACAACGTTCACCAAAAGGGATCTCATACCCCGTATTTCAAGATGGTGGATTCAATTTCTTGAGTTTGATTGTGAAATTGAATATCGCCCCGGGGAAAGGATGGGTCACGTTGACGCATTAAGTAGAGGACCTGTGTCAGTTGAACCCGAACGAACACACATCCTTGACATTTTATCGGTTACTACAGAGGACTGGATTTCCACCGTGCAGTCTTCTGATGAGGAAATCAAAAGGATAAAAGAGGTCCTAGAAGATCCAGAGACGCCTAAAATTGCTGGCTTACTTAAAGAGTACACTATTAAAAACAATAGAATATTTCGTATTTTACCGGATGGCTCAACTAGGTGGCTGGTGCCCAAAGGTGTACGCTGGCAGCTGTTAAAAGCCAATCATGACGACGTAGGTCATTTTGGCTTTACCAAGACCCTAGAGCGTATACAATCACAATTTTGGTTCCCAAAAATGCGAAGGTTTATTAAAAAGTACGTGTCGGCATGCCTTGAGTGTGCACATCACAAATTACCATCGGGGGCTAAGGAAGGATTACTTCATCCCATACCGAAGGTCGAGATTCCTTTCCATACCTTACATGCCGACCACGTAGGGCCATTTCCGCGGAGCAAACGGGGCTTCACATATATATTAGTGGTCATCGATGGTTTCACAAAGTACGTATGCCTAACGCCAGTGCGTAGCACTAAGTCTAAGGAGAGCATAAGAGCATTTCGAACCCTTTTTAGCTATTTTGGCTCTCCCACTCGACTTATAACTGATCAAGGGACTAGTTTTACGAGCAAAATGTTTCAAACCTTTATGCGTTCCACTGGTACAAAGCACATACTTAACGCTGTTGCCACACCACGAGCCAACGGGCAAGTTGAACGGTATAACCGAACAATCTTAGCTGCTCTTGGCTCAATGGTTCATGGCAAGAACGTTAACACTTGGGATGAATTGCTACCTGACGTTCAGTTAGGAATCAACACTACCGTTCACGAGGTAACAAAGAGAACGCCAACAGAACTTCTTTTTGGAAGAACCATCACTAACCCTTGGCAAGGCTTATTAAATGATGCAGTCGATGATATCGAAAAGAATAAGGAGACAATTGAAGATATAAGGACAGACGCCAGTGACAGAATAAAACAAAGTCAGATCCGCATGAAAGAAATATACGACAGGAAAAAGAAAAAAAGTAGGACATATGCCGAAGGAGATTTAGTTAGGGTAGTAAGGGCTACAGTTTCAGCACCTGGTCAATCTAGAAAGTTAGAGGCAAAGTGTAAGGGACCATATCGAATTAAAAAAGTTTTACCAAACGATAGGTTTCTTGTAGAAGACACGCCACTTACTAGAAAGGGGCCGAAATATGAGGCGGTAGTAGCAATAGATAAAATATTTCCTTGGCTAAGTTTCGACGCTGCTGCTTGCTCTTCAAGTGAGGACAATAACAGCGATAATGATTAAATTTAATAAAATAATAATTAAAATAAATAAAATAGTAATTTAGTAAATTAATAGCTAATTGATTTCATATAAGTGATCTGTAGTACCACAGGTATTAACTAATTAATAAACGAGCGAAGTGATCCATGTGAGGGTATTTTGAGCCGGGCAAGAGCTGGCGTATGAACTCGCCGCCCATGAGTGGTTCTAAGCACCGCAGTCGTTTATGTAAATGTGAGCGAATTTAGTAAATGTTCAGTTATATGACCGTAGAATATGTAGTGAGGGTGTTCTGTTGCCGGGCAAGAGTTGGCGTATGAATTCGCCGCCCATGAGTGGCTCAGGTCATCGCAGTTGTGTGGCGTGACGGTGAAGGAAGTAACTCTCGCTTCACACAACTATAAAGTATAAAGTGAATTAACCAATTATATTGAGAATAGGAGAAAATATCATATTAGTGAATGAATATTGAATTATTTATCTAGCGAGTAATCTAAAACGATTTATTTTAATTGTTAATTTTAGATTTCTTTTTTATATTGTTTTTTTTATTATTATTTATTGTTGGATTGATCATTGTATAACTTCAACTTTAGTATAATGAATAATTTTTATTATTGATTGAGTACTTATACACCCGAATGTGAACGAAGAGACTCGTTCCTACAGGATGGCCGACTGTTACGTTAATATTCTTAGAACATTATTGTTGTTATCTCAGTTGACGTGACTAACTTCGCTTACCACTGCCAATGTCATTTGGCAGCAGTGACAGTGACACTTTGGTTGAAATTGTCAAGAACTTCACGTCGGTCGGCCATCTGAAATGTCCTACCGTTTGACACACTTTTAAAAGAGTCTTCGTTGGGTGAACACTAAGATTAAGGTGAGTGGCTTGTGATTTGTTAATTATCGTTGCCTATCGAATGTGTATTACAGCTAATGTGAATAAATACGTTTAAATTGTTAAATGATAGTTTGAAATCCACACCATTTCCCTGAGTCCGTAACACATGGTAAAAGTCCAAAGCGTGCTGTGATTGTTGTTCATTTCGAACTTATACCACAGAAGAAATAATAGTGCTTATACCATCATACACTCGATAAATTACGTCAAAGACACGGTAAATGTTATTTTGTTTTTAATGTGTTTCTGCTCTTCAGCCAGCTACCGGGTAGTGTACTAGTGTACATACGTGTGTAAGTTACGTACAATCCCCAAGGTTTACCCCTTAGGGGATGAGTTTTCAAAAAACCTGTTGCAACAGTTAATTTTGTTCCTAAGTACATTCGTAACTAAAAATTTAAGGATTTACTTCCCACGAAATTGTATCAATCCTGCGTCTACTTCTTAGGAAAGTAATGGATCTCAACATGCGTCTCAATTAATAAGTTTAATCATGTTCAAATTTGGAAAAAATTTGGAACCTTCGGCGTCATTAGGGTGAATTTCCCAAGTGCATTTTTGAGACGGCGAGGTTGAAAATTAATGTGTGGAGGTAAACTACAATTATGCATAATTTAATATAGGTAGTTTAAGTAGTGATCTACATGATAGTGAAGTATTCAGAGGTATTTAATACATAGATTCTTAATAAAAAAATATCTAAGACCTAAAATCTAATTCCGGTGTACTGTCCAAACTGCGTTCATTTACATATTTTATTAATTTAATTTTTTTTGGTAAATAAATTTCATTGAAAGGGAATGTTTTTTAGAAATACATTAAATAACACAACTAATATATATTTATGGAGTAATTTAAGATTAAACAAGAGCTCTTAAAACATCTTTTAAAAATGTCCTACAAAAAAAAGCAATTCCGGTGGCGCATTTTGTATACTTTATTACTTGTTACTTCACGATTTGGAAGACACCTTACTGGCTCTCCCCGCACCGTTCAGTTGTGCTCTTGCAAACTGCGTGTTAGGATGACCGCCTGGTTGCGTAATTTTCCTGCCAAACACGTAAGTACTAACTGCGGTGGCGCAGGAATACAAAATCATCCAATTCCGATGTCATGTATATTAGTAAAAGTACAAAGCAGATTATCTAGAAATTTTATGGAGGGTTCCATTAACGGTTTTCAGCTACAATTGTGAAATAAAAGTTAACCTGTGACTAAAAGTTTTCTTTAAAATTCAAGTTTTGTCTCTGATTCTAAGTCCGGTGGCGCAATCTCGGTGGCTCCGGTGGCAAATCAAAGCGTATAGGGAAGTATAGGCCATAGAAATATAAGCGTGTCTCCATCTATCCATCAGCCCTTGGAGGTCCACTGCTGGACATAGGCTTCCCCTAACTTGCACCACTCTGACCGGTCCTGAGCCTTCTGAATCCAGCGGATGCCCACTGTCTTCTTCAGGTCGTCAGTCCACCTGGTCGGGGTGCGTCCTATCATCCTATGCTCCTTTTTCCGAGACGTGGGCGCCATTCGAGGACCTTTCTTACCCAACGGTTATCGGTCCTTCGCACTATGTGGCCCGCCCATTGCCACTTCAGCCGGCTAATTCTTCGAGCTATGTCAGTAACCCTTGTTCGTCTACGGATCTCCTCATTTCTGATGCGATCATGTAGAGAATTACCAAGCATAGCCTTCTCCATAGCCCGCTGCGCTTCTCTGAGGTTGTGGATTAGGCCAATAGTAAAGCACCACGTCTCGAATTCGTATGTGATCACCGGCAACACAAACTGCTCGAACACCTTAAACTTCAGGCACTGAGGTAGTGTTTTGGACGACAATATATGACGGAGTTTCCCGAACGCAGCTCATCCGAGTTGGATTCTACAAGTGACTTCTTTCTCGAAGTTGGACTTACCCATCTGGATCACTTGTCCCAGGTAATTGTATTCGTCTAGAACTTCGAGAGCAACGCCGTCAACAACAACCGATACGGGTGTGACATGGACATTCGACATGATTTAAGACCCACCCGTTGTGAGGCGCTATTCAAGTCCCCCGAGCATTGTTCTAAGTTCTTCCAGGGAACCCGCCAGGATGACTATATCATCGGCATATCGTAGGTGTGTGATGTATTCGCCATTGATGTTAATGCCATGTTGTTTCCACTCCATCAGCTTGAACACGTCTACCAACACAGCGGTGAACAGTTTTGGGGATATGACATCCTTGTCTGACACTTCTCTACAGTTGGATGGGGTTCGTTGCTGTGTCGTGTACTCTGACGGACATGATGGCGGATGAGTACAAGCCGGTAGTCGATCCGCCACCGCTGGAGAGAATCTAGTACCACCTAGATCTCGATAGAATCAAAGGCCTTCTCATAGTCTACATAGGCTATACATAACGGCAAGTTATAGTCCTCGGTCTTTTGTATAATCTGCCGCAATGTGTGTATATGTTCTATGGTGCTGTAGCCTTTTCGGAATCCTGCTCGTTCGGGAGGTTGGAAGTCGTCAAGCCTGCGTGCAATGCGATTTGTGAGGACCCTCGAAAACAGCTTTTAAACGTGGCTCAGAAGTGCAATGGGCCTGTCTAATTACCGCTAAAAGGAGTCCGTTCATCTAGACTCCTCTTCTTCAAAATGTACATAATATCTTTAAAGTATTAAATGATCCTGCCTTTATGATTTCTCATGGGCATAAATCAATTTCGGTGGATCAAATTCTAATTCCAGTGGTCCTAATTTCGGTGGCATTTGATAGTGTAATTTGATAATATCTCCGGAACAAATAATTTTTTTTTCAATATCTACTATATGACTAATTATCACTACTATTTACATATTGTTTATGCCAAATAAAGTGTATTAGAAACATCAAGTTTAAATTTAATCAATTTCGGTGGCTTGGATTTTAATTCCGGTGGTCCTTTAATAATTTCGGTGGCATTTGATAATTTCAAATGGAAATATCTCATGAACTAATCATTTTTTTTCGATCTCTAGTATATGATTAATTAGTACAATACAGTTTATCTATTATTTAGGCCAAAATTTTTTATCAGAAACAGCAAATTTAAATTCGCCACTGTAATTAGGCAAAATTCGAGTTTGTTGAAATTCACCCATTACATTTACAGTCCAGTAAATGATTTTAAACTTAACTCATTGTGGACTGAACTCATTTTACTATAATATGGTACAGTTTGAAAGACCGTTACTAACAGCCAAAGAGAGCCGAAGTTTTTAAAGCAGCTAACGACAACAAGCTGACGATCCATCTTATGGTAAGTGACCACCGTCACCTATGGACATTACTAATGTCACATTAGGATCACCAAAACTATCACCGATGAGTTGCCGGCCACGAAAGATGAGAGAGAAAGAACTGGCTGCCATGCCCAAGCCCCCACTCGGAACATCACAGCATGCTGCTGACTCAAGAAAGATAAGGATTTTATTAAAAGAAGCATCCAAGTGTATTGATGCTAGTCGCTACTGGCAGCAAACGTGAGTCACGTCACGTGTATTTAAAACTTAATAATTCAGCGAACTCAGCCTCGGGAGCTACACGAGACCCATGACCTCAGGACATTCAGCGGCAACGGACAGTCGAGTTCTGTAAGTGTAACGTCATGTTACCATGCCTTTTTATACGACACAAAAGAGGGGTGGTATAAGTTTGACGGGTCTGTGTGTCTGGCTGTGGTATCGTAGCTCCTAAACGAATGGATCGATTATGATGCGGTTTGCTTTTGTTTGAAATCTGATGTGATCAAGATGGTTCTTACTAAGACGATCTGTTCAGGCGTTTCAAGGTCATCAGCTCTTTTTGGTGAAAATAAATTTTAAAATACAGTTTTAATTGATAGAGATTCAGCAAAATTTTTCTTTAATTAAAGAGTTATGTAGCTTGTAGTTAGTTTAAGTGGTGTATGACAGATCTAAGCAATGTTATTAAATACATTTGATATTGATCTTGTATACGGTTTAATTCTTTGGTATACCATCTTTCTTCCTTTTCAGTTCTTCGCTGGCAATGACGTGGTGGTGCTTATGGTGTTGGTGTGGTAATTTTTATTATGATAATTTTCAAAAAGTTATGTGCGTATTTTTATCAGGGTGGCAGACTATGGCCTGTACCCTTCACGTGTGAGCGGAGCCCCGAGCCCAGCAATGGGACAATTATGGGATGTGACTTTGACTTTACATGAGCATCATTTGCTTCGGTGAAGGAAAATATGAGGAAACCTGCACATCTAAGAATTTTCCATAATGTTCTAAAAGTGTGAAGTCTGTCAATGCGTACTTCACTAGCGCGGTGGACGGCCTGTAGTCCTCACACAGAGCTGTCAGTTATCAGTAATGTTTTCTTTTTAAAACTCGCACTCTTTTAAATTCGAGCAAGTATCTGGAAGTTTCCATATATGTTCGTATTTTTATATTTTCTATTCTGTAACTAGAGCGATCGCAGTTTCAAACCCAACCCCACGAGGGTTCGGGCATTGTCCCCAAGGAACTAATTGACCCTGATATCTATTGTAACTTTTCCAATAGAGTTAATTGAATGAAACAAGAGATTTTCCGCTAATTGTGTGTGCCTTGCTTAGCTTCGGGGCTCGAATTTAATTCCGATAAATCATTTTAGTACTTCTTTCATGCTCACATTATGATAAAATGATGACGCGATATACTAAAAAAAGAAAATGTGTGCAATTCACACGTGGTAGAAGTGAAACTTTCCAAAATTTTGGTTTCAAGATAATGAGATGAAAAAGCAATAAATCGAATCTTCTACCTTGTTCCTCGCACCATCTATGAATACAACTTAGCACTTTTTAAAAATCTATCTAGCAATAAATCGAATCTTCTATCTTATTCCTCACACCATCTATGAATACAACTTAGCACTTTTTAAAAATCTATCTAGCAATAAAACGAATCTTCTATCTTATTCCTCGCGCCATCTATGAATACAACTTAGCATTTTTACTGTCTGTATAATCGGTCGGTCGATCGACAGATATTAAACAACGAAAATGAAATTCTTATTTTTTGTTGATAAATTCTTTGAAAATATTTAAAAGAGCATTTGAAAGTATTTAAAAACAGTATTATCTTACCTGTCGTTTTTCCGTTGCATCCGGTTTGAAATCACAACGATTCTAAAGAAGTTTCACTTCAAAAACCGAACGGATTTCGGTACAATTTTCATCAATAGATAGATTCATAGAAAAGGCGGTAGTTCTCAATTCGGTTGAATTTTTGTTTCTTTTTTGGAATTTTCGTTACCTTAGCTCCATCATTTATGAACTTATTTTGAATTTTTTTTTTATTATGAAAAAGAACATCAGGTTCTTCCAGATTGGTCCTATAATTATGCTTTGTGCAGGCAAACATATAATTATGTCGAATGACCCACTGTTGCTACAACGGCTCTCCCACTCTTCCTCTTTGACTTCATCTCATCCATAATGTCTTTGGTGCTACCATTGATATATTACTCTTTCTGGATCACAGTTTCGTAGAGGTACCTGAAGACCGATGACGTCACAACGTATTCAGTTAGAGTAATATATCCATGGGTGCTACTTACTGGAAGGCATTTATTATTGTTTTTTCCGAATGAACAATTGCTGTTGGCTTCGATGGCCATTGCTGCATGCGGACAGTGATTATGTATTAAATTTAGGTAGCACGTCTCTTAGATATCTTGTCAATTTTTTTCATAAATCTGTACCAGTTTGTTTTAAACAAACGCTTTTCAGCGAGTGGCTGGCTTTAAAACCCAACTTAATGGCCCACTACTAGGCATACTCCACCACGCTGCTCCAGTGCGAATTGGTAGAGGGGTTAGTGGCCAACTCAAGTGTCGGAAGTTTTCAAACCACACGAGGGCCTCCGACATGGCTTAAGGATATCTTATGATAGCAACCGGGATCGATGGCTTTACGTGCCCTCCGAAGCATGGAAACGCTCAAGATTTTTTTGCCACTAGCGGTCACCCATTCAACTACTGACCGCGCCCGCTGTTGCTTAACTTTGTCGATTACTTGGAATCGACGCAAGCCGCCGGGCTATAAGCGCTTCAGCGACTAGTGCACTCAAAACAAAATGAAGAACATCTTATAAGACACGTGTTTAGAAAATAAAACAGAAAGTGTGTACAACGCGACTGTACAGCCACTTCGGACAGGCGTTTGTCAGAGATTAGTAAAATAATGTCAATGCTGAATAGTTTGCGAGAGCAGTGCCATGATCTCCTTACATTATCTCATCAGCTAGCTGTAATCTGCTCCCAGCAAGGATCCATTGTTTGTTTATTTATGCTGCCGTACGTGATTGTATGTACTTTGTTATGATTGATATATCGATGGATATATCCGGGACCCCTCGTGTCACATGCAAGGCT
The DNA here is from genome assembly GCA_963932265.1 of Thymelicus lineola. NCBI lineage: Eukaryota > Metazoa > Arthropoda > Insecta > Lepidoptera > Hesperiidae > Thymelicus > Thymelicus lineola. Next base: position 9,168,613 of record OZ010681.1, on the reverse strand, counting down.
TCATTACCAACGGGGTCGGAGTGTCCTAAAGCTGACCATACACGATCAAGTGTACTTGTCAAGTTTACAGTTTGACTTCATGCGGGATACAGTTTGCATGAGATAGCTATATGGCCACATAGCCATACCGTGGCCATACACCGTCAAGTTTACTTAACAAGTAAACTTGATCGTGTATGGCCAGCATTACTCGGTGTACATGTGTGTGTTATTAGTTATTTATTGTATTACAGGTGCGGGATTCGAACTCAAGTCATTCGTGTAGGAGACTGACATACAAACTACTAATTAATTATACGCGTAGCACTCGTTCAATGAGTCGCTTTTTTGGCAAAGTTTTGTAATATACAGGTATATTTCAGGAATAAAATGTAGGTAAGTACCTATTTCAACTTACATCCTTCCTTAAATACAAATAAGTAAGTTCCCCTGGTTCGGTCTTGAAATAATAGACCCGCTTCTTGGAGGACCCCATCTTATAGCTTAGTGGGAACGCCGATGCATTAAGTTCACAATTCTAAGTGATCGACTGAGCTAGGTAACAGCGGGTGCTATCGGTTGTTTAGTGATCATTAGTATTAAAAATATCTTGAGCGCTCTGTGCCTGGGAGGATACGAAAAGCTTTCAATTCTGGTTGCTATCGTGAAATAACAGCTATGAAGCTATGTCGGAGGTCTTCGGATGGCATGAAAATTTCCGACACTTTAGTTATCCAATAACCCCTACACCAATCGGCACTGGAGCAAGGCGGTGAAATATCCCTCCTCAAGAGACCATACTAAGTAGTAGGTCAATAATAGGTTGAAATATTGCTTTTTGAAACTCAGTAAATTCATCCGGCGCTTCGTGTCTTTCAGTCCTTTAAAAAGATTATTGACCTCAAACCATTGAAATATAATGTCATAGAACAGACATCTCGAACAAAATGTGTCCCGCCCGGGAGGTTCGATTTTCAAAATTGAGCCCCGGTTCTCCTTTCAAAATCTAACGAATCCATTGAAGATTGACGCCACGTGGCGCCAATGCATTGGGAGATACATGGTGTTCGCGGTGTCGGTTCTTTAAGCTACTAATAAAACTTCAATGTCTCAAACAGCATTTAAATGTGGTTCTTGAATAACGAAGAGCATATAATATAAAGTCATCTATAACAAACTATAATGGATGGACCATTCAACTCAACAAGTTTGTCTGATCAATGTTTGACTAAACATGTTTGTTTATCTAATAAAACCGCGCTGACCCCCGCGTGCCCTACTCCCGTCCAATCTGTACCCTTCATTACGTGCAAGAGATGAATGACCAAGTTGGCACTCGTCTCCGCTCCCTTGGCACTCGCCCGAGTGACTCACTCTCACCGCGTCTGGGACAACACTAGGTGACTAGCAATGATATTATATATCAAAAAGAGGCAGATATGTCATAAGCGCGCGCGTTGTGTGACTCAAAAAGTTCCCGATTGGGAACTCTTATTCAGCTGAAGAAAGAGATAGTGATGTAGTTTTGACGCGAGAGCGATAAAGACGTGCGATAAAGCAATAAAGCGTGCCTTGCGGACATCGGAACAGATTTTTCGGTTGATTTGTAAGGGCATAACGTATCTATATTTATTTAAACATCATTGGTGACTAGCCTGTTGCATTCGATCGCTCAATTTATTATATCAGAAATTCGGCTTGATGTAACTACAAATAAATATTGGTGCAACTGGTTTGGTGCGGTATCGTAGTGTTATTATGTTGGTATTCTCTATTAATGAGTGATAGCCTCGCTTCACAAGCAGTTCGCTACCAACTAGGCTACAGAGTCGTCAAACATAAAAATTTTTCTTAAAAATTATACCAAACAGAACAGATAAAATATAATCTATTTAATCTATAAAATATAATCTATGCATTATGCTTACAATCAGTGCTTCAAAGTGTAATTCCAAAACAAATAAACAGGCTTCGCATTCCATCGATTGAAGATATTGAAGTGTTGACTAACACTTCCCGTTAATCTCTAACTAAAATAGTTACAGGATTTTATCTTATAAGAAAGTGTTTATTTTGTGCAAGATTTGTTGAATCGATTTGACCTGGGAATCACCCTGAAGAACGCAATACTGATTGATACGTGAGGTTTCTATAATAATTATGATCTAGACACGCGGCAGCGTGTCAAGCCAAGTTCAAGCAAAGGAAATGGCTAGCCAGACTTGGCCAGTTTTTAACAGAATTAAAATGTTAAATCATCCATCCATCCATCCATCCATCAGCCCTTGGAGGTCCACTGCTGGACATAGGCCTCCCCTAACTTGCGCCACTCTGACCGGTCCTGAGCCTTCTGAATCCAGCGGATGCCCGCTGTCTTCTTCAGGTCGTCAGTCCATCTTGTCGGGGGGCGTCCTGTACTTCGCTTTCCGAGACGCGGGCGCCATTCGAGGACCTTTCTTCCCCAACGGTTATCGGTCCTTCGCACTATATGGCCAGCCCATTGCCACTTCAGCCGGCTAATTCTTTGAGCTATGTCGGTCACCCTTGTTCGTCTACGGATCTCCTCGTTTCTGATACGATCACGTAGAGAAATACCGAGCATAGCCCTCTCCATAGCCCGCTGTGCTACCCTGAGCTTGTGGATTAGGCCAATAGTGAAGCACCACGTCTCGGATCCGTATGTCATCACTGGCAACACACACTGCTCGAACACCTTCGACTTCAGGCACTGAGGTAGTGTTTTGGACGACAAGATATGACGCAGTTTCCCGAACGCAGCCCATCCGAGTTGGATTCTACGAGTGACTTCTTTCTCGAAGTTGGACTTACCCATCTGGATCACTTGTCCCAGGTAATTGTATTCGTCTACAACTTCGAGAGCAGCGCCGTCAACAACAACCGGTACGGGTGTAACATGGACATTTGACATGATTTTCGTCTTGTCCATGTTCATCTTAAGACCCACCCGTTGTGAGGCGCTGTTCAAGTCCCCGAGCAAATGTTAAATAACTTTATAAAATGACTGATGTAATGAAAACTGGCCAAGTCAAATCTAACCTACTTTAAAATCTCACATTTTTATATAACAACAATTGTTATAGGTATCCAATAAAGCAAAGAAATAGAGTTTAATACTTGTTCATAATGTTATTTTGTTCCTATAAATACATATTTCGATTTTGCACAGAACTTGGCACTCATTTAGATCTCCATTCTTTCTGCGGAAAAGCCCATAGCCAAGCATAATTTTTGTATTGAACTTGGCTCTCCTTTTTTACATTTACGTTTTTGGTGGGATAGGTCTTTACGAAAGTAGGTTTAACCATTAAATTAAGGTTTGAACCATCATGTTCGTCTGTTAGTGATAAAATTTTTTTGAGGGATAGTTAAAATTATAATATAATAATAATAAAATTTTATTCAAGCTACACTAATCTACAATTTTTTGGTAAATAATAATAATATAATGTTCATTAATAGTTAACCAAAACTATAAAAGTTTTAACTAAAGTATCACTACATTTATTGATTGTTAGGCGATACGAAGTTCGCCGGGTCAGCTAGTCGGTAATATGACCCAGTTGTGTGGATCAGGGTCTCGGCCAAACTGCGGTGGAAAACAGAAACTACTTATTGGCAACGGTTGACGGATAGACGGTAATAGATAACTACATAGATATGATATATATTTTTTCATGTAACTAACCTGCAAACGAGCTGACGATCCAGATCATGGTAAGTAGCCACCGTCACCCATGGATGACGGCAAAATGGTTGCCGACTAAGTAAGAAAGGACTGGCCATTAAGCCCCCGGCCGGAACACGACTATCATTTGGCGGCTGACCCGAGCAATTTTAAAAATGGAACCTCCCGGCGGAACCACACCATTTGTTCGAGATGTCTGTTCTATGACATTATACTTCAATGTCTGCACGTATTCATAACTTATATCCAGCATTTCCTTATTAAACATCTTCTGTTCGTGTATCACCCTGCTTTAATGAATGAGGCTATGTTCCTGGCGTTGTACTACCTAACTAATAATGTACGTAGACCTACATGCCTGGACTGTGGTGGTTTTTGGTTCCCTAAGGGGCCTGCAAGTTGATTGGATTCGTGCATTACTTCAAACTGAATAATTAATATATCGAGGTAACCCCATTCGGTCAAGTAGTTCATATTAGTAGACCAAAGCGTATTTATGCAATAACTATGCAATTATGAAATTGACTGCAAAATATTATGATCATCGCAATCCCTCTATTGCTGGATTTCCTATCCTAATTTGAGAAGTAGGTACATACATCGTCCACCACTAAGGTTGCCAGATGTGTAGGAAAAAAACCGGATAAGTTTTTATTATTTTTTATTATTGATTTTCTTGGAAAACTGATATATAACCTATCAAACTTAGTAATAAATCACATTTAAAGCTAAATTAACAGTTTATCTACTTTTTTGTTTAATTAGCATTCGACTAATAAAGGTTTATTTCCTGAAATGGCATACTTGAATTGAGTGCAACTAGCGCTTATGTTAAAGAAAACGAATAATTATCTTTTCCCTGTACTTGTCGAACGGTATCGGTTCAAGTGCTACATAGGTACTTTATTAGATGAGTTTTCATGAAAACCGGATAATCTTTAGTCCGTTTTTCTAGGATTTTCTTGACCGGACAGACGTATCAAAAACCGTACTGTCCGGCCGAAAACTGGACAACTGGCAACTCTATCCACCACGCTATGTGGTTATTATGGAGAATTTTCTGATGTCAGGTTTCTTTGAAGTATTTTAAAAAATTTCTAGTAAAGTGCAAAGAAAGTGTTGATTAGGTGGTTGGTTGTTTGAGTTGTTGTAGTTCAGGGTTAGTTAAAATGGAGAACCACTTAATTGGAGAATGGGGAACCACTTACATGAAAATTGAAAATTTTGTGGGCATCGGCTCGCTTGTTTCAAACAAAATATGGTAGGAATGTTGATTAGATAATACTTTTCTAACATTAGGGTCGAGCAGTGACTGTACGTACCTAATGGATTCCATATGCCCTTATGTGTTATTCTATTTTGTATGTGCTTTATTTACCGATAAAAATTAGGTATACGATTAAAAAAGAAACTGTTTCATATTTAACTCACATCTTGCGTAACTTTTGGATCGCCTTATAGAAAACAACTGAAGAAAATTGACCGCAATAATGGAACAATAAATAACAGAGTTATTTATTCGCTTCGAATTGAGCAGCTCGCATAATTTTGATAGAATTTAAAGTACAGGTAAGTTCGTTTTATCAATAATTATACCTATGATAACGAAAAGTAACTCAACTCTACCCAATAATGGAACAGTGGGTGACGGGTTCATGGACGATTAGGGCCACTCGTAACTGGTGGTTAGACAAAGAAACGCCCTCTCGAGATTCAGCCTGGCAGCAACAATAAAATACACATCTGGCAATACTCACCGGTATTTCCAATACATTATGCACTTGAACACCAAGCTGTAACAAATGTGTTACGGTCAGTATTATCGTGGAAAAGGGAACAAACAATCTAAAATCTATTATTATAGGCTGAGAGCGAAAAATTACCTCGATATTGCTTAAAAAATTATAGTTTTTTTGCTTAAGATTATTAATTATTGGTTATTTGAAAGATATTGTGGGGTACCTATATGATATAAAAATGAGAGTGTGATCTATTCATACCACCCTTTTGAAAAAAAAGTCTTACTAGTTCGCCGATAGAACGAAAGAAGATAGCGATTTGAAATTTTAACATTCTAATAAGTATTTGTTTTTGTCGCTAGACGCTTTGCCGTTCGCACCGCCCGAATTTTCGCTATGGCGAATGTCCCATGACCAGGCGGTAAGGTCATCGATTCTGGCGGCGCGGCGGCCATTTGGCTGATAAAATTTTTTCTACTCAAAAAAAAAAATGAGACATCAAGTAAACACAATCCAAAAACAAAAGTAACATTTTTCATTTATTAAAAAAATTAGAGTCAAAGAACATCGGGTGACAATTTTTGCGCCACCCTATACCTACTTCCTGTATATCAAATGAAATAACAGAGCCCCTAGCCAAGACACAAACGCTTCGTTTCTAATCTCTTTCTAAGATAACTTTCGCTCTAATGTTCGCGATCGTAGAAAGCGATAACTTGGTAGCCAAGAGCACATGTTAGTGTCGGACGTTCATTCTAAAATGTCGAGAGAAAAAACCATGGGTATAGTTTATGGTTTGCGTTTTTTTTGTTGTCAAATATCAAGTGGAGACTGTCACACTCACATCACGTCACTCACAGCTCTTTTACTGGTGACTGTGTCAACATTGCGCGCGAGTGGAAGCAAAGTTTAAAAAGTAATAACTTGGAATAAGTTACAGTGTAAATTATAAACTAGTGTTTTAAGGTAAGTAGATTAAGGTAATGTATCTTTACTTTTATATTACCATGATTTATACAGTGTAACATGTAATTCAAGTTAGGTAAAGTTTCACAATCACTACTTATAGAAACAATTAAATTATGCGATATCTTTTTAGGATGCAAATGATGCAATCTAGAGCACGAACAAGCCCGGAGCAGTTTGCAGCTCTGATAGAATTTATGGAAACGTATGTAAACTATTGATTTGTCGTCCTTTCCTATTTAAATCTTTCTAACATTAAGGTATTTGAAACATAAACAATGACGCGAGAGGCGAGACGCGCTAGGCAATCCACTTGAGAAACACTTAAGTGGCCTCAAGCTTTATAAATAGACCATTTTTTGTCTCTAAAATAGTTTCAAATAATGTTTTAGGCATGGTGATATAGCAAGGCCCCAGCAAGGAGCTCAGGGCCGAATAAGAGCTGACCATCTGTGGCAGGAGCTTGGGCTATTACTAAATTCCTTTGGTGCAGGAGTAACAAGGTCAACCGAGAAATGGAAAAAAGTAGGATCCTTTTTCTCTTTTATTCTTAAGACTACTTTAATTAATTATTCTCAATAACTTCAGAATATGGAATTATGTTGAACATTTAAAGTGCACACCTATTATAATATCAATAACAGCCTAGAAATTGATTGACAATGAACTTGCATAATCCAAATTAACTAAGACTAACTTTTAGGTTTGGGCAGATTGGAAAACAAAAACGAAAAAGAAAGTGTCTCTTATAAATAGAGAAACTCATGCTACTGGTGGAGGTCCAAGCAGTATGCAAACTCTGTCTGCTTTGGAACAAAGGGTGTTGGGTGTGATGGGTTTGGCTGCTACTTCTGGTATCAATGATTTTATTATTCATAACTAGAACGATGCGCAATCACAAGTAAAGATGAAAAGGAGTGAATTTCGTAATCTATGAGTTACAGTAGGTTCAAAAAGCTCACATTGAAAAAAGATCCACTCAACCATCATTACCTAAAGCACTCAAAAGGTGCTGGGCCAAGCTCTGAAGTGGTGTCTCTGACAAAAAAACAGCGATGGGTAGCTTGACCTCTATCAAAAAACATAAAGACCATGAGCCACTGCAATTTTTGTAAGCAATTAATGTGCCAAAAACACATTAAGTTTATTTGCACTTTTTGTTAATAAAAATAAGAAAAAATTATATTGGTTTGTTATTTGAACTTTATATTTTTGATTACCAATAAAAGAAAATTTGTTAAAAATTTTAAAGTTATTTTTATTAAGTTTTTTTGAGGAATGGTCTCAATAATATGCTTTAAAAAGTTGATTTTCATGATTTTTTATATAACTGAATATACAATTTATATTCAAGGTTGCGTATTTTATTTATAATATGCTGGATGTAACCCACTATCATATGATATTTGTCGAATTGCACTTACAGCAATCACATTTTACAAAATCTACCTACTTTATTTATGTGGGGTGTCCACAGCACCCAGCGAATGTTCGGTGGGCAAAAAACCGCGCAAGTGATCGCGGGTTAAATTAGAAAATATAATTGTAATTAGGTATCTTTCATACTGTATACATACCATTTGAACATTTATTGAATGGTATCCTTTTCTGTTGTAAAATAAATGCTCTTCAGCATTAGGTCTTACAATGGCTATGTGGGTGCAATCTATGCACCCTATTACGCCTGGCAAGCCGAATCGTCTTTGAAATCTGAAACAGTAGGTATTTAAACATCAAGTTTTAGATACCTAAATAGGTAGGTACATAATTTTAGGGACTTGAATTGAAAAATCACAATAATAGGATACTTACTGTTGTTTTATGATTTCTCTGTCTTGTTGCGTTTTTGGAAATATTATCCATTTTGCCATAACAGCGGGATGGTTCAAGGCATCCACAACTTGCCTAATGCAGCGACTAGCAGTGCGTTGGGCAAGATGGTGAGTGAGACCAACAATACGCTGGTAGGATCCAGTAGCCAAGAAACTAAGAGCGCACAACACCTACAATACACACGTATAATTTATTAGGTACATAAACATTAATTGACATATTTAGTAACAACAAACAACACGTAAAAAGGGAATCTCTTACCTTAACTTCTATTGGAATCTCATTAGTTTCTTTTAATTGTCCTAGCTCTCGCAACTCTTGACAAAGAGCTCGGAAAATGTCCTTGTTTAGGCGAAATTGCTGTTCAAACAACGTATCCGACATTTCCTCTATTTTCTCCAAGCACTTGCGATTAGTATTTCTTTGTTGGCGACTGAGCATCACTAGGTACCTGATTATGAGCTTGCCACAACATATTTAAAGTATGCATTTTAATTGTTTTAATTTTATACACTACCGAATGTTAACTTTGAATGTGCACAATCGACTGAGTCGACTCAAGCTCACAAAGTACTTGAAAGTAAATAAATTACTTTCAAGTATTTGTGAGCCGAATCAAGAGACACCTTTTTTCGGCGTTTCTAATCGCTTTCTACTGGGTTTTATCGATCGATTGATAAGCGTAAGAAATAGACGTTTACAATCGTAAGCGAATGTCAAGACGGGCAACTTGGCTAGCATTTAGCGAACGACACTCACGAAACGATTAGTTCTATCCTATCCACTTGAACGCTTTGATAACCCTGTGTATTTGGCTACGACTTTTCTATTCGTTTGTTTCGATCACGTGACTTATCGTTCGCTCCATACATTTTTCAAGCGTAAGCAATTGTAGAAAGGTGTCTTGGCTAGGCCCTCTGAACTCCTATAGTTGCGAAAACGTCTATTACGAATGATTTTCCGTATTTAATAAGATAGATTCTGATGTAGTCTAATGTGTAATATTAGGTAAGTACCTATAGTTAATATATAGTGATAAAATTATAATTCGCTTCTGATTCATATTCATTCTGATGATACGAATTTTGATTTGGATAAACTTTGCGGGGTAAGGTCTAACAATAGCACAGAAACAATTAGGAAACATACAAGCAGCATCTTCTATGCATTGTAGAGCTTCGAATTCGAGTTCAATCCTGGTTTCTTTAACTGCTTTATTCTTATCGCTCGGTCGATCGATTGATATATTGTGGTTCCTTCTAAATTATTTGACGTCATATTCCGACCATGTTTTCAGACAAAACACACAAAGTTTTATTTTATGTTGTTTATGAACTACTGTATCCTGTTCATGCCTTATCTTCGAATAAAGTACCAAATAAACTATAATAGTTATTTAAATCCAATCATATTACGTTGACATTGATATTGTACATGTCCGGGGGCATTACACCCTGCCTTTGCAACACATTAGAATTAAGCAGATATCATCTAATGTAAAAATGAAGGTAGGTGCACGATATGGGTATTATTGTTATAACGTGCGAGTTACAATAATTAGGAAATATTTTATTTTAAATAAATATAATTAACACCATTGAAGTAGTACTAAAGTACTCAGAACAGACATGGCGAACAAAATTTGTGTCGCGCCGGGAGGTTCTCTTTTCAAAATCGAGCCCCTGTTCTCGTTTCAAAATCGACCGAATCCACTGAAAACTGAAGCCAATACTCTTGTAATGTAGTCTTTATGCTAATAATAGACTAATAGTACTTAGTTCAATGACTAAAAATGCACTAGAAGCGAACGTCTCAAGAACGTGGAAACAAGCAAACACTTGTCTTGAATTCTTTGCCAATCTACAAACCAAGGCACAATGTGAGAGTAAGTGAGAGGTTACAGTGATGTTTGTATATTGTACACATTTACATTGAAGTACTATTACGAGCGTATAGAACAGACACCCCGAACACCATGTATGTCCCAATACATTGGCGCCACGTGGCTTCAATCTTCAATGGATTCATTCGATTTTGAAAGGAGAACGGGGACTCAATGGTGAAAATAGAATCTCCCGGGCAGGACACACATTTTGTTCGAGATGTCTGTTCTATGTCATACTTCAATGCATATGCATAGATATATATTTACAAGACTATGAGTTGAGGTAGTTCGTGTTATGGAGCCGGACGCTCGGTGCCACCATTGCGTCCATTGCGGGGAGGACACGGCGCAACACACGCTTGCCGAGTGTGTAGCTTGGGAGGAGCAGCGCCGTGTCCTCACAAATGTAGTAGGAGACGATCTGTCGCTTGGTGGAAGAATGTGGATTCCCGCGGCCCCGCGCGCACGTGCGAGGAGACACCGGAGTGGTTTTAGCCGGTAAGAGTCCGCCTTACCCCAGGCGGAGGTAGTCCATGAGGATTTCCCCCCGAAAAAAAAAGTTCGTGTTAAGTATTTGTGTGATTGATTAAAATGTAATATCAGGGAAATTGTTTATTTATCAAGTATCATATACCTTTAACAACTAATATACAGTTAAGGCATTATGTAATGTTATGTAATGCTGTAAAATTGAAATGAAAAATTTGAAATGAAATGACAATGAATTAATGAAAATGATTTAAGTATTGGAAAAAATGAGTTTAACAAATACATTGTTTCGTTGTTGGGACATTCTTTTAAGTATAATATAAGCCATTATTTGTTTTATTTGTCTATTAAACAACTAAAAGCATTTTAAAAACTAGTACCTATCTAAGCTACAATATCAACGAGTGTTAGGGTATGATTTGAAACGCTTAAAATTTATTTATTACTCAGTTATCAACAACTGAGTAATAGTTATACCTTAAGTTGTGTCATTTATTCAAATTATTTTTTAGTCAATTATGAGTATAGTACAGTCACCTTAGTATGATACGGTTCAGGTGCGTGGGACATCACTAGCTGATAACAGCTGTAGAGCCGCGTGATATCGCGGCCCTGCTCTGGTCGATTACTACCGCATGTAATTTCGCAATAGAGAAGTTAATCTTAATGTAAATTGTTACAAATTAATGTTTCAAGCATTAATGGTAATATTAAAATAACTAAAGTAATTAAGTTATAATTCCTGAATATCTCCTGAAATTCCTGATAATCCTCCATATTTTAATAGCCTGAAGGGCAGACAAAAAAGCAGACGGGCCACCTGATGGTAAGTGGTTACCGTCGCCTATGGACATGAGCAATACCAGAAGAATCGTCAATGCAACGCCGGCCCTGAAGGAGAACTCTTTTTACACCTTTTTATTATTTTCTTAGCGCTCTTGGAATACCGGGAAGCAAGTTCGTTCCACAGTTTGCACGTGAGTACAAAAATGATAGTGAGATTTAATTTGGACCGTAGAGTTTTTCCATGAGTTTCATGTGGATGAAATTTCAATCCTTTTGCTATAACATAATAATTATATACAACTGAAATATTTGGAACAGTTAGTACCTATATTAGTTCATTGGTTTGGAATAATAACAATTATAAGAGTTCCATGCAGCAATACCATTTAGTAGAATCGAACTCGGGAATCTTAACTTGCAGACATAAGTATTAAAAACTCTATAGGGTCGTCCATTATATTTATATATATCATTAATTATATATAACATCTGTTCTATGCTAAAACCCCAATTAATATCTTACGCTTCGTAATTCCCAAGTAGGTAACTTAAAAGAAAAAACTCACACCTGAAAATGTTTATCAAATGCGTTTCGTAAAAGCGCTAACAGTTTAATATCTAACGAATCACTCGCAATATGGACAGACAGATGAACCTTGTGTGTTATCGAATTAATTGAGATTCGAACATGAAGAACGCTGTAACATTGAGTTCGAGGTGAGCCTGAAATATTGTTATTTCGACATGCGTTTCACAATAATTTGATCATTAGGGCAAATTTCCGATCTGTTGAAAAGCTTTTATTGTGCAATTAATCATTTTTCAATCAAATAATGAGGGATGAAAAATAATTAAGTATGTGTAATGTCAAAAGTTGCCTTACTTGCCATTTCTAACTTATTTGTTTTTTGAAACCTTAACATTGGAAAATCAGTAGGTACATTAGGTTAGGACTGATGGTGCATATTGGAGACGTTGTAACTCCTGCCCATTTATGTATAATGTCATAAAACAGACATGTCGAACAAATGGTGTGGTTCCGCCGGGAGCTTCCATTTTCAAAATTGAGCCCCGGTTCTCCTTTCAAAATCGAACGAATCCATTGAAGATTGAAGCCACGTGGCGCCAATGCATTGGTACATACATGGTGTTCGCGGTGTCGGTTCTATACGCTAGTAATAATACTTCAATGGATATGGCTGAATTTTTTAAATTGTTTTTGTGTAAAATTACGTTCCGTTAAATTAATCTATCTATACTAATATTATAAAGAGGAAAGATTTGATTGTTTGCATTGAATAGGCTCCGAAACTACCGAACCGATTTGAAAAATTCTTTCACTGTTGGGAAGCTACACTATCCCCGGGTGACATAGGCTATACGAGTATTATATTTTTTACTATTTTTCCCGAAGCGAAACGAGGGCGATTTCCTAGTGATCTAATAAATATTTAAATTACTTTGTATGAGCTGGTGGCGCCATCTACGCTGTACTTTGCGTAATGATCCCTATTGACAGATTATGTTGCCACAGATTAAATATGAACATTATTTAAACACACTATTCATTGTCAACTAAATAAAACACATGATACGGTTATGATTTTTATATGTTATAATACTATACATAATAATTTTTTTGTATATTTAACAATTATTCATTGCAATTATTAAAATTGGATCAAATAAAGGTACAATTTTTAGGTTTCTTGTGTAAAGAAAATAAAAAAGAAGAGTGCATCATTCAAATTCGGAAGAATTCTTTAAAATGAATAGCGCGAATGTAGTAGTCGCCTAATCGGTAACCTAATTTATCCTAATGTACTGTGTATTTATAACATAAGGATCTGTGTGATGATTAACATACGCCTCGTTTTAGAAATTTCACAGACTGAAAATGGATTAGCACGCTACAGTAGCATGCTACGATACCGAGTTTCAAGTGCGATATTTTAGCAATAAGAGCTTTACATAACTTCTTACATTGCTACATCGTGTTCAAGGTTCAAGGAAAATGATACATCCTATTTCAGTACCTACCAATGTTTTTGTATTGAAAAGTGTTCCCATGATCAGATTAATGACTTAATGAATCGGGGATTACGACTGATTACTTTGGCATTGTTAGATAGGGTTGTCAACAGTGTGATAATGTTTTTGATAAAAAATATTCATCTGAGTATCATACCAATAAAGTCGGGATACATTTTATTGACGATAGTTTAAGGTTCATATTTCTTGAAGTGTGTATTTTGTAACTATAAAAATATGAAATGTATCGTGCTCTTTACATTCGTGACACACGAAGCACTTGATAAGTTTATTTTGTTATAATAAACGTCATGCATATAATTATTATCATTGTTAACACCCCAAAATTTGACAAAAACGTTTTTTCACATCTGTCAATATCCGTTAATAAAATTAAAAGATATGTAATTTGCTGAGAGATATAGCATTTTTATTGAATACACGGAATCCTAATAACCATCTAATATCAAGAGAATTTAAACTACTTATAAAAATAATTACATATTATTTTGTTATTTTCAAAGAAATTAAAAGTGGATTTCTCAGGATGACCCACCTCTACGCTGAAACAATAGGAGTCTTTCATTGTTTTGTCACACTATGTATGTAGTCATAACAATGACATAATTATACTTGCGTAAATATAGTTACGTATTAGATAGATAATTAAATCTTCGTAACTATTTCTACGTAGAATACGATTTCTTACTATAAATAGCCATTAAACCTGCAAGAACTTAGCAGCTCAAAACAACGTTGAGGGGAAGACCCTTTCAGAGTGTAAGTAAAGATAAAATTGGTGAAATGACTGATAAATCTTGGTAACAATTATTTTTTGTTAATAATCATGATTATGATACTTATAGGATGTTATGATGATAAATTGATAATATAGATATACCTCATGCAACAGGTAGTTTCTCCGATGGATTTTCTCAGCTGAGCCTTTTCAATCTCGCCCGTCTGTCCACGTGAAGCTATAAAGGTCGCTAGGACTTACACAAACTGTCCATTCGCAGAAAAAAATCTTTTGATGAAAAGCACGGGTGGTAATATCTGTTAATAGAAATTCCTACGTCAGAAATAAATGTATACTACATTTAGTTAATAGGTCTGTTATTGATGAAATTAGGGCAATTGCGGGGTAATATACTATATTTATCCCTCACTCCCTCAGTTACGGATTGAAAAGACACGTGTAAGTTATTTAGAAGCGCCAGTAACTATAAAGACCCAATTTTCTTTTCGGTAATCAATTTGAATGACTGAATTTCATAATTATTAAAATTTTTTGGTCGACATTTATATCGGCTGACAATCACTGCAACCTTTGCCGAATAAAATGAGACATTGTTGTAACAACAAAACGTAATTTGATTTTAGAATTAGCTTTGAAAAGGACAGTGACCTTCGCCTTGTATGCGCCTGACATTGTTCACGATAAATAAAAGATCTAAGCAATCATAATTAACTACTCACTTTTAGTAATGAATTCCGATTGTTGCTATGAAGTTAATTATTAGATTTGTCAGTGGTTTGAAGGCGAAATCTGGTGTGTATTAGTACTTATAATTATTGGTACAGTGGAATACAAAAATGTTCTTCTTAAAAAAACAACGTCATCTCCCTCTTACTTTGTGATCAGCGTCGCACTGTTGGGTAATGTACTGAGCATTGGTGTAAATGGACCAATTAAAGTGCCACGTTTTTATCAACAAAAAATAAGAATTTCATTCTTTCATTCTGTCGAGCGACCGACCGATTATACAGACAGTAAAAATGCTAAGTTGTATTCATAGATGGCGTGAGGAGTAATATAGAAGATTCGTTTTATTGCTAGATAGATTTTTAAAAAGTGCTAAGTTGTATTTATAGATGGCGCGAGGAATAAGATAGAAGATTCGTTTTATTGCTAGATAGATTTTTAAAAAGTGCTAAGTTGTATTTATAGATGGCGTGAGGAGTAAGATAGAAGATTCGTTTTATTGCTAGATAGATTTTTAAAAAGTGCTAACTGTTGTATTCATAGATGGCGCTTCGATTTATTGCTTTAAGATTCGATTTATTGCTTTTTCATCACATTATCTTGAAACCAAAATTTTGGAAAGTTTCACTTCTACCACGTGTGAATTGCACACATTTTCTTTTTTTTAATTTATTTGAAAGGGAATTTGTCGCTGAGCGACCACATCATCCTGTACAGGATAGGCAATGACATAGCATACAAACAAGAATAACAATTAAAAACACGAGACAGGTACCTATGTTGGTGCCAACGTGTGAATCCGGCCTGATAATAGTGCATCTGGCACACAGAGATGCATAATACGGAACCCTAAAACTTATACGTGAAGTGCAGTCGAGGTGGCATCGTATATAAATTCTTGAACGACTGCCAGCCATGCCGCGATCTCGCCATCATTTCATTGTGAATGAGTTGCTTGCGAAACGGTGATTTATTAACTACTTTATTTATTAGGCACACGTTTCAAATACGCAAACATGTGTAATGAGGATCATTTACATTTTTTTTTGAGTATGCAGATTTGTAGATATGAAAAAACTATGAACATCGTTGAAAAAATTTTCAAAATCGGACCAAAAATAAAGAAGTTACAGCGATTTTAGAAACGAGTTTCAAAAAACACGCGCAAAGAGCGCGAAACCGCCTGTGACGTCATTTAGCCCCTCACCGCGACGCGACGTACGGGGATTGCATGAGTTTAGTCTTGTTTCGGTGGAGTGAGGGAAAATGATGTCAAGATAATATTTATATCATGCCGCATTTTGCAAGTACGACCATTGCTACACCTAATAAGCTTTTTTCGTGTTCTAAATTACGCTAATATTTCAAAAAAACAGTTTAAAATTATGAAAAGAAACGAGATAATAACACTTTTACTTAAACTGTCGGCAACCAAACAGACAAGCCACCTGATGATAAGTGGACAGCATCCCCATCGACATTAGTAGGTAACACCCACGGGCTCGTTTCTAAAAATCTAGATACCTATCTGTGGTAACACTGTGCCTAATAGCCTTCAGACCCTCAACCGGAACACGAGTTATTTGTCACCTGAATCAAGAAAGAAGGCCAAGCAGTCTTAAGAGCCATTTCGCAAAACTCGGCTGATAAACTATAGGTATTTGAAGCGGCTCCTGCGTGGTTATTGCCTCGCGCGGCTCGCTTCGCGCTTCGCCTGAGTTTTATGCGACTATTCTTCTTGATACTTTCAATCGTAAAAATTTAAAGATAGTAAACACTTCGATAATTTTAAATATACACGATTATGACCACAGACATGTATATAGATTGTGACAATATAAGTTAAAAGAATTTTCATTTATGTATTCATATTCATTTGATAGTTTACCAACTCTACGCAGTACGCACTACACTAAATTTCAAATCGGGTATAGGTGCTTAGGTACTCATCAAACCAGGATGTACACAACGTATATGCATAATGTCCGTAGGTATTATGGTAGGTACCTACTTATCAAGAACACAAAATAATAATAATATTTTTTTATTTAGCTAATTAAAATAAAAAAATAATTTTATGCTTTGAAGATAAATCCTGACGACCCTATAGCCTAGTTGATAGCGAACCTGCCTGCGAAGCAAGGGGTAACGGGTTCGATTTCCGGCTAGGGCAGATTTTTGTGTGACAGATAAATATATTTTGTACTCAGGTCATGGGTGCTACTGTGATGTGTTACATGTGTTGTCCATGCCACCCGCGACACAGGTAAATAAAACCTACTGCGGGGGTATGAATGAGTGTGTCAGCGTTTATCCTATAAAGATCGTTATGTATACATGCCAGTGATGAAACATGTGTCAATCGAAGGAGTAAGTGATTACAATCAAAAAGTACTTAGTGATGAAATGTGGTACCTAAGTGATATATACCTGCGGCTCAAATATCTCAGAAAGTATAATAATATACTCACGACATTTCATCACTGAATACCTACTTTTTTATTGTTATGTAATCAACTAGTCCTATCGATTGACACTTGTTTTATCAATGTCCGCCGAAAAGAAGTTTTTTTCAAAATGGTGGTACTTATAGGTATACCAACTAATAATTAATCTAGACACGCGGCAGCGTGTCAAGCCATGTTAAAGCTAACAGAACTGGCGAGCAGCACCGTGTGTAATATTACACGAACCATTTGGAGCCACTTTTTACCCCCTCATAACTCGAAAAATATTCTATAAATACCTGTCAAAGTTGGCTCATTTGAGACTTACAAAATATATTTGTTATTTAGATATTAACGTCCAAAAATCGTAATTTTTATCACTGACTGACCTAAAGATCAAAACTCTAGCCCAGTTCCAGATGACCTAGAAAGTTAAAATTTGGCATCCAGTTATGTAGCTGGGTAAATACCAAGGAATAAATCAGAAACTAGTATTTTTTTTACTATAATGTGTAATATTACATGAACCATTTTGAGGTACTTTTGACCCCGAGATCAATTTAACCTACATACATACATGAAATTTGGCGCGTTTGTTACAACCCCTTAGCTAAAGAATGCAAAATTTCATAAATATAGCTCAAACAGTTATTGATATATTAAGGTTTAAAAACCCGCATTTTGGTGACTGACTCACTGACATAGGATCAAAAACATAGCCTACTTCCAGATGACCTAGATACTCTCTATTTGGCATCAAGGTAGATTATTAGGCGTACGTGAAAGAAAACCTCTAATATCAGAAAATTATTGGTAATTAGTGAAACTAGTGAATTAGCGGTTCCACCGTATAGAGTAATTTTGCAAATAACAATAGGTTTTTTTTTATAGCCTGAAGGGCAGACGAAAAAGCAGACGGGCCACCTGATGGTAAGTGATTACCGTCGCCTATGGACATGAGCAATACCAGAGGAATCGCCTATGCAACGCCGGCATAAAGGTTATTCATTATCTATAAACACTAATAATTTCTAGACAAAAAGTAATGATATCTCATCAAAAACATAAATGTGAAATGACAGCCATATTCAAATAAAATAATTGAGATCTAAATGGGTGCCAAGTTCTGTGTAGAAAAGCCTAAAATTTTAGTCACAAGAACATGTAATTCAAGCTTTACATTTGACTTGGGTAGTTTTCATTAGTTAGCAACCAACGAACCAAATTTTAGAAAAATAACATACATACATTACATCAATCTAACAGACTTAACGAAGATAATTATACAAATACAATATAGCCTACATCCAGCCAGCCATCAGCCCTTGGAGGTGCACTGCCGGACATAGGCCTCCCATAACTTGCGCCACTCTGACTGGTCCTGAGCCTTCTGAATTCAGCGGATGCCTGCTGTCTTCTTCAGGTCGTCAGTCCACCTGGTCGGGGGGCTTCCTATACTTAGTTTTCCGAGACGCGGGCGCCATTCGAGGACCTTTCTTCCGCAACGGTTATCGGTCCTTCGCACTAAGTGGCCAGCTCAGTGCCACTTCAGCCGGCTAATTCTTTGAACTATGTCGGTTACCCTTGTTCGTCTACGGATCTCCTCGTTTCTGATGCGATCACGTAGAGAAATACCGAACATAGCCCTCTCCATAGCCCGCTGTGCTACTCTGAGCTTGTCGACTAGGCCAATAGTAAAGCACCACGCCTCGGATCCGTATATCATCACTGGCATCACATACTGCTTGAACACCTTCGACTTCAGGCACTGAGGTAGTGTTTTGGACGACAAGATATGACGCAATTTCCCGAACGCAGCTCATCCAAGTTGGATTCTACGAGTGACTTCTTTCTCGAAGTAGGACTTACCCATCTGGATCACTTGTCCCAGGTATTCGTCTACAACTTCGAGAGCAGCGCCGTCAACATCAACCGGTACGGGTGTAACATGGACATTCGACATGATTTTCGTCTTGTCCATGTTCATCTTACTTCACTTACTTAGAGTATAAATCACTCGACCTCTTTGGTGACGGACGAAAAAGCTCTACTGCCAGATGGCTGTTCAGAGATTTTTGCGCCGATATGTTTAATGTGGTCGATACTGACCTTCTGTGATGCCTTTTTGTAGGAGTTGGCGGCAAAGTCTAGGCTTTCTTGTTTGATATAATATTATATTATGCTGGAGCGGTATCAGGTACAATAATGACGGGAATTGATCTATCAAATTTAAATGAATTAACTGCGTCAATGGATTTACGATCAAAGTCTTTTCGTTTATATGTATAGCAAAACCCACGACACAGTTGCCGAAATATGGAAGGCTACTGCGTAAGTATCAATGCAAAATGCAGCCAAACAAGAAATTAAAGAGACAAAATCACGTGGCGATATTAATAAGGCAGGTATTGCTATGATACGAGTACCTGTGGAAGCGGATGCTTGTTGGAGTAAACGCTCGTATAAACATAATTATTCGGCTCTGTCTGGTGTTGCAGCTATTATTAGGGAACACAGGTGGTAAAGTGTTATATATTATTGGGGTTTGTAATATGCACTGTGTTATTTGCACACGTGCATTAAAAAAAGGCCAACCTAAAAGAACCCACAAATGAACCAAAAATCACTCGGAATCATCTACCAGCATGGAGCAAAGTATATTAGTAGAAGCATTTAAAAACATATTAGTTGTTGATGGGGATTCTAGCACCTATAAAAGTATATTGGGAAGTTGACCATATGCGGATGTACCAGTTCCAAAAAATAGAATGTTCAAATCATTTATCAAGAAATTATAATGGAAAAAATTACAGCTCCAAAAAGATACGCTAAGCGAACGCAAGATGCTAAGTGTGGACTGCTATTCATATTCCTGTAAAGTACAAAAAGATGATGGTTCCGATTAAAATAAAATTTAAAAAATAACAAAAAGATATTATTAGTAGTCCCATACATATTTTTGGGGATCATTCGCAGTGTGACAGCTATTATTGCAGAAATGCAAGAAAACTGAACCAAACATGACAAAACTGGTACCGACCCTGATGCTAAAGCTACAAAAACATGCATTGCAATTGAGTTTTAATTCGAGAAGTCTTCTGTACATTGCACAAAACTATATATATGTATAATGCAAGTCCAAGAAAGACCCTTAAATTGCTAGAAGCCAGAAGATGCGCAAAGAACGCCCGAGAAGTATGAGCTAGAAAAAATAGTCCTAGAAAAAAAAGCTAATTTTTTGTACTACAGATGCTCATTACGGCAAAGAGAGTGAAAGTACTGCCTAAAGAAGACTATGAAAAAGGAAAATAACTGAATTAATGAATTAAAACCATTTATTTAGTTTTTAAACTATCATATTTCTAACTACTAATAAAATTAATGCAACAATAATGGAGCAGAATGACGATAAATATTTCATATGAATATTTGTCGTAAAGGCATTGATCGTGATTTTCTTGGGTCTATAATTTCTAATTAAATGATTTGTACATTCTATTTTTTGAATAGGTATATCCGCGTATGGCCGACTTTCCAATATGCTTTTATAGGTGCTGGAATCCCCATCAGCAATTAATATGTTATATATTAAATTTCGGTTCTTTACGGAATTTTTAAAACCTTCTACTAGTATGCTTTGCTCCATGCTGGTAGATGATCCCGAGTGATTTTTCGTGCATTTGTGGGCCCTTGTAGGTTCTCCTTTTTTAAACGCACGTGTGCAAATAACACAGTGCTTATTACGGACCCCGATATGTAACACTTTACCACTGTGTTCGCCAATAATAGCTGCAACACCAGACAAAGCCGAATAATTATGTCTATACGAGCGTTTACTCCAACAAGCATCCGCTTCCACAGGTATCATAGCAATACCTGCCTTATTAATGTCGCCACGTGATTTTGCCTCTTTAATTTCTTCTTTGGCAGCATTTTGCATTGATACTTCTGCAGTAGCCTTCCACATTTCGGAAACGGTGTCGTGGGTTTTGCTGTATAAGTGAAAAGACATTGATGGTAAATCCATTGACGCAGTTAGCTCATTTAAATTTGATAGACCAATTCCCGTCATTATTGCACCTGATACCGCTCCAGCATTAATGTCGAGACCTGATTGATTTTCAGGATTAGAAGTTTTAATATTAAACAGCGAACCACACATTGAACATTTTAAATCAAACTGGGAAATCAGTCCCGTCTTCTTTTCGTTTTCAATTTTTATATAATGTAATTTACATCCAAACTTTTCACTATGTTCGCTTATATTTATTAACTGATTCCAAAAAAAATTGAAATCTATTATCCGCCTGCCATCAACGATGTAGTCATTCTAAAATAAAATAAAAAATAAATATTTTATTCCCATACAAGATCTAAATTAAAGAGTGAGTCAAAAACAAGCCAAATTTAGCCCATATTTGAGCCCTTGAATTTGGGTACAAACTGTGTGGCAAATGGTTATGTGGGATAAGAACATGATGTATACGAAGTTTTGGCTTGAGCATACCCTTGTGATCGGTATGAACGTCGTTTCCTGACATATTCGTGTTCAGTGACCTCAAAAACCAACAGTGTAGTTTGTACCCAAATTCAAGGGCTCAAACATGGGCTAAATTTGGACTCACTCTTTCATTTATTAAAAAAATATTTACATTTGAATTTGATATTTCCACGTAATCTTCAGATTGTTTATTAATTTGTATAGGTTCTTTCTCCTACAAAATAAAAAAAAATATATATTATTAGTTATTCACAAAAAAACTTAAGTTGTAAATCAAGATTGAAACAAAGAAAGAAAGATTTATTCAGACATAGGCAAGAAGGTTTAAAATTGGTGATATATTATTTATATAATAACAATTTTCAATTGCATTCGAAGCTACCAACATGCCGGAAAAGGATCGCACTCAGAATATGTCGTAGCAAGTAGCAGGTACTTTCTACGTCCTCAGATTTTTCAATGCGCCCGAGTCGCGTGTAGATCGGCGAGCAGCGCAGCACATGCATTTCTAGTGACTAGTAAGATTGCTAACAGGAACTTACGATTTCCATCATCAAAGATTCATATGATGTGTCCAAGACTGCGTTACTAGCATTTGTGCCGCTAGACTTGTTTTTCAACCTAAAATTAGAAATTCTGTTATAAATATGCAAGCAAGCAAGGTTCTGTATTCGACCCGTAATTCATATACCCCTGCAAATTGTGTACTTACCTCTTTTTGTGTCGGAGAAAATGTAAAGGAAATATGAAAAAAGTACAGAAAAAAAACTAAATAAGTAGATAAAACTCACTGAAATCCATAGTTTTTAGCGTACGAGTAAGCGCCCATATATACAAAACGTCTATGCCAAAGCACGGCACTACTTATTATTTACTAGCTATCTCGGCGAACTTCGTATCGCCTAACAATCAGTGAATGTACTTTGTTATTTTACCTTTTATAGTTTTGGTAGGTAAATCAGAGATCAGTAAATTCATTCTCCCTCCCTCCTCTTCCCTTCCTCTCCCCTAACTATAAGCCTCTCCCTCTATCTCTCTTTCTCTCTCTCTCCTTTCCCCCTCTCCCTAACTATAAACTTCTACCCTTTTCTACAACATTTCACCCATTTTGCTTCAAAACTGACGAAGCGAAATAGCGATACTAACTTGCACCTCCTTAATTAACTCTTTGGGGATGATTTTCCAAAAAAAAGCATTACTGTTAAATTTTGTTTCTAATCTTGTGCTTATTTTCATGTTTTTAATTTTGAAAATTACGAAGTTGCGTACGTAAGTTCCAGAGGCGGTATTTTTTTAAGAGTACTGGCTATGGGCATTCTACTTTCATGTTTTAACTTCAAAAACTAGGAAGTTGCGTACTAAGTTCCATCCCCTAAATTAACAATTGATTTTCCAAAAAATGCGTTAAAAGATAATTATACAAATATAATACAACCTACAATTACTGAATTACATGTTCTTGTGACTAAAATTTTAGGCTTTTCTACACAGAACTTGGCACCCATTTAGATCTTAATTTTTTTTTTTTGAACATGGCTCTCATTTCATATTTATGTTTTTGATGAGATATCATTATTTTTTGTTTACAAATTATTAGTGTTTGTAGAAAATGAATAGTACTATCGTTATTTGTAAAATGACTCTATACAGTGGAACCGCTAATTCACTAATTTCACTAATTACCAATAATTTTCAGTTTTTAGATTTATTTCTGTGGCGGGTAGGTCTCCAAGGGTACGTTTCAAGGTTCTTGGAGAAAATAAAAACGCACCGTCTTAATTCAGGTAAATCCAAGGCGGGGGCGAGGCATCGCAAATGTAGTGGTTTTTTTTTCCTTTTTGGAGTCACTTTGGACCTTTTCGTTCCGATACTCTAACCACGAATGACGGCGGAATGGGCCGTCGCGGTATGTATATGTTTTCACTTAAATTTCGAGATTTATTACGAGATTCCGAGATTCCGATATTCAAGCCCTACTTGACATGCTACCGCGTGTCTGTGAATTCAAAACCCTATTTTAACCCCTTAGGAGATGAATTTCTAAAAACCCTATAGCCTATAGCCTTCCTCAATAAATGGACTATCAAACACAAAAATAGTTTTTCAATTCGAACAAGTAGTTCCTGAGATTAGCGCGTTCAACCAACCAAACAAACAAACAAATAAACTCTTCAGCTTTATAATATTAGTATAGATTTCAGTATTTTGTCGTAAATCTACAAGAAACTACAAGAAAATAATGAAAAAATTTGACACCAATTAGTATAGAACTATAGATACTTACAATTAGTATAAATTATGTGTTTCAAGTTATAACACGTAACGTAGTTATAACATGTCGGAAATATCTCTAGACCTGGCTCAATGACGTCATGCAAACTGGAGAGATAGCAAAAAAATCGAGATGTAAAGATTAAAAATATTATTTTGATTTGTGTGTATCTACTTTTCACTTTCACTTACTTAATTACACTTTCATTCAACTTTTAGATCAATCTGTACTTTACAGGGTTCCGTACCCAAACGGTGTCAACGGGACACTATTGCTAAGTCCCGGCTGTCCGTCCAACCGTCTGTCTGCAAGCTGTGTCTTATGAACCGTATTAGGAGTAGGTAGACAGTTGAAATTTTCACAGAGTGTATATATATATATGTTTTGCCGCTGTTACAACAAATAACGAAAATAAAATAACAATCGGTATAGTGAAAAAGCCGTGTTTTTTTCATTTTCAAAGAATTGGATTACTTTGAGCACTAAATTCCGCTCTGCACTATGTATCGTCCTACCCATCTTACAACACTAAATAATAATGAACAATAAACAACAATAAACAATAAAGCAATTACGAAGCAAGAATAATACACGTGCGTCGGCGCGGCGCTTGCGTTGGCAACGGTACTGGATAGGCGAAAACAGGGCGAAGTCCGACGAAGCGGGAGGGGCATCGAATTCCAGCGAGGTCCAGAGATATTTCCGACGTGTTATACAAACATCACCTCGGGCTGAGGCTGTCTGATACAGCCTGTCTCGCATCCACACACAGACACACGCACATACATACGTGACATTCATTAAATAATTAATCGCCTCAAAGTTCGAAAGCGTTTTTTAAGCTGTAGGTACCATTGTATCGCCTGTAGTACCTTACGCCGTAATCATTGCTATGGTTTCCTGTTCTTTGAAATGAAATGAAATGTAATGTAATATTTTTATTCAAAACTAGCTGTTGCCCGCAGCTTCACACGCGGAAATTGTGCTTATCATATTTATCCCCTAAGGTTGAATTGGGGATTGAATTTTAAAAAATTCTTCCTTAGTAGATGCCTACGTCATAAGAAGGACTACGTGGGCGAAATTTCAAATTTCTAGACATTAGGGTTTGACCTATGCGTTGATACATCAGGCAATCACTTTTGCCTTTTATACCTTTTTAAGCCGCATTTTTATGCCTATATACAGATTGGTTTGGTTTACAAACACATTTTGAAAGTTGAAGTATAAATGATGACAATTTGAACCCTCAAATTGTATTTATAGTATGAAAATTTTTATTTGATAGTGACAATCAAAGATTAATAATTGATCTGTGGTGACACTTAAAATTATTGTGTAAACGTCTTTATTTATGTAGGTATACAGGTGAATTTTTCAAGTGTGCGTGGATGGCTAAATTCTAAACTATGAGGAATATCGAAAAATGCTCAAAGGAATCTCGGCGCCGATTTGGATGAAAACTAAATCTGCATCATTACATTTTAGAAAAATTTATATTCCTGGCCAGGAATCGAACCCATTGATTTTGAAAAAAAAAAACTCATCCAATACACCATTCGATAGTGTTGCTAACAAGGATCAAATTTTATTTATATATAGATCGGGTGGCTCGTTCAGGAGTACACTAGATACATCTAAAAGTTGAGATAATACAATCTACATACTAAATTGTCAATTCAAGTTCATTGAAAACATTAGATCGTTTGATCACCACCTATATCGATTTCGCCGCACAAAAATTTCTAAAACCCTAGACAATCACGAAAACCTAAGAAATTATCATTGAAGTATAATGTCATAGAACAGAAATCTCGAACAAAATGTGTCCCGCCGGGAGGTTCCATTTTCAAAATTGAGCCCCCGTTCTCCTTTCAAAATCGAACGAATCCATTGAAGATTGAAGCCACGTGGCGCCAATGCATTGGGACATACATGATGTTCGCGGTGTCGGTTCTATACGCTAGTAATAATAAAAGCAAAGCAACAACCCATAATTGTCCCACTGCTGGGCTCGCGGTCTCCTCTCACAATGTGAGGGGTACAGGCCATAGTCTACCACGCTGGCTAAGTGCGGATTGGTAGACTTCACACACCTTTGAGAACATTATGAAGAACTCTCCGGTGTGCAGGTTTCCTCACGATGTTTTCCTTCACCGAAGCAAGTGATAATTAACTTGTAATACGCACATAATATTTGAAAATTAGAGGTGCGTGCCAGGATTTGAACTCGGGCCCCTGCGTTCGGGAGACCAGCATTCTAACCACTAGGCTATCACTGCTATCAAGTAGTAATAATACTTCAATGGAAATTATAACCTACTTTTTTCTGCGGCCCGCGACACTAACTACGAGTAATACTTGTTTATGGCCCCTATCAGAAAAAGGTTGAGTACACTGATTCATGTAATCTGGATGAAAACTAAATCTGCATCATTAGATTTTAGAAAATTTTATATTCCTGGCCAGAAATCGAACCCGTTGATTTAAAAAAAAAAACTCATCCATTACACCATTCGATAGTGTTGCTAACAAGGATCAAATTGTATATATATATATATATATATATATATATATATACAGACACACACACACATATATATATATATATACACATAAACATAGAGGTATATATATATATATATAGCACAAGGCTCTGTGGAGGTATTCATATATATACACTGTACATATCTATGTATATATAGATACATATATAGATTTTGTTACTGAGTGTAGTGTACTGTGTACGTCATAAATTCATAAAACGTTATGTATCCGCCACACGTCCGCGACGGATTCGCTGCGCCTCCGCGGCGAATCCGTCGCGCCTCTGTTCCGCTTTGAATCCGCTCGGAATCCGTCAGTGTAATAAGGCCCAAAGATAGACAATAATTAAAAAATATTTTTGTCACTCTAATAAAGGTACCCACACTAAAATTAAAAGAAAACAATAAAAATGAAATATATATTTATATGTATATACTATTTACCTATACTATATACCACTACTTATATAACATACCTCCTACCACCATACAACCTTCTAACATGCTAGAATTATACAAGATACCTACATAAATAGGAAAGAAATAGTTACCTAATTTCTCTTGCTTTTTTTAAGGCTTCATAATTATGATGTTTTCTTTTTTTAATGCATCTATAATAGACATTTTTGCTCTTTCGACCCATTGCACTATAATCAAACAAAATTGCATAAAACTAAAAGTAATAGATAATATTACATAAAATTTACTGTAACCAAAATAAAGCTCACATGATCAAGACTTTAAAATCACGGTATAAATGTATTATTTTTACGTAACTATTCCTTAAATGGCTACAGCAAAAATTGACATAGGTCCGACCTCCGTGAATGCCGAAGCTGGACTGGAAAATTTGCGCGCGTTTGTTTATTTATATTGTAATTTACGGTAAAAGTATATTCGTTGTTTTAAATTATTTTTTGCAGTAAGATAAAAAAAAAACTTACGTGTCATATTCAACAAAGACCATAATTTATTACTACATAAATTTTTGATGGGAAATACGCTTTATTGAATACAAAAATCGATGGTAAAGTCATGGCATAAACCATGAAAATTGGTAATGTTATTGAATTAATTTTGAAACGAATATTATAGTAATCGTATATCCCTTCTAATAAATACAAAATATAATATATGAGTGTTCTCTAGACATTTTTTTTTACTCAATTTAATAAAACTTAATAAAGAAAATCAGTGTATGAAATTGACTCTGTCGTCCTTTTGCTGAAAAATAGTTATGCTAGATTGACAGTTACGCAGAAACAAATTAATATTTTCAAAATTCCGGTAAATGAAGATCCAAGATGAAGGATTGATCTATTTTATGAGTTCATTTGCCAGCATTAATATCTTTCTTATGATACTAATTTTTGACATCAAATTCTTCATTCCGCGCGTCTAACCGCGAAATGGCTCTTAATGAAAATACCAGTAATATTATTGATGTTTTATAATATATTTATAGTTTAACCCTTACGCGAAGGGTCACCCGGGGGAAAGGGGGGTCTGTATCTATTCTATGCCGCCCAATTCGGCAAAATTAATCATATATGCTTGTAATAAACAGTAACTGATATGTTTGTGCATGAAATATGTTTGAGAAAAATTATCACTTAGAATTAGCTTTTTAGAATTTATCGTATGGCTTAACGAATTTAGATGCAGTTTTCACTTATGTATTGTAGCGGTGAAAATTAAATTTACAGAGTTCCGTCTGTAAAATTATTAGATTGTGAACTTACAGAAAGGTTTACCGAACCGAACCTGAATCGAAGCGAGAGCATTTACTAGTTTCAAATAAAATTATTATTCATAAAATCGTATATTCTGAAAATCTATTATGTGGCGTGATTAATATATACGGACACAAAAAGGCGAACACAATAAAAAAATATCCAAATTTAAATTCAAATTGAAGGCCGCTCGGGGATCGAACCTGGGAACGTCAGCCTAGAAAAGGCCGCTGAGCGAAGGTCATCATCAATTTATTTAGAAAAGTACAGTATCTATCTATCAGTCTTAAAGTCTCAATACAAGTATTCATCCATCACACACATACACTTTATATTACATGTACCTACACACAATGACATGTTCGCTCCTCCCACGTTACTAGGTAGTAAAGTAATGGTAATTTTTTTTATTTTATTTTATAGATTTTTCATTAACTTGTACACAGGACAACAAGTCGTAGTAGACTGCTTCTTGTCAAATTTCGTGATTCTAGGTTACCAAGAAGTACGTCGCCTACCTGTAGGTTTTGAATACCTGCTTTCCTGTGTAAAATGGTCTTCACCGACAGAAAGACGGACAGACGGACGGACAGATTCATCAGAAGTGATCCTACAAAGGTTCCGTTTTTTCCTATTGAGAAAAAATTTGTATGGTTATCTATAAATAATCGTAACTAAAAATATTTCGACTGCGGCTATTATGGCAGGTTTCCCGAATAATATACTCGTAATACCTAGGTAAGATTAAGCACTTTAAGCGAAAGGGCAGTTAGTATTCAAGCACGACATAAATCTGTTTTAGGTATAATGGGCACACTTAATTATATTATGCATTTTTATTGTTAAAAATTTGGCTATAGGGTAATTCAAAAACGATCGCCTATTTATCCTAGTGAACGTATACAAAGCCAATCTTCATTGTTTTGTACCATAACATGCAGTTATTTTTACTTTTATAAAAATATTTCATGATAAGAACGATGTCAAAATAAAAAGTGAGAAGTAATCACCAAGAAAAAACGTAATTTATTATACCTATTTAAAACATTCACTACAACGAGCTCGCGTAAGGCTAAGTCAAAGTGCGCCGGGCGCGAGGCTCCCGGCGCGGCGCGCTAAATGACGTCATCACAGAGAATCCAGAAAGCGCGCGCGATTTAAATAGTGCCTACCTTGAATAATTAATAACTCGGTCATTTCTTGATGGATTTTAAAAATTTAAAAACTGTCATACTAGAGAAAACAAATCCTAAGCGCTTAGCTACATCAAAACCAGGTTTTCAGTTACGTGAATGATCCTCATTATTATTTATTAGTATTGAAAAAACCTCAAACTCATGAATGAACATGCCATTTGAAAAATTCATTAAAGTTGTGGAGACAGTGAAATGTAATCGTATTTATTATTGTTGTTCCAAATCAAGGTCTATTAAATGCGTAATTTCCATGTAATTTCATGAAAATCAGTTTATTAGTTTTTGCCTGCAACAGCAACGAACTTCCAGGCATCCTCAATTCCTCACAACTTCTATTAAGAAAGGTATTTTAATTTGGCTCATTTTAGGATTTTTTTGCCACAGTTGTTCTAGATAAATCTTTCACAAAGTAGGTTATAAAGACCTAACAGGGAGCGGTAGAAGTCATAAAAACATTTGAAGGCATTGAGGTGACTGGTGATCTAATCAAAAGTCGCAAAGAAAGCAAAACTATTAAAAATATATTTGTCTGCTATTTCTATCTGGCTAAGGAAAATTGTTGAATGTCAAAGGGGACTTGAAGGGGAAGTGTTGGGGACAAGTCTGTGAAGTAAGTCTATTAATAAGTGTTCTAAATGGGTGCAAAGCCTGTGGGTGACCGAGACGTGTCCTAGTAAGTTGTATTCACGCGAACAACCCGATGCATCTCGTCACGTGGTCGCCAACACGTGTCCCGTACTCCTGACTCCCGTGCCCAGGCAGTAAACCTCGTTCAGTCTCGTTGGGAGCTAATTTTATACACATATTTAACAAACTCGAATCGGAATACGTGCTACATTTGTTATTAACGTGACGAGCAAGTGACGAGCGATGATGTTGCGTAGGTTTTACGCATTTTGGGATCGATACAGGGATATGTACCATTTTTGTCGATTATGGCCTAGATTGTTGTTACTATGTTATTAGAGATGCAGATTAATGCAGATGTGTATCAAGGTTCATTTAGCAGGATTATAAGTATTAACGAAGTGATTGAGAGTGTTAAAGTAAACAATGAATATGTTGAAGTGAAACGACACACGGCAGATCAAACCGGCTACGCGGCTGATGGCTGTGGTCCCTCGTCGCCATGCGTCTTGCATTTTCATCAATCCCGTGAATTGTTAATTCTAATATTAAATTAATATGATTTTTAAAATAGGTACCTATGTACTGGATTTTTTTATTGGGCCATTATTATTAATTATGCCATGTATAATGCAATACGACGTGTTAATTATGGTTGGTTAACCTGTATGTACAAATTATTTGTTGATTAAAAATATTTAAATACTCAAAAAAGCAAAGCAACAACCCATAATTGTCCCGCTGCTGGGCTCGGGGTCTGGGGTATAGGCCATAGTCGACCACGCTGGCCAAGTGCGGATTGGTAGACTTCACACACCTTTGAGAACTTTATGGAGAACTCTCCGGTGTGCAGGTTTCCTCACGATGTTTTCCTTCACCGAAGCAAGTGATAATTAACTTGTAATACGCACATAATGTTTGAAAATTAGAGGTGCGTGCCAGGATTTGAACTCGTGCCCCCCGTAACACTCACAGTGGACCACTTATGTAACACATTTTTGATAACTTTAGATATCTGCATTCCTGCTCCATTTAAACTAACTGGTATAGTTAGAATCACTCTTCCACTAAGCAATATTTATTTATTTATTTAAACAGAACCACCAACAAGATTACAATGTAATACATGATTTTACATTTCTGACCTTAGGTAACGAAAAATCATATAATCTCATTTAAAGGTAGTCACAGCATGTGAAAAAAGACGAAATAGTACGACGTAGTAGTTTTGTAATATGTTACAAAAGAGGTACAGTTTTTACGTTTTAACAAATATCCAAATAGTTTGCTGCACCAACAATGAAAGTCTGAATGGCTGCAATGTACATACTTCATAACTAGAGTCATGTGACTGACGTCATAGTCCACATGGCACACGTGAGCTAACATGGACAATAAATCAATGCTGACAACGTAGTCATGTTCGGTTCGGCTGGTTTACAAAATCTCACCAATGCAATTTGGAAACGGTAAATAACTAACGTGCCTCTAGTATAGAAATGGTTCTCCTTGTTAATTGTTTTACGCGTTTGGCCGCTGCGTGGGCAGATTTCGTACTTTAGGTACTACGCAAGATGCAAGCAAGCTGCAGGCAAACGACAATTGACGATAGCAATGCGTATGATGGGCGTGTACTTGGACAGAAGTCCTTTAGTATGGTATTAGATGTTAGAAGTGTCTGTAACAAGTGTGATAGCGATATGACAAAATTGCACGACAACGCTAGCGGCCGCTTTGAATGAAAAAGCATAGTTCACACGTGCGACATTTTGCAGTGTGCTGCCAAGTTGGCTTAGCGACTGCTATCTAATGAAAAAATGAAAACAACCAGGATTTTATATGCTGGGTTCGATTCCCAGCGAGGCAGTTTGGATGATGAGTTTCAATTTATGTTCTCGGTCCGGGTGTCTTGTGTTTGTGTGTTGTCAATGGCAATCATGGCACCTCATGGCACGGTCTACGATCAGGTGTGGATTAGACTAAAGGTCGTAGCTCATCTAAACGACACCGCTCCCACCCAACCAAAGTATGAGAATTCAAATATAAACTTTAAATCGTGCTCTTTAGATGCAAGTATTGAGTGGCAAGGTTGCGGTAAGCTTGCTTCCCGCGCGCGGGCTGCTAATTTTTGTTGTTACTGTAAAGTGCACCTACAGAGCACGATTTTAAGTCTATATTTGAATTCTCATACTTTGGTTGGGTGGGAGCGGTGTCGTGTATATGAGCTACGACCTTTATCCTAGTGTGGGGCTGTGAGTGTGATTGTAGTTGTATTGCCCTATACATGTGTGACAACTAGAGTTGTAGCAGTAAGCTCGCGTGCACTTTTACGTGACCAGCAATCACGTGAACCATAAATAATTCGTACAAAACTCCTAAATCAAGCGCAACAAATTGGTACAAACCCCAATTGTTTAACAACAGCATGTAAGGCAATGACGACATACTACGAGTACTCTATAAACGTAGTTAATTGTTTAAGAAATTTCAAGAAACGTGAGTTAGTATTACAATAGTCCGATACAATCGTTTTCTTTTGGATAATAAGGACCTATATCTAATATCTATGTTATCAAGAAGCGACAATGTAGCTTATACAGTATTTCATCAAGCATCACTTCAGTCTGAAATACTCGTATATTATTTAAAAAAGCCTTTAATCCAAGGTAGTCTCCATTTTGAACTCAAGCCACCCTCTCCTACTCACAGCGGCCCTGCTGATAAACGAAGAAGGCATTTACAAAAGGAGTTTCTTGTTGGAGTTTGCGGAGCTCTCTACCATCCAGTTTGTGGAGGGAGGTAGACTTTTTCGAATGGACAGTTGCTGTTGGCCCTAGCAGCTTTTATAGCTTCACGTGAACAGAGGTGAGGGAGGTAGAGTTTTATTTTACTTATCCAACTAGCTACAACTATCACAATAACCTTAAGTGTTTAGAGGAAAAATACATAAATTCTGCTTTTTCTATTTGTGTGCACGCTGAACCTAGGTACCTCTCAAAGTTATTTCGTCAGTCGTAGGTCTGCTGATAGAAATTTCTTAAGAAATAAGCAGTGCCTTTGTACATAATTACCCATATGTTTTGTCTTAATAGTATATTCCGTTGTGTGTACATAAACAAATAAATAAATAATCAATTAATAAATAAATTCGTAAATCTGAACTATGCTAACGATCATACGCGGCATACGCCATTGGTTTTATAACCCAAGACGGATAAGTGTTGCTTTTAAAATAAAATATATAAAATATAGCATGAGTACAAGAAAATACATCACAGTAATTTCGAATCTTACTTAGATCAGTAAGTTTACACGCGTAATTAAACTCTCCGTTAAACTTCGTATCTGTCAACCTTGTATCTTTTTTTCGCCTAGTTTTAGTTCCATTCGTTTCATGCCGTAAGGAACTTTATTCGAAGTCATAACAAACTACCTACCACAGTAACTACCATCTGCAACTGCCTATCATACAAATCTTACGTACGTTTAATTAATGATCAAATGAATGCCGCTGTTCGCGTCAATCGCGTCATCGCTAAACGCGTCGCTTTGTCATTTACTCGTACCGTTTAAATGCAATCAATTTAAACGAATTAATTTATTGGCAATGAGCATCTAGTGCTGGGGAATTCTGGTTAAAAACGGGTTATAATCCTACATTTAACCCAAGGGGTAAGAAACTTAGAACTACTTGCTTATGTTGACAATACTTGTGCGGTGCTTCCACAGTCCATACCTACTGCAATTGTTTTTTGTTGAACAACATTTTGCAACATTATATATTTCTTGCGACCTTAAGTCGCTATTTTTTTAATGCTCTATGCGTCTTCAACGCCATCAACATAAATTAACACACTGTAACAAAAAGTCACATTTGAAAGATCAAACGAGTATTTAAAACACTTATTAAATCCACGAAACGGAACTATTCTAAATATAACAAATGTTATCTCCTGGATCTAAAAGCTTTTTTATGTTTGTCATTTATGCGATTATTTCGCCAAAAGTTGAAAAAAGTAACATTTTTTATTGAAAGTTCCTCGGATACATTCAGAAATATTGCTCTACAAAATAGTAACTGCGGTGTGGATACAACATGTGATGAACTCCTTCTTCAGGAAAATGCCGCATCGCAAGTGGACCTGGAGAAACCCTGATGGTTCAAAAAAAAGCGAGATAGACCTCATTCTGGCAGACAAACGGCATAATACATATATTTATTTATTTAAACTTTTGAACCTTACAAAAAGTAAAAAAAGAATATGTCGGCGAGGCTATGAATCTTTAGTGAAGGTCCAGGGACGGACCTCTTTATTCTCAACGCTCCGCCGATGCAGAAGCTGCCATATAAGAAATGTCATGAATAAACACTAAATATTTAGAATGAGGAATATATCACTAATGTAGAACAGATGATTATTGATCATTTAGTATTGGACATATTGATGTGAACGTTAGGAAAACTGGAAATATATCATGGTACAAAGTAAAAGGAATATTGAGTAACCAATACCGTAATATACACAACCAACCAATCACCAATTGGTAAGACAACCAACTAATCACCAATGGAACGCGTTGAAGTAGGATTTACATCGCGGTGCGGCATTTAGGAAAACCAACCATAATTCACAAGTCACATTGCACACTCATAGCCATCCCGGCTTCATAACTCACTCGCGCCTCCCGCGCTTATTAAAACCTGTGTGATGAATCCGCCAATCGCTGGCACTTAGACCTATCCCATCAGAAGCGAACTATCACAGCCGTATGAGTGCTACTCTACGCAAAGGGTATGACTGTGCATAGAAAACAGTCCATGAGCACTTCTCGCTGGCTCCGGCATACGCAATATCTGCTTGGTCACAGTCCATCAGTTCCCACAGTACCCAGTTGTGCAGTGCTAATGCAAATTAAACTCGGCCACCATAATAACGACGTTCTTAGAGTATACATATATTACTCTAAGACGACGTTCTACTCTAGACGTCAGCTCAGCTCGGAGGCTGTCTAAAGAGTGCCCGTTGGCGGCTAGCAAGTTAATAGCTGTCTTGTTCTCTGTTACCTTCGCCACCGCGTGTACTCAAATGGTAGCAGACAATTTTCACGGTGCTGCCATCCTTAACTTTCGAATAACCTAAGCTAAGTAGTTCCGACGACGTTCCATTTTATTATTTAAAGTCATCTATATCCGACATATTATGATAAAAAATATACCTATTGTATTGTATTATTTAAACCGGAAGCGTGTGAGAGGCACATTAAAATTATCTACGTCAAGCTGGAACGCTTGATGAAGTCTACGCTTCGCCCAACACCTGTCCAAATCCAGGGTTTCGAAAGCTTTCAACTCGAACTACAAAAGTCAGTGGACGAGTTTTTAACACCAGGATGGTAACAACTGTCCATAAGGTAGGGGAAGCACTTCCAGACCCACCCAAAACTCTCGATCTAATGAGGGATCGACGAGAACTACATACATAATTATGTGTGCAGTCTCCGACCTCTATGGCGTAGTACAGTCGGCTCAATGAACAGATCTCTAAGTGCAGGCGTATTTTCCTGACACTATGTAAAGAAACGTAGAAACTGACGGCAGTCTGTCTAAACATAACGTCATAACTCAATTACGAAAGATGAATGTGCCATCGTTATTTTGAGTGTTTCGGAATTCTACTGTCTTGTTAATTTATGTGAATTTTAGTGGTCCATTGAAATATAATTTAACAAAATTCATTTTGCATGTTTACAGCGGATGTGTGGAAGATAGCTTGTTTACATCTGTGGCATTGGTGGCAATGATTTATTGTTACTTCATTCACAAATAACACTGGTTACAAATTTTATTCTTTGTGTCCATTTTAATGAAATTCTTTAAAATATTATAGAAAATGAACACGATTTATTTTAATTTTTTTATTATATCCAGTTGATTGATACCAATTATAAAAGAACTCTAGAGAAATTCTAAAGTAAGAAAAATAATTTACTAAAACTGACGTTATTTCTTTATTATTATTTAATTTTATTAGTAGGTATTCCCAGGAAATTGAGAAATTTATAATATAAATAAAAGTTAAACCAGTTTTATCACAATTTTCATTAATTGTTATTCGCTTGTCTCTAAAAATTCGGAAACGTGATGGGTTGTTTAGTTTTAATGATAGAAAGTCGTTTTTGAGCATTTGTAGATTCTATACAAGTATAAGATCACGAAACCATTTAGTGGTATATTTCAGTAATTTGGTATTTTCAAGCTGTAGCTGTAGCTAAAGGCTGTAGCTGTAGAGCAGTTTTAGTTGTTCGTATGTCATCTGAAATTACTGACTTGTTTCATGGGTTCCTAAATGACTACGATCTCTTTTAGGCATACATGTTTCGGGCTCCAGTCCCAGCTCAAAACTTAGAGCGTATTTATTTAGTCAGTGACTTTTAGATGTTAAGAATCAACTGGGCGATATTACAACAGTATAATAATATAGCACTGAAGTATAATGTCATAGAACAGACATCTCGAACAAAATGTGTGTCCCGCCCGGGCGGTTCGATTTTTAAAATTGGGCCCCGGTTCTCCTTTCAAAATCGAACAAATCCATTGAAGATTGAAGCCACGTGGCGCCAATGCACTGGGACATGCAATGGTGTTCGCGGTATCGGTTCTATACGCTAGTAATTAATACTTCAACGATTTCAACAATGTGTTTCGTAATATGTATGTATGTAATAATACTTCAGTGTAATATAGGTATAATTTTCCTTCGTTAAATATTTGTTTAGTCTCTTATAAAACTACTACTTGAAAACACTGATGTAACTTCATTTGACATTTCGTTTGATCACGCCACGTTTGCTTAAATGAATTCAAGGTCATTACTGAATAAATTTCTAATTGTTGCAATTATTGAAGATGACACGTGAACTATACTAGATCACATTTTAGGATTCCGTAGTCAAAACGGAACTATAAGTTTCGTCATGTCTTTCCGTCCGTCCGTCCGTCGCGCCGAGGTCCTTAGAATCCCGCTTAAAATCCCGCTCGGCCGTTTATAATGCATCTGTTTGGGAAGTATTCTTCATCTTAATGACCCAGATTATCAAAATAAAATATTCTCTCTTAAAATGTCTTTTATTGGTACTATCACAAATATTTCTACTAACTTTAGTTTATTTTACGAAAACTATTTGATTTGAAGAATACGGAAAATAATAACAATTGAGTATGCGTCAAACGTTAATTATAGATAGTGTAAGGTTTATAATAATAATAATGAAACTTTATTTCAGATATCAGAGATCCATAGATTGTTGGTGTGTTAGTAACAATGTGCTTAATAATATGTTAGCGTTGTTGTGTAAATATTTGTTTAATTATTATACATTAGGTACATTACATTATATTAAATTAATAAGATACATTAAAAATTAAACTACATTTTAAGGCCTAGAACAAGCTCCACCCAGTGTCTCTGGATGTGGCATTTAGATTTACATAGGTGTATAATTCATTATGGTTATGTAAATTGGTGAACATTCGATATTCCAAATGTTATTTATTTTTTGTTGCTAAATGATAATGTCTCTATCGTTTTTTGCACGTTTGCAATTTTGGCTTTTGAATTTGAATTTAATAATCGTTACCTGAGAATCCAACTGACGATCAAAAAAATTAAGAATAAAAAGATGTATTTTGACCCATGTCACTTGGCTCTCTTTATTCATGTTGTATTGTATAATTTTAACACAATATAGTTGACGTAATATGGACACAATATATTTTTTATTACGATTAACTCATATATTTTAATATTGTATTTAAAATAAAGACAATATTCTTTGTTTCAAAATAAGTAAAAGTAACCTCGTTTAGTGTTAAAATTTGCATAAATTGGGTACAGCAACTCTGTCTCCCTTTATTTTACTTGAACAATGGAAAAAATATTAAATATTGCGCAACTATTATCACAGGATTCGACCACCATCTGACTTTTATTATTTAGCTGGAGAGTATTATGAATAATTTGTTTCCTGAAATCCTCACCAGCGGGGATATCTACCAAGATAAATCACTAATTACTAAGCGTAACCAAAAAAACAAATAATGGCTAGTAGCTAGTTGACCTATGCTATGGAAACAATTAAATACGAGTGAAGTGTTTATAGACTGTTATCGCCAAATAGACAGACAGCTAATAACGGCTCGCATACGTCATTCGTCACCGGCCCAATGACATTGGCCAATTTTGGTGAAGCCAACTAAACGTATTGAAACAAATTAAAAGCAACAGCGCACTAATTTTGAAAGCTTGAAAACCCATACTTTCTTTTTGAAGTGAAAACTTCTTTAGGCGCGTTGAGGCACTTTTGAGGTAGGAATAGACCAATTAGCTCGCGACACCGTCATCGTTTTAAACAACACCTACCTGAGGCGCCATTTCTAAAAGAACTACCTACAGAACTATTTTGCAGTCGCTGAGGCCGAAACCGGCTAGGAGGATCGTCATCATCACATAACTATAGTTACTCAATTTACAGCTCGTATTAATATCAATACTTTACGAGGCGTTGGCAGCCATTCACTAAAAATGTAACGAATAAAAAAACACATCATTTAAAAGTATTTACTGCACAATAAAGTACCTATTAACTGACGATATTCACTTCTGTCGGCACCGTGTGCACCGTTTTAAATTTTCTTCCTTTCTACTCTTTTCTTTTTTAAGGTTCCGTAGTCAAAACGCAGCCCTTATAGTTTCGTCATGTCCGTCCGTCCTTCCTGCTTTAAGATCTCCAGCAGAAGTGATGTGGTATCGTAGCCTGATTCATCAGAATGCACACGAATTTGAGTTTAGCCAAGACTCCAGGATGGATTGTTAGTCTCGGTCCAATAAAACGACGATATTCCACAATTACTTTAATTACACTTCCATTACACTCATCACAAATAAATTATCACTAAAATCATAGACCTTAAATACGTTTTGCCTCGGGTTTTCATGCGACCGTTCAGGTCGACTGTCGAATGGCGAATGTGCCGATTACCGAGTTCTATGCTCTAACGTCGACATCAATGTCGTCAATATGCTCACTAGCGCCACCAAGTGGCGACTGATGATAGTTGTACAGTTTAGTCAATATCATACTTATATTCACAATTAGTTCAAAATAATAGTCTCAAGTGGTACCTTACACTGTAATAATAAAGAGCACGCTAACAGCTCGGCCATCTGACTTTTCGTACGTCCTCGTACGTGATACATAGCGCAAATTAAGAATATGTTGCATTCAATACTGTACAATCATCATTTAAACAAGAAATCAATCATTTAAACAAAAAATCAACAATCCAAGAAATCATGATAAATTAAATTGCTAATGTTGCCTATATCTATATGAAAATGAATTTTCATAAACCTATTGTTCACAGCTGTGTTATTCATCAAAACGTATAGATATTCATATAGTTTATAAATTTATATCCTTCCTCTCAAATTTGAAACTTAAAAATATATATATTTTTTATATAAAATGATCAAATCGATATCATATTATACTTAACATTTTATACATCTATAAAAAAATCCTTTATTTCGTAAGAGCAGTAATCTTTAGTCAAATATTACAATTGTTATTTCGATACTTGGTACTTTATACTTTCATCTTAATGACTTTCATCGTAAAGATCTACATAATGTTCAGATTTATTAATTATGATAGTTCTTACTGGAATGTAAACTTTAAATGAGAATTATAGTCAATATCTAAATAATGGGAAATAACAATATTTAAATTTTTCTATCAAACAAGCAAAAAGTTGATCGGAATACTTTTACGTCATACTAATAATATATTATAATTTAATATCATTGTATTATACTATGCTTTTAAACTAACAATATCCCGGAAATTAAGCATTTACAATTAAACTATTTAAATGAAAGTTGTGTGTTACTACGAATATATCAGCCTTGTTACATGAATCAATAATCACACTGAAACTATGCTCCAAACAGTAGCTACTCGACCTAGAAAAACCTTTCATAACATCTATAAAATGATTGAATTTCTATAATTATTATCTACTATCAAACCTTTACGGTTGCGGTACGTATTCAAATCGCCAGCTACCTTGCCGCGTGGCACGGCTTCATGCGTCAGTCATGTTCCTTACTTGGTTTTCTTCTCTGATCAGATCCATCTCTCAATTCATACTTGGCCGTGATGGGGAGTGTTGCTCAAGCTCACCACACCGTCAGTCACGACCAAGCTTTTCCACCTGGTTCACTAAACCCGACCGTTGCTCAGGCTCATCGCTCGGACTGTCATTTTGGCAGCACCTCAGACGTTGCTCTTGCTCATCGTCTGAGGAATTCAGTGAACCATATCATCACCGTGGTGATATCGCATACGCATCGGTCGTTGCTCAAGCTCACCGCCGAAACGTATCAGTTCTCTCACCACCGTTGCTCTAGCTCTCCGGTGGTGTCAATTAATGTATCATTTCATCAAATATTGTCTGTTTCCCATAGTCCTGAATAATATTAGTCATATCGTCATATCGTCTTGTCTCTTGTCGTCTTGTCTCATGTCGTCTTGTCTCATGTCGTCTTGTCTCATGTCATCTTGTCTCATATAGTATTGTCTCATATAGTCTTGTATCATATAGTCTTGTCTCATATAGTCTTGTCTCATATAGTCTTGTCTCATATAGTCTTGTCTCATATAGTCTTGTCTCATATAGTCTTGTCTCATATAGTCTTGTCTCATATAGTCTTGTCTCATATAGTCTTGCCTCTTAAAGTATTGTCTCATATAATCTTGTCTCATATAGTATTATCTCATTTCATTGCTTCATCATTTTATTTCAAATTATATCATTCATTGATATCCATTTTGATTAATGCAATTCAATTGATGCATTTCAATTCACTTGATTTCAATTAGGTTCATTTCGATTAGCTTCGTTTCATTTTGCTTCATTTCGATTAGCTTCATTTCAACTCGATTCGATTCACCTCGATTCGATTCTATTCGTTTCAATTCAACTCGATTCGATTCAACTCGATCCGAACCAACTTGATTCGATTCAACTCGATCCGAATCAACTCGATTCGATTCAACTCGATTCGATTCAACTCGAATCGATTTAACTCGATTTCATTCAATTCAACTCGATTCGATTCAACTCGATTCAATTCACCTCCTGCATATTCTTCACCAGAGTTTTCTGGTGCCCGCCGTTCGTCAGGTGCTTCATCCAAGAGTTGTTCATCGAATTTTGTCAGAATCGTGGTTTCATCAGTGTTGTCTCTGAACCTCCTGATCTGATGTATGTATTCGATCTGAAACTTATAAATACTGTATGAGTGTGGATTCATACACTAACGCAAATAGGCAGAAGTCATAAGGACTCCATGATATAATATCGTAACGTTATTATTTAAGAATAAGAGTAAGATGTTTATCATTAAAAAGGTATATGTGTTCTGTCAATCCAGTCCAGCAACGTCTTTTGTCGCAGAAATAAAGCAACTTAAAATCAATAGTATATTCCTATATATTATTTATTCTTCATACTCTGGAGATTAAGAATAAGTGGGCGCTTATTGTAATAAAATAAATCTATTGTTCAGATAAAATGTTTCTGGTACAGTAATAAATGTAGTATAATAATATCAATAAATAAATAAAATCTTAAAATTCCAGTAGTTTCAATATGCTCGTAAAAACTAACCCCAATAGCCCAATACATACATCAAATCAATCCATTAACATGGTTCACGTCAATATTCATTACTCCTTTGAATAATCGCTTCATTATAGGGAAAAATAACCCTAAACTTCTGTAAGCAAATCTGTATAGTACCCGTCTCTCGGGGTAGTCATAGCCCGATAAGTAGTCAAGAATATTAATTGACCAGGTTTTCAAAGTCAAAAGTCAAAATATTTTATTAATATAGGTATCACTGATACACTTACGCACGTCATCTTTTTTTTCTTTTCGGAAAGGTGCTTTGTCGTGGAGGAGAAGAAAAGCTTAAAGAAACTCCTTACCTCCTCTTTTATTATCGCATTCCAAGAAAAATAATATCAATATGACATTATGTCATAATAACATAATATGGAGTACCTAGACATGGATACTCCTATGATGAATTCCCTTTTCAACTGCAAGACACTAAATAATTATCATCATCAAATAAATATATATAATTTGTTAATATATCTAATATTAACGGATGTTGCGTATTTCCATTCTCTTCGGCTTTGAAGCCTGTTTGATACCTCAAAGTTTCATAGCAGAGACACTTGTCGATCACACATCACACACATAGATGTCCCATTCTTTGCAGTAATAATTAAAATAGTAAGGTGTCTTACATCAGACACATCAAACCCCCAAATGTAAGATATAATCCCCGGAG
This sequence comes from Thymelicus lineola, assembly GCA_963932265.1. Taxonomy (NCBI): domain Eukaryota; kingdom Metazoa; phylum Arthropoda; class Insecta; order Lepidoptera; family Hesperiidae; genus Thymelicus; species Thymelicus lineola. The sequence goes on along the minus strand of OZ010681.1, from coordinate 9,125,969 downwards.
ATACCCATCACATTCAACAATTATTGCAATGTCTAAACCTCATTTCTGTGTCTCTAACAGTTTGCCCGATGTCTCAGTGAATCGATCTGTGCCATAGCTGTGGTGCTATGAGTATGTAGCATTATAAAACATCACTAATAAAAGTAAAGTAAAGACAGTACCTTGTACCTCCTTGGAAGTGCATGTGATCAGGCTGCGTAATCAAATTCACATGTTAGTACGCGGTATCTCACAAATACATTATGTTTATCAATTACCGTAGAATCCCGACCGCAGTCCGGCAATATCTTGTCACAAAGAAATCTGTAATCATAATACATAGTTTAGTTATTGTCAGTCACGGTCATTTTCCAGTTGTTTGAATTCGTCGAGTAGTCCGTTAACTTCAATTATACATATTGCATCGCTGTAGAGAGGGCGTGATAACAATCACTATAACTAAACGCTATAAGAACAATACTTGTAACATCAAACGGGAATCACCAAAAAAATTCCGGTGTAGCCATCTAAGCTCATAATTTTGGTGTGCAACGTACAGAAGCCATTATGATAACCGAATTTATCGAGTAGTCATCTAAGTGTGCATTCATTGCATCTTTTTTCTGTAATGTACCTACCCTTTACGCTAATGTGCCTTTATGATAACCGACAGTAACAATAGTTACTTAAATCAACAAATATCACAAGAAATAATCTCTAATAATCCTCTCGACTTGCTGTAATTTGGTGGATAGTACATGATCTCAACGAGTCACCCGCTTGCTAACAAAAATTACCCAAACAAATGTCTTACCATAGAATAGATAATAGTACTACATGTTTTACCTCAACAACTCCTTATTTTTTTCATTTCATTTCAAATATCCGGTGTCTAATCAAATCCTGTAAGTTAACTTGACACACTTCCCAGTGTCCAATTGATCTGAAATGCGATTCATGCGGCACCAAGCACTTGGTTATCGTGACTGTATATGAACATGTCCTGATATAACGTTGTGGAATGGATCCAGATGACATAACTTCTATCGGTCATGATAATATAACATGAGAATAACAGATCTTTAGTTTTAAAACATTAAATTACGATATCTCATATCATAATGCATAAAATAACTGCCATTCTCAAACTTGGCTCAACAACACACTCTTTCCGCAGTAGGTAGTTTACAATAACGCTATAAAAGTGTATTTCTATTATTGTTTTCCTTTGCTTCCGTAACCAAATTCAGGTGTAAGTATGGAACTCGAATTAAGTTTGAACTCACAAAAATTTCAGTATGAGGGTACACTAATTGTGGTAAAATTATACCTCATTTATTATCATAAACGTATATCTGACATGTCTTATTCGTCATAAAAATCGGTCGAGCACTTTCGAAGGAGTGAGAACACGCCACAAACACCGTGACACGAGATTTCTATTTTTTTTGGATATACAGGGTGTCCCAGAAGTCGACGTCAAGCCGAAACACAGTATTAGACAAAGTCATAGTTGTTATCAGAAAAATATTTAAAAAAATCCATCCTATGTATTTCCAAAATTATAGGCATTTCAAAAAATAACAAAAAATCGACACCCTGTGATGGATTTTTAATTCTCGTTGCTACAGATCTACATTTCTTTTTAATTTTACTTTTATTATGTAATCCTTAACGATACTTCCGTAAAATGTTGCCTTAAAATAAAAGCCAACTGCTTCAGCTTGGTAGAAAATATCACCTATTGCCCAACTAAGTATTCAAAATAAATACTTCTCCCATTTTAAACAGGCTGTACTGAAAAAAAAAGTACTACGCTTGTTTGGCAAGTAGCTTGAAAAGTTGGCGCATTTCATAAGGATTTCAGAATGGTATAACACTTGCTAGACTATTGGCCATTTAGACTTCGACATTTTTTTTTTGTAAAATACCGTAGGTTTTCGGTATTGTTTTTCGTCGTAAATTAAAATCGTTGTTTCCTACAAAACTGTTACATCAAGATTTTAGTTAGGGTGAGATGGAGATAATCATTTTACGCGATGTGAGAGAGTAGTAACGCCATTTTTACCTAATGTGTTAGACTGAATGACTAAAAGAGACGGAGAGATTAATTTCCCAAACGTGAGCGAAACAGGTAGTGACGCCACTTTTACTTTAACGCGTGAGATGGATGGATACGGAATTTGACTAGTTCGAGCGAGACAATAGCTGCTAATGTTCATTTTCACTGACGCAGTACGTCAGTTCAGTTCAGTACGTTACGCTCCTTCGTTTACTGCGCACCTTTCCGTATTCGTTGTTGTTGATTTCGTACACCACTTTTGCTTTGTTTATTGGATTTGATTGCTTGTGATTTTAGCCGTTTTGATTAGCCGTATTGGGGCGGCTTAGAATACTAACCCCAATCCCACGACGGAAGGGTGTCGTAAAAGGCGACTAAATCCGGCCCGCTGGTGGTAGGGCCCTCGGAGGGATTATATTAGTAGTATTGATTTTAATTGTTAATTAATACCATTATTACTATTATTATTTCTCCAAGGGTTCGCCTGGATAGCTACCACCCTCGAGCATGAGTCAGCCGCCAAACGACTCGTCGTGTTCCGGCTGGGGGCTTGAGAGCCAGTTCTTTCTTTCTTTTTCTTCTTTCTTTCTTGGCCGGTAACGCATCAGTGATGTCTTTGGTGTTGCTGATGTTCATGGGCGGCGATAGCCACTTACCATCAGGTGGATCGTCAGCTCGTTTGCCGGCTATTTCCATAAAAAAAAAAAAAAAGATTTGGATTCGGATTGCTTAGATTTAACGACCTTGGTTTTCCCTTGGACTATTGTCGATCGTGTGCGTGTGTGTGTGTGTGTGTGTGTAATACCACTATGTCTCTGTACACCACACAGGAATACGTTAACATGCACCTAATTTATGGAGAATGCAGATGCAATGCTAGTGCTGCAGCTAGACTTTACCGTGAGAGGTATCCAAATGCTCGTTATCCAGATCATCGAGTTTTTACAAATGTGCACCGACTACTCTCCGAGGGCCGATTCCCGTACCAAGCACATGGAGAAGGAAGAATTTCCTTCCCTTACGAGGACGTCGTATTACAAGCAGTCGAGGAAGACCCGAGTACTTCAGTACGTGCAATCGAAGCAAGCACAGGAGTGTCCAAAAGCACAGCCCACCGAGTCCTGCAAGGAAACGAGTTTCATCCGTATCATGTACAGCGAGTACAAACTCTGTTAGACCAAGATTATCTTCCAAGAGTTGCGTTTTGTCAAATAATGATACAAAAATACCAAGAAGATCCGTTATTCTTCGAAAAAATTATGTGGTCTGGTGAGTCTACATTTAAAAAAGATGGTTACATGAATTTACACAACCTACATGAGTGGCATGTAGAAAACCCACGTTTGATGAGACAAGACAGATCACAGTATCGTTTCAAAATAAACATGTGGACTGGAATTTTAAATGGGAGAATCATTGGCCCTTTCGAGCTACCAGAAATTTTGACTGGCGAAATTTATTTGGATTTTTTACAAAATCATTTACAAAATTTGTTAGAAGACGTGCCACTAAGCATTTATAGGGGCATGTGGCTTCAGCAAGATGGCTGCCCGGCGCACTATACCCTCTCAGTTAGAGAATACCTCAATCAGGAATATCCAGGCAGATAGATAGGGCGGTCTGGTACTATGTCGTGGCCAGCCCGTTCACCTGATCTAAATCCACTGGATTTATTTTACTGGGGCGCGGTGAAAGAAAGAGTTTACTTTAAGCCCATCGAAAACGTAACTGAGCTACGACAAAGAATAACTGAAGCAGTTGAATTTGTAAATAACGGGAGGTTCGCCCGTCTGATAACGCGATCTTTTTTAAGAAGATGTCGAGCTTGTATTGCGGCTGAAGGAAGGCAGTTTGAACATTTATTGTAATCAATGTAATAAATTTTGGAATAAACAAAATGTTTTATTTAAAATGTCTCTAGAAAAACAAACAAAATACTCATTGAGTTTTTCCTGGTAACCAAGGGTCGTAGGAACCTTGGATTACCTGGAAATACGGCTTCTGTCTTGCTTAAACTCTTCCATCTCACTCTAACTAGAATTTTAAAGTCACAGTCTTGAGCAAAACTATGACTCGTTTTAATGTACGTAATAAAATTTAATCTAGGGTTCTTTACCAAAAAAAATCTAGTTCTAAATGACCAATTGTCTAGCAAGTGTTATACCATTCTGAAATCCTTATGAAACGCGCCAACTTTTCAAGCTACTTGCCAAACAAGCGTAGTACATTTTTTTTCAGTACAGCCTGTTTAAAATGGGAGAAGTATTTATTTTGAATACTTAGTTGGGCAATAGGTGATATTTTCTACCAAGCTGAAGCAGTTGGCTTTTATTTTAAGGCAACAAGTTATGAAAGTATCGTTAAGGATTACATAATAAAAGTAAAATTAAAAAGAAATGTAGATCTGTAGCAACGAGAATTAAAAAACCATCACAGGGTGTCGATTATTTTGTTATTTTTTGAAATGCCTATAATTTTGGAAATACATAGGATGGATTTTTTTAAATATTTTTCTGATAACAACTATGACTTTGTCTAACACTGTGTTCCGGCTTGACGTCGACTTCTGGGACACCCTGTATATTAAATAAAATAGAGCTTGTCTATTATACATAAAATCGAAAGGATCCATTATGGAGTAGCATCAATATTCAAAAATTCAATTCAAAATAATTTATTTATGTATATATATATATCAGTTTTTTTTTTACTTATCCATCAGCAATTCGGAAAGGTTCTTTGATAACAGCAAAAGATTTTTGTGTACTCGTAATTACCTGTATGTTTATCTTCGGATTTGGTATATTGGTGGGTATATTGTGATTCCATAATTATGACAATTGTCTTATGAGAAACTAGCGGATACACAGCGTACTCCACTAGGCTAAAATGTTGCATATGAAAAGTTGAATATCAAAAATGTGCCTAAAGCGTTGTTTTAGTGGTCTCAAACCATCTTCACATTACATGAAATCAGTTTGGGGCACATCTAGTTGGGTGTACATCAAGTTGTACACATCAAGTTGTACGGATGTAAGTATATCCGTACAAGCATTTTTTTTTGTGTTTTATATTATATGGATCACCAAAATAAAGCAATACGATCTCAAAGTCGAAGAGACTTGCAATAATGGCAGAATAATTCCATTGTCCATCTTGTGATACCATCACGTCCACCTCGTCAGAGTATCATCAAGTTGAAACTACCATACGCATACTCGTACTAGTGTATTCGGTGACCTCTTTAGGTGCATAGTTTTACAAAAATAGTTTTGAAAAAGTAAATGAATATAGCTACAGGTACAAATTAAATGAAACGGTAAAGTTCGGTTTTGCGTTACCTTCAAATCATCTTAATGCACAACTGGTGGCTAGACCAACGTAATGTTGCGATATTCTAAGCAATCACTAAAACATTTATGTACTTACTCAAGTAATAAAAATCCTGTAAGAAATATCTCCTGGTGTTTTATTTAATCTTTGGCTTAAAATATATTCTTATATTGCATCACAGTACCTACTCAACTATTAGGTAGATAATTTCAATGGTGTTTTCGCGAAACATGGAGGGAGCTCAAGTGCATTGCTGGCCATCGAGTGAAGGAGACTTAATACTCTATAAAGAACGCCACGTCTTATCGGGGCAACATTTCGGATGCAAGTTTCACAGTTCGTTTATTATTCAATTTTGATGCATTGATTCAGTAGCTAATAATCAGTTCTAGCTAATAATAGTTACTTAATAACCTGGAACTTTTATTACTTTTCTTTCCTTTATTTTTATATACGTAGGGCATATTATTCTGCTTAGTACACTTTTCATGATGTTTGTTGTTTTTCTTTTTAAATATAATGCTAGGAAATCACCCTCGCTTCGCTTCGGGCAAAATAGTAAAAAAAAATATAGCCTATGTCACTCGGGGACAGTGCAGCCTCCCGACAGTGAAATAATTCTTCAAATCGGTTCGGCAGCTTCGGAGCCCATTCAATGCAAACATACCTACAATTAAATCTTTCCTCTTTATAGTATTAGTATAGATATGATCAGCTGCGCACAATAAAATCTTTAGTCTTTCAATTCACTTCCGTTCTCGAACGAAAAGATTGAAGAGCAAGCGCAAATTAGAAAAAATATCATTTTAGTTCTTCATTTTTCTAATTCGGCACGTGTCATCAGGTAGAAGAGAAAAAAAAAATTTACTCACGTTTTTACTTTACCTCACCTCTTTGGGGCGTGGCTAGAGGTTTATCCTTCAAAGCTAATCACTTAGATCTCCATTTTCCCAAATTCAACACTTGTCATCAGGAAGAAAATAAAATACTCACGTTTTTATCTCTTTGGGGCGTGGCAAGAGATTCTTCTATCTGTTCATCCCACTTCTGAATTGTTAGTCTCGGTCCAATAAAACGACGATATTCCACAATTACTTTAATTACACTTCCATTACACTCATCACAAATAAATTATCACTAAAATCATAGACCTTAAATACGTTTTGCCTCGGGTTTTCATGCGACCGTTCAGGTCGACTGTCGAATGGCGAATGTGCCGATTACCGAGTTCTATGCTCTAACGTCGACATCAATGTCGTCAATATGCTCACTAGCGCCACCAAGTGGCGACTGATGATAGTTGTACAGTTTAGTCAATATCATACTTATATTCACAATTAGTTCAAAATAATAGTCTCAAGTGGTACCTTACACTGTAATAATAAAGAGCACGCTAACAGCTTGTAGCATTTTACATCATCATTACCAAATCCTATGAAAGTCACTGAAAACATAACTCTTGATGATCCGGTTTTTGAACGACTGGTTCTAAATTAAAAGGGCAGAGATAAACAAGGTACCTATCTTAAGTATCTCTTTTCACAGCCTACATTATGTTTCACCCTCGGTCATCGGTCAACGATCATGACCTTGCATGTAACTTATACATCAGTTTCTGACGGAGCACAATTCCACCATGACCCAGCTAGGTCCTAATGTGGATAGATCCTTAGCCTGAAACTGATACGAGGAGAACTTTCCGCGTGATCTCACTTATCCTCATAATTTCTGTCCATTGGCCAAAAGTCGTTGACGCTAAGCTAGTTTGAGAAAAACTTTCCATCACAGCAAGATATCAGTGTTATCTAGCAGTAATGTAGGTATTTTATACCGAGATTTAGGTAATCTACACAACTTGTTGGTTAGGCAATCTTCGATAGGTACTTAAATAGGTATTATTTTTATTTTTCTGTACTTACACGCACTACCCTGTCCTTTGTATGTATTAGTTCAATAATTCCAGTCAATGGTTGTCTGGAAGAGATCGCTGTTTTAGTGTGATAAGGCCGCCAATAATTGTACGTTCGTGTTTAAATGTATCTGTTTTCATTTCTAATTTTATGTGTACAATGAAGATAATTTGTATTGTATTGTAAAATTAGCTGGCTCTTCTCTATTATGGCTGTTTTAAATAATCTATCTATCCATCCACAATTCCTGGATCAGTTAGTAGTTAGTGAGTACTAAGATACTATATTGTAACGACTTGTTGTTGCATAGCAACGGATTGAGGGTCGAAGAAAGATAAAATAGGTTTATTGAGAACAAAACAGACACTGATAGATAATGAGATTGTAATAAACGCGTCGTTTACTGCTCGTAACAGCAGCATCGACAACGCGTTGCCGAAGACAGAACCCATATCTTGGTCAAGCTCATAATACCTACATTATTGTGGTTCGACGAAGAATCGATCTCTGAATGGTCTCATTAGTTTAAATGTCATATTTTCTAATATCATTACTTTTCGAGAACAGTTCAATCATAAGTATACATAATTATCTGTATTAGATGTGTGCGCGGTATCTTTGTTACGGGCAAGGGTAGATATATTTTATGGTGTTAAAGTCGTAAATTACTTGATGCAAATAAGACCTTGACGCAAATCATGATACAGAATTAGTTTCTCATGAAAATCTAATTATAGCGGCTATATGATTTCGTGATTGTAGTTAATATACATAGGTCCGTATCAAGAAATCGATCTTAAGATCTCTACGAAGTACGTTCCAAGCAAGTCTGCAGTTGGCTAGAATGTTGGTAGCATTGAAATAGGATTTTTCCAAATAAAAAAGCAATGTTTTATAGTATCTTGTAATATAATATATTGTTATTACCTTTGATGAACGTGACAACAGCGGTTAAATTAGCTCCCTTCAAGTAGTAAATAACTAATTTACCACCTTATTTAAAATAAGGTTTTTCAAATAAAAATAACTCATTTCAATGATACCAACTAACTACTATATTGATAGAACGACATTTTAAGGCGAATCTCTTTGTAGTGCCCAATAATTCAGCTCTGATCCAGCTCAAATATTCAGAACTCATAAACATCAGTTTCTGAGCCACAAGCCAACGTCAATTCAATTCAATTTATGTCCGATTTGTTGTAAGACAAATTGGCAATCCAAATTGTTTTGAGACAGTTGGACAACTCCACAGGGTAGTAAAGTACTCTTCAAGTTTATTATTATGTCTTTCAAATAACTCACCGTCTCACCCGCGAACCAATGCAACGTTTGTACTTTGTTATGTTTATCCTTCTGTCTGTCCTTGTTTAAAATGGAATGAGGGATCTATTCCTCGATAAGGCTAACAAGGGTAACTGGGCAACTGGGTGATTAGGATTTTCAAGAGATGTAAACCCCTGTAAGGCAATCAAGATCTGTGAACTCGGGAAATTGGGAATCGAATCTGCATTATTTTCAAACGGCAGAACCGATCACGAGATCGAGCAGAACGATTATCACCGAAAGTTCCGCGAACGTTGGCGACCACCGGGAGTCAACGAAAGCGTGTCACTTCGCTGATAATTATTAGTGAATTAGTTATAAGTGTATTGATATACAATGTATGTTAGTCTGTAAGGTATTTATGCTATGGGCCTTGGTGCCCGAAATAAATAAAATCAACTGTCTACAAGACTTCAAAAATTTAAATTTTTTGTACATTAAATAGTCACCGACATCATTGTCTGGTCATTTGTCCGCTATTAAACAACACCAAAAAACTGCCTCAAAAATTTTCCGAACAATACTTGGCAAATATTCACATATCAATCAATTGTAGTGATACTATGTATGTGTTCACTATGACGAACTTTTGTATCTTCCATAAATAATGCTTTATGCAGTACAACGTTACATAAATATTGTACTTCTGTGTGAACACTTGCCAGGTTATATTTGCTGGCAACGCACAAAGAACATCTTTCAAAATATAGAGTTTTTGTTTTACAAACGATTGAGAGATGCAGATAATACAGCATCTGTCATCAGTAAAAGTTCTTTCTTTTCTTTGTTTCTTCTTTTAAAAAATAAAAATTTAAATAACCAGGCAAGCTGTCAGGCTACGCGCAATGTTGGGTTCCATAGTTATGAATATTCATCGAAAATTACTCACAAGTGAGTAAACAAAAATCCTTTCCTTTTAAATTCGTCATTATTTTACTATCCTTAACCTACTATCTATTACTACCATTTAGCTGGCCGCCACACACAACACACATTAAATTTCAAAACCGAATAATATAGTTACAAAAAAAAATTCATCCCCCCCTATACCTGAAGGACTAAGGGTCTCTGCGTTATGCTGATTCTAATTATTTAAAAGGATATCCTTGAAGTTTGGTCCCATATTTATCAGAGTTTAGCTCTGACGATGGGATTCATGAGGAATAACGGGAACTCATGGGAAAACATTCCTATAAATAAGATTTTTGTCATTATTATATTCTACGTCAAGGCAAATGTAATTGATTTGTGATACGTAGAGAATTAAAAATTATGAGGACTTTTGTAGGACAATTTGTTGACAATTGTTTGACAATTTATGAAATTTCACTTTGTAAGAGAATACTGCCATCAACGTATAATAATAAATAATAAAATACAAAATCTTTATTCAGTCTACCATTTAAATTATAGTTATACAGTTGATGAAGCAACCTAGTAAGCATAAAAAAAATTACACGTGTGGCAGGATGCCCCGCTCTTCCTTATCATAAACGTTACAATAATAGACTGCAAAAATAAACTTTTAATACAACAATGTATGTACTTATATAACAGCGAGTATAAAGTCATTTCTGTTATTTGTTTTTGTGATCAATAAAACCTTAAATATTTTAAATCTCGCTTTGATATTGTTGTATTGAAATTTTAAAAGAATCCACAATTTAAATTTCGAACTCGTAAAATATTTAATAAAAACACCCTCATTTATTGCATTTTTATGTGTCTGGTTTTAGACCCAATAAAAATATATTCACTAATAAAATTTCCATCATATTTCAAGGTCCACGACAACAAAAACATACATATTAATATAACAATAATCTGCACATTGTTCCTTAATCAATTCAATATGAAAATGTTCGTGGCATGTTTCCGATAGAGCGTCTTTGAGTTTTGCACAGACGTGCAACGGTTACGCGAAACTTTAAAGTCGATAGATTGCGTTCAGAAATATCTTGATTGACAGACAGACAGCGAGCAGCTTTATAGCTGGAAATAGAAACATGAATCTCATCGATAACAAATAGAACATCCCTGATTTCTAATTTCAGGTAGAGCATTTTGAAAAGAGTATGCGCTAAATGCGCTATTTTATCTGTGGCAGTCGTATCGTAAGTGGCATTTTTTTTAAACTGTGTCCAAATGTATTCTGCTAGTTATGGTCAGGGCTATCATTTAGGTCATAAGTATATTATTATATTAGAGATGATTTCCAATTGCAGGTAGAGCATTTTGAAAAGAGAATGCGCTATTTTATCTGCGGCATTTTTATTCGTAAGTGGCATTGTTTTTTTAAGAAACTGTGTCCAAATGTATTCTGCCAGTCACGGTCACGGCTATCACACGTATATACTAAAGATAGCTACAGTGCGTCCCTTTTCTCGATATTGGTTTGCTTCTTTTGTGTGTCATGTCAATGGACGACAAAAGAGCAGGATGACAGGTATCGATGGGTTTTTCCACATATCTATGGGCAGTGGGAATCTTCTGAGGAAATATCCTCAATAGAGTAGGTTTTAATTAGAATTAATGCTTTTACTAAGTTAATACGCTCACCATTTAAGACTTCTTCGTCACTACCATCAGGGATTGCTGCCAAGCATGAACTTACTTTGCAACACGAAATATATCACCGATGCGTTACCGGCCGTGCTGGAGACTAGGAAACCAGTTATTACCAGCTTTCTTGTATTGCGACTTCATGGTTAACTCAAAAGGAAGGATTCTGCTAAGCATGTTACTGACCTCCACGTGCCACAGCTGTGGTACGGAGCCAGACAGGGACCTGGAATCGTAGCCCTGGTCCTTTAGTGGCCATTTAGTGGTTTATAGTAAAAAAAAAATTGTTATTTATTACTGTGAAAAATTCTTGAGACAGTGCGAATATAATAAATTATAACCAATGTTTCATGAAATCAATGTTTAAACAGAAAAAATATTCTTGCATTTTTTATTTTTTATTTATTTTTTGTTAATATAACATTTTTATTTTTTTAATTATTTAAAATGATATGAGCCTTCTGCATCTATATACATTCTGCATCTGTATTTCGTGATTATGTATGACCAAGTGGAATGGGCATTAATATTAACGACCAACTTACCGCTACAGTCACCAGGCCAGTGCGTGCGGGAGGATTGTCCCGGTTACACAGACCCGAGGACAAATTATTGTGTATGACGACTGTATCTAAAATTCATAAGATAATCGGCCATTGATACAACACAAAGAATATAGCTAGTAGAGAATGCTTTAAGCTCGCCAATTGTACCTTAATATAATATTGTGGTCAATAAAGAATAAAATAAAATAATTAATAATAATATTAGTTGTTCGATGGTATCGTATTCAACGGATCCAATGGTATCGTGTCATAGTCGTGTGTTGGCTTCAACTCATTAATGGCCTACTACTGGGCACGGGTCTCGTGGGTTATGAGACTATAGTAAATATGTCAATGATTAAATTATTATCGCTATTTAATTAAATTTTCATTTTATAAAACTAGTAACTACTCTCAAGAGCGGTACCACAGAACAGATTAAAGTTCTACAAGGCAGCTGCGATCGCTCATCGACATTTTCATAACTTAAGGATCAAGAGAATGATTACATCCTAAAAAATTCGTACTCATAGTGGTCACCCTACTCAATATTCAATGCTCACCAAACAAATGGATTACATATTTTATCGATTCTCACTTATTTTGTAGTCAATGCTTAGTTATACGATATTCAGGTTCTTTTCCGTCGGGACTTTTTTTGCAGGAATTTTGTTTACCGTTATGTTATTACCAATGTGGCATAATATTCGTACCCAATCACAATATACCTAAAACAATGAACTAATAATAATATACTAACGTACAAAAAATAAATGAATAGTTGACAAACAAAATAGGTACACGCTTTTATAGTGTCACTTTACATTACTAAACAAACAAGTATTGGGGGCCTACTTTGAGGGGGTTGCTAGCCGTTGAGGAGTTCCAATATTAATGTCCTGACTCCATTATCAGATCAGCTCCAAAATACCAAATATTGTCATCCAAATGACATATTATGCATATAAAATTTTATTCTGATACGGCAAATAAAAGCAGGTTCAAATTCACTTCCAAGATTTGTTTACATTGTTAATTTTTTAGTTACAAGAGAAGCTAATTAAAATAATTAGTTAGCATTCACTATTATTGATAAATTATGATTTTTTTAATTTATAATTTGAGAGTTGTAGAGTATGGATTTTACTTCGGAACCCTAAAAAGCAGGTGTGCACTATAGTTACACACTTTTCCTACAAACTAAAAACTAATATCTGCTAATATAATAATGCAAGGATATTACAAATTAAGATCTCAGAAATTGTGTAAACAACCTTTTTCTAGAGCTAATTCATTATAGTCACGCCCAATGGTCAAGATCCTATAATTAGAACTAAAAACTCTTGAGAGGGCAAAGTCTCAGGGGGTAAGTTTTGAAGGGATCACGACCCCTCGCGATGGCGTGCTCAGAATTTCAATCGTTGGATTCGGAAAATTCAAATGCATTGTATCGCAGTCAAATGTCTGGATCGGTAATATTCTGATTTTACATAAGTATATTTGTATGCAAATTTCAATATCTATAGTCTAAAGATAATTGATATTAAAAAAGTATTGAAGAAAGTCGTGATATTTCCTAATTAATTTAATTTCCTAACTAATTTATTATTAATATCTTTGCAATATATTTAAATAATTTTTGTTAAATTGAATTATATGTTTTGAACATTCATAATAATTTTCTACCATCGAACCCGGAAAACATAATTTAAAAAGAAACTTAAGGTCTAAAAAGAATAGTAAGGTTATAAAAGAGCAATAAGTCTCGGGAGAGGTCCTAAGATAAGGTCATCTTCAAGCCATTGTCGTGCACGCCTTGTCAGACTACGCGTTACTAAATAGGGTTGCCACTAGTGCGGTTAATGTTTTTTTTTAATAAAAAATATTATTATCGATTTAAATTACATTTGTTTATTTAAATATATGTATATTTAAAAATTACACTTTAGATTTAATTGCTAACACGTGATACCTAAGTCATATAATATGCCATCAATTATTTATCGTAAGTATTGTCTTAAAATATTATTGTGTTTAAGTATACTCGTATTCTTTACCAAAATAAGGACTGCAGTTCATGTTGATACCGGACTGTACACATTTTGAGCATGATATATTATATTATTATATAATGTGGGTATCTTCAAGAGGAGATTGAATAGCCTTTTGTTAAATTAGTTCACACCATTTTGGACTTCGACACCACTTATCATCAGGTGGTATTGTTTTGACAACTATTATTTTATGTAAATAAAACTAATTTACTAAACGTTTTTATGATTTCTTAAATAATATCTTTTAACAGAATGGCAACAAACTAACAAGAAACATTTATGAATAAATTAATACAAGAAATTACCTTTCACCGAATATAATAACATTGTGAAAGTAAATAAACTATAGGAAAATTACTAGTGGCAACCCTAATCGAGAGAAACGTTCCGGGTTCACTACACGACTGATGCTGCGAGATTAATTAGATGTGAATATTAAATGTTTTCTTTTAACTGATAAATATTAATGCAATTTGTCAAATTTGTTTTTAACACGCCAAAGATAAAGAGTTGTAAATAAATTAAACGCTCATATCGCTATTCTTGTTTTTAGGGTTCCGTTACTCGGGATTAAAATCTTGTTTCAAATTTTGAACATTATTGAACATTGCCTACCTTATTACATAAAATTTTTAGGGTTCCGTACGAAAAAACGAAAAACGGAACCCTAATAGGATCACTCGTGCGTCTGGGCGACCGCCGTTCACAGCCAATTTACTCCGAAACTACTGGAACAAATGAGTTGAAATTTGGTACTCATGTACTTTTTTGTGACCCAAAGATGAAGTTGTAAAGTAAGCAATTGATTTTTGAAAAAAAATTAACGAAATCAAAATTTAACTGTATCGTGTTGTATGTCAAATGAAAGGGCTTGTTGTAAGGATTTCGAATATATTTTTATCTATAATTATATATCTATAGTGACAGTTTTAAAATTATTCAAGGAAAACGAAAATTAAAGCCAAAATTTAACCATTCCCTCCCTTATCATTGAAACTACTGACGCTAGAATTAAAAAAAATACAGTTCTTTACTTAAATATTACAGGAAAACCTATGAGAAGTCTATGGTCTCAGAAAAAACGGCAAAAATAAATAAAATAGAATAATAACGGTAAATACATAATCAACGTACGGAACCCTCTACAAGCGAGTTTGACTCGCATTTGTCAAGTAATTTTTTTATAACCTGAAGGACAGACGAAAAAGGGCAGATGAAAATTTTAACTCCCAGAACTTACTCCCAACACTTACTCACGGTGAGCGCAGTACCCTGGAATTGAGGCGCTATTACAAATGGGGTTTTCTTGGCGCTACCTGCATCGGTGTCCCCTCCAGGCTATGACATGGGGTCCTTCAAGAAGCGGGTCTATCGTCATCTTCTTGGAAGGCAACGCGTTGATGACGCCCCTGGTGTCGCTAATGTCCATGGGCGGCGGTGATCACTTACCATCAGGTGACCCGTCTGCTCGTTTGCCTGCTCAAAGCATAAAAAAAATACGCAAACTTGTGTCTTCGCAGGGTTCTCGACCAAATTAAGTCGACCCTATTCCGAGACTTACTCCAGAGAGTTCTCGACTTCAGACACAAGTTTGATTCTGCTGTCTGCCATTTGCAACTTAGAGGCATTGGCGGGGGCTGTGTAGTAGGCATCCCCTGCATTATCATCTACATAGCAATGGATGCCACTTGTATGCTGCAGCATGTCATTGATATGCAGAATGAATAGCGTAGGAGATAATACAGACCCTTGGGGAACGCCAGAATTTATAGGTTTCATATCTGAGCAACAACCGTTAACTACGACCTTGATATGTCGCTCAGATAGAAAACTGGCTACCCAATTGCATAACTTCTCAGGGAGACCTTAAGATAGTAGCTTCGTGAGAAGGCCTATTTCATTTCCTATAATGATAAATTTAAATCAAAAAATGTTTTACTTTCCTTCTTTTGACCTAGCTAAATGAATTTTTTTAGTTTCCTATTTTAGTTTGTGTTTTTTGAGGGTACCTAAGTATAAAATATTGTAAGTATTAAATCTGTTAATGCTTGGTTAGATTGGTAGATGGTACCAAAATATCAGACTACAATATTGACCGCACATTGCAATAAGTACTCAATTGCCAGGAAAGGT
Source organism: Thymelicus lineola (assembly GCA_963932265.1). Lineage (NCBI taxonomy): Eukaryota > Metazoa > Arthropoda > Insecta > Lepidoptera > Hesperiidae > Thymelicus > Thymelicus lineola. Next base: position 9,110,065 of record OZ010681.1, on the reverse strand, counting down.
TATTGTTTTTCTCTTTTCAGTACTTTTTCTTAATTTATTTTTTTATTTGTACAGAACCGTTCAGGAGTGAATGTTGTTTTTATGAGGTAAATTAATTACTACTCCTACTATAAAGATAAGATAGGCGGAGAAACTTTAATAGTATCGCAGTAAAACACTCTTGAGTATAAAACATCTTTACCGTGATAAAACTGAGACCTTCAAAATATGTTTTTGTAGGTAATGTTTTTTACAATATGGTTATGTTTTACTTAAGGTGCATCCAAAGCAACGTTATTGTAAATGTATGCTATGCTACATTTGAAGAAAAAAAGACTTTTTTTTGTAAGTTGTTTTTTTCCGAGTTATTTATTATAATTTTTTAATTTATGTTGATGGTGGTATGGTCGACTTCGAACTAAAAATAGGGAGCTGGAGGACCTTCATGGACTTCAAGGACACCACTACGAAGAGAGAGAAACCTATAGGCTTCTAATAGGCTGAAACCAGGTTTTTTGTAGCTTATAGTATTTTTATTTTTAACTAAATCTCTTTAAATAAAAAAAGAAAATGTGTGCAATTCACACGTGGTAGAAGTGAAATTTCCAAAATTTTGGTTTTAAGATAATGAGATGAAAAAGCAATAAATCGAATCTTCTACCTTGTTCCTCGCGCCATCTATGAATACAACTTAGCATTTTTACTGTCTGTCGGTCGGTCGATCGACAGATATTAAACAACGAAAATGAAATTCTTATTTTTTGTTGATAAATTCTTTGAAAATATTTAAAAGAGCATTTGAAAGTATTTAAAAACAGTAAGGTAAACGCGCCTATTACCGCCAGTTTAAGCTGACTTTGGATGAACTTCAGAAAATTAGATATACGCCGTTATTCTAGAAAAGGTGTTTTAATTTATTCTTTAACATGATTAAATATCCTATGATATTCAGTACGTAAATTCAGTGTTAAATCACACAATATTTAATAAATAATAATTGAATCTGAAATAGCGATTGCTTCTATTACCGACGGGTGGATGATGTTTGTTTCTAATACCGTTTTTTATGTTTCTATTACCGACCACTAAACTAGTATAAATTTAAAACTTAAAAAAACTGCCTGCCATCAAAAAAGCTATCATGATATACCTTTTTGAAATCCTTATGCTGAGCTCTTTATTTGATACCCATATTGCATTATTCGATTTATTTTTTGATACTTCAAACCTACTTCGGCAATTGTTTGTTGGGGCCATATTTTATTGAAGGTAGACTGGGCAGTGAATCATACCTAAACATTTTAAATAGTGTAGTGAACACGACGATGTACCGTTAATTTACCACCGTAATTTGTTTTACCAACACGATGAATCGCACTATCAGCGACAAGTACGCGAGTACTAAGATGATTACTTCGGTGATCGGTGGATAGGGCGAGGAGGACCTGTGCCGTGGCCGGCGCGCTCCCCGGACCTCACACCGATGGATTTCTATTTGTGGGGGGAGGTTAAAAGTGTTGTGTATGCTACGGAGTATGCTACGGAATGGCGCCCGCGTCTCGGAAAGCGAAGTACAGGACGCCCCCCGACAAGATGGACCGACAACCTGAAGAAGACAGCGGGCATCCGCTGGATTCAGAAGGCTCAGGACCGGTCAGAGTGGCGCAAGTTAGGGGAGGCCTATGTCCAGCAGTGGACCTCCAAAGGCTGATGGATGGATGGATGGATGGATGGAGTTTTAACGAAATCCTCGTAAATATCTGCAATAAATCACAGTTTAAGAGCTTAACTTTGTATTATTGCCTGTCCTAAGCCAGGAAAAGTATGAAGAGAAAAGGAATCATAATATGTTGCCCTTACTAATGTTCATTGACCCACCCACCAGCTGATCACGTGGCAGTGCGGTGCGGCGGCGTGGCGTCGTTAGACTGTAGCGTTTCGAGCGTTTGTACACGGTGTCCACGCTTTCGAAGTATTTTGAGATTAATTTGTTAAAGTAAATTTACGGACTAAAAGGACAATTTTGACTTTGATTTTTTTAATCATTAGCTAAGACTATGTACTTTCATGTCCTTAAGTAAGTATCTAAAGATTTTTACCAGTCATACTGTATATGTATGTATGTTTTTTTCTATTTACTCTAGTGCGTCTATAGAACGTATATGAATACAGAAAATTATAGCAGGCTTATCATAATTTAAAACAAACCTACAATAAGAGATTTTTATAAATAAGACCGTATGGGTCGGTAATAGAATTAAGTATGAAGATTACTTTATTCTATTAGCGACAGCAAAAATAAACAATAACTGGCTAAAATTTCTGTTTTAATGCAAACGTGTTTAGATGGATGTCATTGCTATGATTATTTTTTGGTATTAAATAGTTTCTTAATTTTAATATGAGATATTATTTAAAATACATTGCCATACATTACTAAAAATTATTGCTTACGTTGAATCTTGTTTAAAAGAAAATCTATGAGATAAAATGTATGGCGTTAATTGATCAAATTATGTAATATACTCTTAAGAATCAAACAAGTTAAAAGAAACATCGAAAATTACGTATTAAAAGTAATAAAATCTAAAATGCTAACTATTGCAAAACATCTAACAACGCCATGAGGCGGTATTAGAAGCAACTTATGAAAATTATGTTTCTATTACCGCTTTAAGGTAAAATTCGAATTAAACCACAAAAAATAGTCAGAACGGTAATATTAGATGTGAATCTAGAAAACCAATATATTATTTATTGTATTTATACATTTGCATGGTATACACATTTTATTAAAGTTAATTTCTCTTAAGTAATAATTATGTTTACTTACGTAGCCGGGAGCGCAACACTATAAGACGGGCGTCCGTTGCGGGTACGTCGCAGTTAATATCAAATTATTCTGTTTCGTGATTATTTACGCAAACAAACTTTATTATTTTTGTTTCTCAATATACATACCTACAATGTTTTTAGGCTACAACTTTCATGAAATCTATAGTATGCCTTAAAAGAGTGATTAAAAAAACTGGCGGTAATGGATACAGATTTTGGGGTGGCGTTAATGGGCGCGTTTACGTTATAAAAATAATACTAAAAAAAAAGAAATACTGAGAGACGCGAACCTGCGCATCAGGTATTGTGTATATACGTCCTGACCATTGAGCTACGGAGAAGTTAGATTCAACGACGAAATTAGCATTTATATTATATGCATGCTTGCCGAGTATATTTCTGTCTCATTCTTTCCTACACATTTTTGTATTTGTGTCTCTTACCTGTCGTTTTTTCTGTTGCATCCGGTTTGAAATCACAACGATTCTAAAGAAGTTTCACTTCAAAAAATCCTTACATTTTAACTAACATTGCTTCATCATAGTCCTACTAAGACTAAGGATACAATTTTAAACTTGCTCCGAATATTCGTATACTGCTACAAACGCTTTTCAATTTTAAATTAATTTATGCCTTAGGAATATAATCCGGGACTCTTAACTTCGCAGTGAGGGCCCACTACGAGTAATTCACTACTAGGCTTCGGGATTTAACCCGTCGTAATAATTTATTATATTCTGAGATCCTTCGGATATCCAGACTGATGATCATTACTCTTGGACCGGTTTTCATCAAGTGCGTAAAAGGTTTTTAGTTTTTAGATGCACGTCATAACGATTCCCCTTATTGAAATACCTGTTTGTGCACGTATTAGGCCTATAAGCATGTTTGGTTAATTTGGGTTCTGGCAAAACGTCCGCAAAGCCACGTCCTAATAAAATAATACTAATAGTAGTATGTTATCTCCCTAAGCACCCTGAATAAGTTTCTGAAGAAATCGCTTAGGTTCCCGCTCACGCACTCTACAACTACTTTATTGACTGAACTATAGGTATAATAAGTAGGTTTTGTACACGGAACACAGAGACAACAGTGAAATATTTTCTAAAATTTTGTTATATATGGACAGCCAAAGATATTATACATTAAGAAGAGGCAGATACGTTATAACCGCGCGCGTTGTGAAACTCAAAAAGTTCCCAATTGGGAACTCTTGTGATTAGTCTGCGTCGAGCGCAATCACGAGCGTGGCGCATCGTAGGTTCATACGTCCTTACGAAAATAAATCAAAATGCCATCGTGTGTGTTTCGAAAGTGCACCAATTATGACTCCAAGGTCAACAAAACACAAGGAATCTCATACCACATTTGAGTACGCTAAGATACTTAGATTATTTAGTCTATTTCAATTATTTTTCTAAACAGATGAAGAAAGAGATAGCGATCTAGTTTTGACGCGAGAGCGATAAAGACCGTAGCCTATATAGATTGACGCGAGCGACAAACACTAGCTGTCTTTTTCACTATTATGGTTTTAGTAATGCCATCCTTTTTACATAATTTGCCAATGTACTAGTGATTGGTGTAGGCAAACAAAAGATAAACGTGTGTGTGTTATAGCTCGGTCGGAACAGATTTTTCGGTCGATTTGTAAGGGCATAACGTATCTGTATTTATAACATCTTTGTGGACAGCGTTTTTCAGCTCACGTATTTACTAGCTATGTTCTTTGTTGTGACATAATAATATAATATATTAATAATATAGTAATATAATATAATGATATAATATATTAAATAAATTGTATAAAGTCGAAAAATATTAGGATCGAAATCCTCGCTTACTCGCAACATGTTTATTATAAGTGTCACCACTCGGTGCCACAGGTGAAAATCTGAAACTAAATGACGCAACAACTTTTAGTTTATCATAACCAGAGATCATATTTTTCATTTCATTAAATCAAGTTATTCTAACTCCTCTGGCATTAACTAAAGTTCCTGTTAGCACTGAGAAACCTAATTTTAAAGTCCACATTCCCAAGGCAACGCTGGGTAGATGTGGAAAGCTGATAGATATATTAAAAGCAGAGTGTTTATGACATGAGAGTGTTTATAAATAAAGTTTAAGAATAAAAGAGCTAGAAATACAGTTAGAACAGAGAACCAGCATTAATGTAACGGACTTAAGTACTGGAAATACATACCAACTACCTATTGGAGAACTTTTAATTAAATGAAGTACTGGAAACTAAAACTTAGAAACGCGTTATAATATATTATATACTTAGTAGGTTAAACTTATAAGTAAATAAAAGCAATAAAGAATAGAATAGAATAATAGAAGTGTTAAAAATATATTGGGTCCTAATCTGGACTCCTGTCAGTCATAATATAAATAATCAAAGTATTGCTTAGGAAATAGAAAGCATAACTTAGTAATGCGTCATAAATACAATAATGTATAGAGAGCTATCAATACGTACATTAAAGTACTAGAAAGCATGGCTAGTAACGTCTTCCGCGTGTGAGAAGGCCAACGAAGTAGGACGGATGTGACCAGGTTGTGTGATGAGGGTTTGAAAACAAAGGCGATTAATACTGCGACGTGTTGGAAAAATATTGATTGTTCAGAATTCGATTGAAAACGAATGCTTATTTTCAGCATATTTAATCACACCATTGAAGTATTATTACTAGCGTATAGAACCGACACCGCGAACACGATATCCCAATGAATTGGCGCCACTGGGCTTCAATCTTCAGTGGATTCGTTCGATTTTGAAAGCAGAACGGGAGCTCAATTTTGAAAATAGAACCTCCCGGGCGGAACACATATTTTGTTCGAGATGTCTGTTCACACTATACTTCAATGAATCCCACCCAACCAGATCAAAGAACTGGAACCCAGGAACATCTTATGGTTTGTCCAAAGGGTAGTGTCCCAGGCCCGACATTTTTTTTATGGAAATAGCCGGCATACGAGCTGATCGTTGCCCGTGAACAACCGTTTGCCATTTGCCGTTGCCGGTCAAGAAAGAGAGAAGAAGAAAAAAGAAATCGACAAAATAATAACAATAGCGACATCGCTAAGTAATAATAATAATGCTGAAAATATGTGGTTTCGTTTTAAGTTTAGATGAAAATATAAAATTAAATCGTGTACATGACGTGTTAATAGGTACCTAGTTCATGGCGTCCAATGCGCGACACAGGGAGTATGATTGCGAAGTGTGGTAGTATGAATGCACGGGCATCCTACTAATCCTAGTGATATCTGTACTTCGATCACTAATAAAATAACTTTTATTAGTTCTTTGATCGATTCTAGTGATCGAAGTACTAATATTATAAATGTAAAAGTTTGTATGAATGTTTGTTACCCCTTCACGCAAAAACCTACAAAACAGATTGGAACAGGACATAGGAAAAGGAAACGAGAAGTATAAGGAAAACATTCTAACTCCTCGGAAAACGTAGGCAAAGTCGCATGCAGAGCGCTAGTAGAGTAGATAAAATAATTAAAATCGAGTATCAAAGTAAATGAGTAATTAAATAGCGTACAATACGTAACATGAACACTATCCAACGATCAAGGCCGAGTGTCTTATGTCGTTCACACGTATTGTGTCTTGCAGATATTGTAAATAGTCACCGAGACATATTTCAAAAGTAATACTCGTAGTTCTAGGATAGATTTCAATAGTACCAATTTTTTTATGTAAATAGCCGACAAATAAACATGGATAGGGAACATGCTCCTGGGACACTGGGTTCGATTCCCAGCGAGGCAGTTTGATTGATCAGTTTAAATATGCGTGTTTTTGTTTTTGTATGTTGTCCATAGCACTTACACTAGTACCTATGAGTGTGTAACGTTATTTGTTTAATTACTATGTACCTACTATTATTTCTTCTGTAGTTTAATATCGATTTTTGTGTTTTGACCACAGAACACAAAACCCTAAGGAGGTTTTGATCCAATTGCATACGTCAATCAGATGATCAGTGAGTTTAGCGAATGTCATCGTGTACAACTTTTTATGCAAGCAAGTCATTTTACTTTTACCTTTTCAGCAGCTTGTTAATTAAAACATAACTATAAAGGATCATGTTACGGATCATGATCAAGTATCGCATTAACTTTAGGAATCGTTTGAAAAACGTGACTTTTTAGCAATCAAGCGTAATTAAAGCAATTTGGCATATTGCTTTGTTGGTGAATTTGTTTCTTTCTATATTCTCTAATGACGCTGTCAATGTTGGCACGAGGCAAGAGGTCAATGTTTTGTCTTTGTCTTCGAAAATCATACCTACACTAGCGTTCAGCCCGCGACTTTGCTTGCGTTTTTCGGGATAATAAATTTTAAAGTGGTAATTTTGGTTAGAGTCAAGTGTCTCTCCTGCCAACTAAACGGTTGGATTTGGACAAGTGAAAAATCCTCAAAAATAGATTATATGATGAATTTACAAAGAAAACTATCACGGTTAATGGTTATGGTAGCATAAGTAGTTAATGAGTAATAATCAATAAACTAACTACTTCGGAACCCTACGAAGCGCGTGGCCTGACACGCACTTGCCCGGTTTTTTACAACTATCAACCCACCCTCGCTCCACTTTAATAAATCTTGACATTCACAGATATAATTCACAATTATTACAAAGTTGCAGATCCATGCAATTACCTTGAAAAGAGCAAGAAATAAATCTTACCTTAATTAGCGTTAATAATAAATAAATATCATCTAATTACGTTAGTCATGCAGGACTTTAATCTCGTCTCGATTCTCGGTTTGAGAGCGGTTTGTCGAAGACTGAGATTGAGGGTAATTGATGGTCGAGAATATTGCTCAGAACTCTCTCTAACAAATGACACGTTTCTAATTGATCTGAACCCTGTGTAGTCAGTTTGTACCAAATAAGACCTATAGGAAATGCGTCTGTAAACGATAAACTTGTAATAGGTACTACAAAGTGATATACAAAAATAATGCTATAAATCCAAAATTTATATTTTTTTTGTACAGTGTACCTGCTTCTGACTTCGTCTCAAAAAATAGCGATTGACGACCTGTTGATGACCCGTACAGCATAATGGCTACCATTCCGGACCGTCATGCCAAGGGTCTTGGGTTCGATTTCCAGCGAGGCGGAAATTTTAATGATCAGTTTGAATTTCTGCTCTCGGTCTCTCTCTGTGTTCCTGTCTTTGTGTGTTATCCATGATAACCACGCCGCAGGGAATCTAAAAAACCTCTCTTCTCGTAATACAGTTCGTATATTATGCAAAATGACCAATATATGTTAAAAACGTTTGTTTACTTGCAATTTCTGCCGTGCAACCCGTTAAGCCGTTAAAAATTTATAAAAAAAACTTAGATTGAAAACAAAGGTTAATAGCCAACATTGAAACAAAAACTTGTGATTCAGCAAAGGTCTCCAATTCTCTATGTCATCTTATGTTCGTAGCTAATATTACTGAAACAGTATCTTGTAATGAGAAACCAGTTTACGTAACTATGTCATAATTAATTAGTCACTAAGTCACTTCCTATACATAATGCTTTTAGAAATGTATGATTGTACAAATAAAAGAGCTCTAGCATAACAATTTAACTATGATTGCGAGGCTCGTATCTATTAAAATGTGAGAAGGTAGGGCCATGTAAAGGACTTTATCATTTTTTATATCTATGTTGGATTTCGATAAATATGGAACCTACTTGGAAGTATCCCCTTTAAAATAAAAACATATTTCCTAAATCGGATTCCAATCGGAGAACTGAAGTAACAGACATTAACTTTTTTAAAGTCGGTTAAAATATAGGTACTCCAGTCTCCTATCGAACTTTTAACAGTGCTCAAAGTTGCTTACACCGTGTCCTACGTGGGCGACTCAACGCGAACGCGATCGCGAAGCGATCCGGTGCGATTTCAGTGCGATGCGGTGCGATGCGGCGGCTCTGTCCTACGTGCGCGCGAATCGTCCCTTCACCGCCACTGACATCCGCCGCGCCGCTAAAGTTCGCGCGAAAATATCAAACCAACTGATCGCGTTCGCGTCAAATCGCGCCGCGCCGCTTCGCACTCTACGTGCGTTTTGTAACGTAGGACACTTCAACACATTTCAACTGTTTGTTGTTTTCGCATCGCGCCGCGTCGCTTCGCGTTCGCGTTGAGTCGCCCACGTAGGACACGGCGTTATACTAACGATTGGTATAAGCCATTAAGGTTATGAGAATAAATATAATAAGAGCGATAACAGTTAAATAAATCAAGGCAAGTCACTCAATATTATTCCTATGGTCGGCCACTAGTTGCGTTTACTCAGAATTATTCTTTTAAATTCGGTTACTGTGTAAGTATTTTTGTCGCATTGCAGACAAATTATAAGATAATATTGTCGCAAACGGAATATTATTGTATTATTTCTTGGTAATTCAATTTCAGATTTAAATCAGGAATACCTACTTTATTACAAGTTTTATATACGTATTATTCGAAGGCAGCAAAGGTTTTTCTAAGTGTTTCTGGTTCTGGTTAAAATATTAATATACTTACCTGGCAATGAGAATAATAAACTAATTTCAGTGTCACCAAGACTTTATTTCTAATACCTGTATCGTTTTACCGGAATTACTTATATCTATAAAGATACTTATATCTTTATATTGATGTGATTTTACTCGGATTCATCTACCTTGTAATTGCATTTAGTAATAACGGTCGAAAATTAATTATTAATTATATTTTATCATAATTATTATAATTTATAAAAATTTATTCCTAATAATTTTCACCTTCAACTCTACAACCCGGATACGAATTAAGGCTGGATTAACTTCAATAATTCACACAACGAATTTATAACTTTAATGGTTATCACTTGAAACCGCATTTATCGGAACAAAAACAATTACTGTAGTATGGATATCGCAATAAATTTTATGTTTCAATTCTTTAACAACTGACGTCAAGGGTGCTATAATATAATATTTAATCGAAACCGGCGGCTCTCAAACTTTTATCATTCAAGCTACATTTTAATGTGATCAATATCTTGAAAACACGTTGCAGAACGTTGCTTTTGACTGTCACTGTCAATCATCAAATGTGACATTTTTATCTGACAGTCCACTCAGTGTACATTTACGAGTATGAAAAAGAAAATTCACATTTTAATGACAAAAATACGTGGTTTTACCAAAACATCTAAAAGTCTATTTTAACAAAAATCATCATAATTAAAGTCCGAACATTAAATAAATAAAATTAATTTTATAATAGATACCTATACCATTACGTAGGAAAAACAAAAAATAAAAATAGGTAATTTTAATTTTCAGCTTACTTCCGAAGTTTTAAACTTTTACAATCACTGTACTCATTGATGTCCAACGCGTTTAAATTCCGTATCAACGTTGATTAATCGATTTCACGCACGTAAATCTACTTAATATGGTATGGACAATCACATTTCGACAACTTGTTGGTACATATTTGGACAATCGTTATAAATTTAATGATGAAGTGTACGGCAGTCAAGGCTAAAGAAATTGTTCTACTCCAGAAAATTTATGGACCTTAATATGTGTGTGATAAGGATTAAATTTATAATTTAAATTTATTTGTTTCTGTAGTTCTGACGTGCACGCGTACTCGATAATGACGTCAGTGTAATACAAATGTTATTGTAGAATACGTTTTGCGGGTATTGTTCGAACTTATTTTATTTACTTTGCTTACTTTTGGGAGTGAAATTCTCCATTCATCATTGGTCCAAGCTCTTTGTGCTCGTGGTAAACCTTGCTGAACAACGTAGAGGCTATTATGGTTTCATGCATGAGAAACCAAGCTTTTGGATTGACTTATAATTGCTGCTTTTTTCCACATAGTTGCTTCTACACTGCTAAGCTAATCGTTGCGTTGGTTCGGTGATAGAGCCGCAGCAATATTTAAAAAATATTTATAAACTGTCCAGCTAGTTTCGTATAAATGCAATATCAGACAGAATGTCTGCGCATTATTCTGAAAAGATCATGCATTGTGTCTTATTGCTTGCGTCACAGGCCACAGCTGATGGCGTGTGGCAGGTTCGGAAGTATGTACGGAACTTTAAATACAAAAGACAAATAAGGTACTTGCGCTAGTAATGGACATCAGTCATTTTTATGAATGCTTATTATAATTTTTCTTGTTGTACTTATACCGTGAATAGTTTTATCTAAATCTGTGAATTTTCTGCAGCACGGCGAACTTATAGCCGAAGAATGCATGTATGAATAAATTTTAACCTAATCACTTCCAGTTATAATTAGCTTGCACTAATAATTCCTTTACATGCCACTTTTTTATTGTTATTTTATTTTACTTGAAATTACAAAATGTTATTTATTTTGTTTAGTAGATATTACAATCGTATAGTTAGTAAAATGTTGTAAGGTGTGTTAACTTAAAAATATCCCAATATATGCACAATCACCCTACATAATTACGTTCAATGCTTGTTATTGTGCATCGAACTTGATGCGAACAAGTGGGACTACTTTTTATTTACATGAGCATTAATGCACAAGTAGGTAAGTGTTTAATTTTACTTTATTTCTTTGCGTGCGTCTTTCAATGGAGCAAACAATGCCGAAGTATAATTGAGGATGATATTGTAAAACCAATAATTAATCGTTGTGAAGAAGTAGAGAATACGTACTCACTCGGGTTATTTAGAGGGTGTCCAAATAGACGTATTACCCACCCTACGATCACAGACTTGAAAAAAGACCAGACGTCACCTCGTGTTATTGAGAGTGACCAATCCGACGCGGTAATGGCGGCCGATTAATAACCTCATAGTGTCAATGTGTGCGTGTGATACTTGTACGAATAGAGGATTTGGTATTCCTATGGGTGCTTCACTGACTTTGTTGCTGACAATCCGTCTGTTCTTTTTTTAAGTCTGCCTACGACCTACATGTTGCTTATTAGGGTTGACACACTTGACATGTATTATATCCCCTGCAAGACGTCCAGATTTACAGGGAGCTGGTTTATTTTTGGTACACGTAGGTACTGCCTGTTTGCTTCTTTCTCTATAGGTCGGTTTCCTCAGTGCTGAGGGTCGCGAGTCGTGACTACCACTAAGCTCTTTCCTTGTTACATCTCTCCACTTGTTGCGGCCTGTTTTTTAAACCTCCTAAATACTTTATTTAACATTCCATCGCTGGCTTCGGGTCTAGACTAATAACGATGTATATTCAAGTAGCAAGACAAGTATACGCACAATGCACATCATATTTGGAAAGCGTGGTGGATTCGAACGCTCATGTGTACTAATGTTCCAATCACTAGGATATATTAGCTATTTGTCTTATAACTTAGTAAAAGGAGAGTTTCATCATATCCCGACCTCACCTCAATATTTTATCACACAGTTCGAAACAATAACAGTTTTCTTTTTACTGTTCAAGTAATTATAATTAAAGCGTTATATTGTACTTGCGACATACCTAATTTAAATAGTAATAAGGCCTTGTTGAACACACCTTCTCCTACTGTATCCATTCGGGTTTCTTATGGTGAACACGCACATTTATCGGCATCGTAAGCGCTGTCAGCATCGCATTTGTATTTGATGCCGACGCATATGTCATATGCGTCAGCATCTGTCATCCGCATCGGGCTCTCATATAAAAAAAGCAAAGCAACAACCCATAATTGTCCCACTGCTGGGCTCGGGGTCTCCTCTCACAATGTGAGGGGAACAGGCCATAGTCTACCACGCTGGCCAAGTGCGGATTGGTAGACTTCACACACCTTTGAGAACATTATGGAGAACTCTGAGGTGTGCAGGTTTCCTCACGATGTTTTCCTTCACCGAAGCAAGTGATAATTAACTTGTAAGACGCACATAATATTAGAAAATTAGAGGTGCGTGCCAGGATTTGAACCCGGGCCTCCGCGTTCGGGAGACCAACGTTCTAACCACTAGGCTATCACGGCTCTCATATAGTGCAGTCATTGAAGCGAAAAATACGGTGTTACCTCCGAATTTTTTTACTGTGAACCGATTTGCATGAAATTTTGGAATTAGGCTTATCTAACCCTTAACTTCAAAAGTGAAAATAATCTGAACTCCGCAAATTATTTTTAAGGGGTGTAAACAACCCCTTAATGGAAAAATTAACATTGAGCCATTTTATCGCTAGAAAACATGTGTAATAGTAAGTTATGAAATTGTAAAGTGTTTTCTAACACAATTACCTCATATTAAAATCATTTTCAACCCCTTGAAATTCTTACAACCCTTGCTAACAACCCCTAAATTAAAAAAATCACAAAAAATTACTTTGGTATGACATAAAAAGATGTAAGTATAGAGTAAGTATTATTTTGTTCTCTATAATAATAGTCAAATTTTTAACCCCCTTTCAACCCTTAAAAACAACCCCTTGATAAAAAATTGTTAAATTTTTTTTTTTGATTAAATGAAAAGGATTTAAATATTATTCTACACTCTCGAAAGTGATTATCATAATCTTCAACTTTGCTACCCTTAAAACTACCCCTAAATTAAAACAGTAAATATATATGATTACATATTTAAAAATAATTTAATTATAGAGTAAAAAATTGCCATTTATTGAATAAAATATTTACAAATAACATAAAATACTACATAAAATACATCGTACCAGATTATTAAAATATATTATTTTTCATTACTAAATGTCGGAGTCGCTGTCACAATTAATATCTGGTTGAATTAATGGGCTATTTTGGCAATTATCTCCACTGCACGTTCCGCATGTAGTATTACAGAATAGGCCAACTCTTCTGCAAGACGTTCCACATCCTTTTTTGCAGTTGCAAAAAATCATTTTTAGGAGTTCTTGTGGTGCGGGTGGATTTACAGACTTAAGTGGAGTCAATAAGCCGTCACTCATGATCCACCCCCAATCCGTTGGACAAATGTTTTTATTACCATGCCAAATCTGGGTTTGCAGATAAACTCTCTTGGTATGCTCATCTATGGCACCAACGGTTGGAACTAGCGATGACAATTTTACAGCAGTGTTTTTTGTAGCAGCTTTGAGAAAACTTGCTCCAAATATTCACACTCCGAAATTTTCAGTTACTGAGTAGAAAAAAATATGATAAGTTTTTGGACCATAACTCCTTCAATTTTCATGCTATCACAATTTATAATAAACCATTTTAAAGGTAATTAACAGAGCTACAACATCCTTCATTGCAATATATAGTAAAAAACCTTTTTTTAAAACGGTGAAGGGTTAAAGGCCTTAAGAGAGACTGTGATTGCGCTGCCGCGCGCTCTTTAAACAATCATATCTCCGTCAATTTTTGTTTGACAGAAATAAAAAAAAACCAAATTGTTTGTCAGAAAAATACCTAAATTTTTCATCCCTACACTTTTTTACGTATCTGTCGTCATTTTTGAGATATTATGAAAAAAAGGTGTTTGTTTTGTAAATTTGAAATTTTGTTTTTTTTTTTAAATCTTGATTTTTTAAAAAAATATGTGTCCTGAAGCAGCCAAACTGATACAATCTATCAAACTCTTCATAATAAAGTTATTTCTAGGCGGAATACGATTAATTTTCATTTTGGCGGAAATGGCACTTATGAAACCCATTGATTTAAAAGAAAAAATATTAAATGGTCTTCTTATTTTCAATACAGCTCACTTATTTTACGTGCAAAAGACCTTTAACAGTGCTCATTTTAAAGCTTATTTCAAGCACTACAAAAACTTTCTTTATGGCAGAATGCATAAAATGCATCTGTTCGCCGCTAGATGGCATTGAACACATAGATTAAATTTCAGACAAAATAAAAAACGGCTTTGATCTTCAATATCTAGCTTAATATTGCACTTAGAATGATTTAAAAAAAACTAAATTGTTCGTTTTTTTATCTGCTACAATTTTGGTTCTCATAAAATTTTCGATAAAACATATATTTTTGGAGATATTTGCAAAAGACCGATGAAAAACGTGAAAAAATTGCGATTTTTCAATTGCCAATAACTTGAAAATTATTGGATTTTTCGAAAAACTTTATAGGTGATTTTTAGCTTAAAATTAGCCCTTCTATCGATATCCGAGGTTATTTTGAAAAAAAAATGTCCACCCCCGAGAAGGGGTGGCAACCACCCCCAGGGTGAGTGCGGAGTTTAAATCATTTTCACTTTTGAAGTTAAGGGTAAGATGAACCTAATTCCAAAATTTCACGCAAATCGGTTTACAGTAAAAAAATTCGGAGCAATAATGCTTCAATGACTGCACTAATATGATTTCATACAAATGCGATGCTGACAGCGCTTACGATGCCGATAAATGTGCGTTCATCGTTACTGTCGGTTTCTCAAAGGCTGATCCACTAAAAATTAACTTATCAACTGTCAAATATAGTGTCAAACATGATTAATTCAACAACATGTCAACTGATAGAGCCGTCAAATTTTACCTAAAAATCATATGTCAAAAACACACTATTAATGGTCGTAGCGCACATATCAACTCGGAAAGGGATCGGCACCGGATCGCCTCGCCGTCAACCTAACGTAAGCTCGGCTACGGCTAGGCGACGCCGCGCTTACGGCTCGACGGCCGCTGGTTGACGGAATGAATGACAGCAGTTCGCCGACGCAACGGTAGCCGCGGCGCGGGGCGTGCACGAGGAAACGGAAAGTCGACGGATAGCGTACGGTGAGACGTAAGCGCGGCTACGGCAAGTCGTCCACGCACCGTAAGCTTGTCTCGAGGCGAGGCGATTACGTTACGGATCCGATAAGTGTGCTTTACAGTAGGGAGTTTCATACAAAGAATACTGACATGCAAGAGTTGATACGTTTACGTTCCGTTTACGAGTTGATATGTGTGCTATGACCATTAATCATAGTTATTATTCTAATGTTCCAGAAACCCTACCAGAATAATTTACATGTTAAAATTATTTGGATTTCGGTCATGTTTTCAGAAAAGGCTGTCTGTGAATGATAATAATTAGTGCGTTGAAAAAAAAACTCGTGAAGAAACTTCATTAGAAGAGATATATTACCCACGATTTTATATCGGCAGTTATTATACATGAGGAGATGATCATTAGTAATGAGCTATCCATTCAGATATTCTTGGTAATAATTGGATCTCTCGTAGAAAATATCGGAAAAGGCACAGGCAAAGAAATTATGTTTTCACACCACACAGAAAACATAATTTCTTTCTACGTTATAACTCGTTTAATATGTTACTTTGTATGATATGGTTACAAGTATACCTATCGTAAGTATGTCCCGTGATAGTTACATGTTGTATGTAGTTTGTCCGTATAGCTTGTATAATACATATTTTTTGTTTGTTCTATTTAGCAATGTTTATTTTCGTCAGCTTATGTACGAAGTACCGTAGGTCACGGACGTAGCCAGGGGGAGGGTTTTGGGGTTCAACCCCCCCCCCCCTCCGAAAAGTTAAGGTATTAATATGTACTATTCACTCCATACATTTTATCTTTAGATCTCTTGAAATATGTATAATAAACACTGCTCGAAAAAACTAAAACCTGGCTACGCCCGTGCTATGAGGATATTGCAGTACCATCTTAATTCACGTGGACAACACGCTGTTTGCTATTGAATATTGTATTATCTCTTAAGATAAATTCTACAATGAATATTTTATTTGAATAAAGCGACACAGTTCTCACATGTTCGCGGTATGGGCAGAAGCACGTGATAGACACGTCCGATACCACGTGTGGGATTGGGCAATGTTTTTAATCTGTAAGAATTATCACTGAGCAATATGTATGATCACTTTGTTCCGACACCGCACAGACTAGGACAGGTACGGAGGTTTCGAGATAACTAAATAATTACGTTTATTTATTTATTTGTTTTGTACATACAATACATTTCGACGTCCCCGGGGAATAAAATGGTAATAGAGAAAAGTAAATTTTACAGGAGAAGCAAAAAACCAGTTTTGTTTTATCCTACGCAGAATAATGAATTATTTTTTCCGGAATTACATTCCATAAAAAAATTTAATAATATAATTATATCTTTTTAATTATCACCAAAAAACAATAATACTGTTATTATATGGAATTGTGTAGCCAGTAAGTGTATATAACAATTTTATTCCCGTAAAACTCTATCATGCTATCGACAGTTTTCATCACTTACGATACACTTTTATTGTACTTTTATGAATTAATTGTAAATGTATTACACTATTACAATTTTCTTCCGGTCAAAGTTAATACTCATCTTTGACGTATTGACATGTAACAATTTTATTTAGGGAAGAATAAAATGGTATAAGATGGGTATAAGCGTCTTACTGATCTAAAGAGACTAGTAGTTGTTCAGTAATAAGTATATGATTACGACTTTATTATGGGCTATAATTTGTACATGACTTCCGATGAATAAAAATAAAATGGCTCTAATTTTATGAAATTAAAAGATAAAAATCTAAATAATATTTAGCAGGTGTATATTGACTCGTAGATGCCAAAAATGAAAAAAAAAGTTTTTTCGGTAACCGCGATTACGATTTTATTCCCCGGGGGCGTCGATTTATAGATAACAAAATATATTGTATAGTCGTAGCTACATCAAAGTAATGGATAGACTTTGTCCAGATTTGTACAAAACCTTGAGACTATATATTTTAGGGCGAAATTGTCAATGTGTTTACGTGAAATCCCGGAACATTTAGCTTCCTGATGTGCACGACAAAGGGAATTTTAAAGGATGAAATTCCCAATAAATCTAAAAGGACAGTCTTTTTTCTAAAGATCATCTTAAAGTAGTACCTACTTAAGTAATTTCATTAAATTATGTTTAGCATCTTTATAATTTACTTAAAAAAACAATTTAAAAAGCACGCAAATAGTTTAATAAGTACCTAACGCTAAATGCCTCGGTGTTCTTATTAACTAAGGATTACAAGTACGTTCTTAATTACAAATCGCTTACATTGTAGCGTGTTTTATCTTTTTCTTCCCACGATTATCAATTGAGATCGCGCTGAGCAATTGTTTAATCACAGCCATCCTACCGTCCTTTTCAATTGTGCCAAAGTCACTTTACATTGTAGTTTCTGGAACGCGGAAGTGTGAGGGATTGCTTCGTGCTTTCTTATAATTTTAGCTCTTGTTGTCAGTCCATTTAGTCCAGACATATCACTATAACAATCATGATTTCCTAGTGGATTTATTGGTAATTAATAGAGATGCGCCGAATAGTGGTTTCACCGAATAACCGAATACCGAATACTATTCGGTTTAACCTTTACCGAACCGGATATTCGGCCGAATTATTCGGTTTACCATTTACCATTACCATTTACCAAAAATATTGTTTTGAGGTTTAAAAATAAATGCTGATTTAAGGTTTAAAATAAATGTTGGCTATACTAAGTAACTATAGATTAAGAAATAAATATGTTGACTTGAGGTTTCAAAATACTTAAATGTGATTTGAAGTTTAATTGCTTTATTTTATTAGCTTTATTCAACAATTTCCTCATAGGATTTCTTTGACTTATAATATATCATAGATCTTACATAAGAGGTTTTGTCTTTTAGTTCTATACCGTGTAGTGTAATATATATATATAATTGACCAATTATAGTCAAGAAAATAGAAATACTCGAACCGAATATATTCGGCACCAAAACCGAATAATTCGGCCGAATACAAATAGTGAAAAAGATGCCGAATACGCCGAATACCGAATATCAAACGAATATTCGGCGCATCTCTAGTAATTAATATCAATAATGAGAATAATACAACATTAATAATAACAATAAAAATCGTTATCTTGGCCATTCATTTACAGAGTTTCCTTTCATATCCCTGAAACAACCATGACCTCTCAGGGGATACATTGGGATTTAATACCAAACCCTTTTGTAATTGTTATAATTACAACATTCGTAACAATATTCAAGTAGCAAAAAAGCATTTAGATATTCTTTGTATGTATGTATGCGTGTAATATTCTCTGTTACCTAGCATCTTCCAAACCACTGGAAGAATTTAATTAACTTAGATATGGTTAGATTTGTCTTGTATAAGTGAAATTAAAAAAAATATGGTGGCTGAAATATGGTGGTGACTGCCGTTGTTTGAAATTTCAAAAAATAAAAATAAATCGATTAATGCAATATGGGTATACATCAAATTAAAGAGCTTACTGTAATCCGGTACAAATACGGAAAAGTATTGTCAGCATAATACTCTCATTGCCATTTATTTGTATTTTACGACTTCGTAAACCTCCAGAATGTTTAAAATCATATCACAAGCCGAGTAGTCACAGTAGTGAGTTGTAAAAAAAATCGATACGCGACTACGCGTGCGGCGTGCAATCCTAGCGTGCATGATAATTATCAGATTGTGATATTTACCTGTTTCATTTGTAACATTAGAAATGAATATGAGCGTTGCCGTTAAAGAATGTTATTGGTTCATTTCCTCTAGAATTCTAATGTGAATCAGATTTTCAGTAGGATAATTTTTCAACCAGTCGAGTTAATTAATTATATAGATATCTTCAATCCGCACTGGAGCAGCGTGGTGGAGTATGGTGAGGCATTCTCAAGAGGAGAGACCGTGCTCACTAGTAGGCCATTAATGGATTGAACCACTACTAATGATAAGGAACATAACAATGTAACTTGCTTCTTTAAGGCCGGTAACGCATTGGTGTTACTATCCATGGGCGAAGGTGACCACTCAACTGCTAAGGGAACATACCAAAACCACGTGACCCATTTTTTCCAACTTTTAACCCCCCTCCCCCCCTTCGTGACAATCCGTAGTATATGAGAAGACCCCCCCCCTTCCCCCTAGTTTTCACGTGGTAATTCATAAATACGGTTTTCAATATTTTTTGCAAAAACAGAGGTAAAAAATAATAATTTTGCTTATATTTGACTTGTGTGGCGCAATAGTTGCTAAAATATTGACTACGTGACAAAAACCTAAACCCCCCCCTCCCCTCTGTGACCAATCGTGGTGTTTTGAAGACCCCCCTCCCCCCCTAAATGAGTCACGTGGTTTTGGTATGTTCCCTAATCTGTAAGCTGTTTACACTAAAAAAAACTTATATAATATTAATATTTTACGATTTTACGCGTAATTTTGTGAAAAGCATAATAGCGAGGTAACACGCAGCTATGGAACCTCTTCGGTGGTCAAGGGCAGGATTAAGTACCTACTTTCATAATAGTATTCGCTAGTTCGTGAGTCTCGTCATTATCGTTAAATATAATTTATTTTCACTGGTAGAATTATCTCGTTAATTTGATTAAAGTATTACTAATCATTGTCGAGTAGTTAACGGTAATTTGCTTACCTAGACAAGTCTTATTTGGTAAACAATCTTGACACTTATTTTCATTGAAATATTAATTTAAATTCATTTAAAAAACTTAAATAGTAAATAGAACTTAGTTTTAAATAGTAAATAGAACTTAGTTTTGACAATAAATTATTTTTTGTCTTTAAATTATTATTTTCATTTTGTGTTCGCCTTGTTTTTAAGTTACAAATTACGACAGAAAAACACTGTAATACTTACCATAAAAAAATCTCACAACTTCACTAAAGATTTTCGTGCTGAGTTCAGCGATTTTGTTCAAACACCGTGCAACACCTGGCACATTTGTTATTATTTATATCATTCGTGGGCTTTTTAAACTTTAGCTCTTGTAGATTTCCATACAAATTCGAAATATAAAAGTCATTGCACAAAACTCAAGTTCTCGAGGCCCAGTCAAGGACAACAAACTGAGACTTTAGTAATTATTCGTATAATGGCAGGCCTTCGCTCAGAGTACTGACATTGAACTTCCGCTGTAGGGCACTTCACTTTGATAGTTCAGGGCTGTCAAAACAAAAAAAATCATGGACTGTAATGCCCAATTATTTTTGTAAGTATAGCAGCAATCCATACAGCAATCTTAACCTATCTATTATATAATGTCTCGACTCCACCTGCGTTCTAATGCGTTAATTAACGCGTTACGAATGACATTACGCAGGTAGTCATCAGATAGCGTGCTAAAACAGGCGTGCAATTTAAAGAAAACCTTAAATGAATGAATTTATATTTAAACCTTCGTATGCCATTCTGTCTATTGCTGAAAACTGTATGAAAATCCGTTTAGTAGTTTCTAGTATCTTGCGTTGCAGGCACGAAATTGACGCACCCGGGGACTTATTTTTATCATAAGTAGTGATAATAATATAGTATATATATAACACTAAAATATTATTTATAGAATTATAATATAGAAAGCGATCATGTATCTAGATACTACATACATGGCGTACATACATACATACATACAGATACATGGCGTTACTAGTAACGCCATGTAAACCTGCCACTAACAAGTAACAGAAGCACAGTAGTAGTCCGTGCACGCATTCTCATTTCTCACTAAGCACACGCACGCACACATACACACACACACACACAACAAACACTGCACACTACACACCACACTACACTACACACCCAACACCTCTTCATCTATTTATTTTGGTATCTCATCCTTGTATGTTCTTAAATTAATGTTCCTTTCTTCAACCCTCCAACCAAATATGTATTATACTCAATACCTACATAATATGTATTCGATTTGCCTTAAGACTAAATTATATGTAATAAGTAACATTAAATTATAATAATGCTGTGAATACAAGTATTAAATAAATAAATAAATAAATAAATAAATAATGAGTTATTATCACTATACGCTGGTCATTGTTACACCTACCTTTTGTTAATTAAGTACCAATACCTAATGTGTCTCTCACGCTGCCGTCTACACGCCGCTCCACAAGTGCTATCACCAGTTATCACAAGTGTATCACACATTTCGCAAGTCCACATGTGCCCGCCCATGCGCTATAATAATTAACATCATTCATTATTCATTAGTAATGATAATTACAAAGCACTGACCTACACACGTGGTAGAGAATTTCGCAACATCTCCCACGTGCATTCGAGCATGCGATGTTCGGCCTATTTGCTGTTAAATGTGCGCTTGCTGATACGACCGGAGAATAGCCGACGAGACAACTGATAGTATTTTTTTATAAATAAATAACGCTACACATTCAATACCCACACTAGGATTCCCTGTGTCGTGGGTGCCATGGACAACACACAACTTAGACTACAGGAACGGACACCTAGACCGAGAACAGAAATTGAAAGACATCATTCTTTCCGTCTTGCTCGGAATCGAACCCTGAATCGAATCCAAATAAAGTCACCCATGGACACTGTGGTGTCTTTAATGTCGGATTGGGAGATCGAAACGAATATCCCTTACACAAGACACGACGAGTTGTTTTCCAGAGACAGGTCTGACTCGCAGACACCACTGCCAAAAGTATTGCGTACCGTATAAAGTATGCCTTACCAGCCAAAAGGAAGCAGGGGTGTCCGAATTATTAGCTTTCCGACACTGCAGACGAACATGTAAAAACATTTCGTAGTAAAAACCTGTAACGAGGTGTAATACCCCGTACAATATTCCTTGGCTGGCAGATGCATTTTTCTTCTAAATTTTTTAATCATGACAGTTGGGTTTGTTGCAAAAATGCATCTGTTAGCTGGGCTGCAAAAAAAAGGATCATAAAAATAGTTTAAACGTATAAAGCGTTATCTTGTGCTGTTTATCATCTTAAACGTTATATTACGAGTGAGTTATTACTGAGTTATTACAATAATATAATATTTTAAATAAATACTTTACTGGCATCAGAGCTATGCCTTATTTGACTACTTACCCTGCCCTGAGAGCCTTGCTTCATTCCTACTTGTGGAGGATCTATACCCTCGCAAACCCTACCACCACGCATAAGTTTAGCGACCTCGACAGACGGGACTGTTCAGCGTAACTTCTTCCATTGCAGTAGGTTGCACCGTGATGCAGTTGGAAAGATTAGCTTGGATTCAAAGCCAAATTCCAAAAAAATAGAGCCCCATGAAGGGCAATCAGTAAGAACGGACCACATTTACATCTCAGGATTCTTAACTATTCGAGATTCCTAGGGAACTCTTATATTGTAAAGGGTCATTTGCCTTCTAGTATTTAATGCCCTCTTTGAGCGGGAGTTACAGCCCTAGTGACTGTATCGCTGCCTCAGTTTATTGCCGGGTTAATTTGTTCAAAAAATTATGATTTTTCATTTTTTATGTAAACTTTCAGTGACGGGAATAACTATCGATCCCTAACATCGACCATTGACTATATTGTAGCTTCTAAGTTCTAAGTAATCCTGCCCTCTGACGGCCTGGACGGTCTTGGCTTCAATTCCCAGCTACAACAGACCTTTACCCTACTTCCTACTAATATACTAATATCGTAGGTAGACCATGATCTGGACAGAAACATCCCGGATACTGGGTACTTACTTATTATCCCGGAAAATGCGAGCAAAGCCGCGGGCAAAGCACAAGTGTGATATCCCTACAAATCGAATTGTGGGCGAAAGTTCATGCCCCCTGCGAAGCGGAAATCTTCTGCGAGGGTGTGAGTAGGTACTCATGTGGGCGTTATTTATTGTACAAGTACGAATAAGTCAAGCGTAGCGATTTTCCTGATAAAGCAATATTTCACAATGTGGGCGACAATACCAATACAATATGTGGGTGCTAGATAATTTCAGGGGGAGGTAGAAGACTTAAAAAGACTATTGGCTGGAAGATTTCGTCACGTACCTACAGATATAGGATAGTATCTAATCAAGCTTAACTTAATGTTAAATGAATAAGAGAAAAAAGCGAAAAGAATTATTTCTAAAAATAATTTATTGAAGTTATTCGATTTTATGAGTAGGTATACAATGTGAAACCCATAAAAGTCTCTACTTGATTTTGATTCATTTTTATTACCATATTTGGTAATTTATAGAAGTATTACATAAAAAATATAATACATATTTTCATTTCAAAGGGATTTTATTGGAATGCTTAATCTATAACTCATCATTCATATTTCCGCCCAGCGAGCGTGGCGAAATTAAACTCGAAAACGACTTTTCGAACGGCGCGGCCGGCGCGTTCCGACTTGGTACCAGTAACTCTTGGAAATAATGGAAAATAATGATTTTAGGTGGAATTTCGCCTTTGTTTCTGCAAAATATAAAAAATATCGGTGATCGGTGCAACTATCTAAAAAAAAAAATTAAGATTGTTTCCGTAATTTAATAAAAAAAAAACTCTTTCCTCGCAGTAATGTAAACAAGTAATTAACATAATGATTGTAGTTATTGACCTGATTTTTAATTAACTGGAGCTACATCCGCGTGTAGAGACACATGACAGACGGACAGACGAGTTGCGGAATCAATAATGCTATAAATAAGTAGATGCGGAAGTATACTGTATGGAAATGTAATACAGTGTGATTAAACGACAGAGCAATCGACATAATGTAAAGACGACAGTTTTTGATAGGCACTGAATGTTTTTATGGGATTCAAAGACTAACATTACTGAAATTCAATTATATATTATGTTTTATATACTTTTTAAGGCAAACAAAAAAAATTTTCGGAAAAAGAAACGCAATCATAAATTAAAATTATAAAAAAAACCGAATGTTTTATTTACAGTAAACATAGCTAAGCACAATTTAGATTAAGTCACCATTCAGACAAAAAAGCTATTGTAGATCAAAATCGGTTCGTCCGTTTGGGAGCTACGATCGACGATGCCACAAACAGACATACAGATGCACAGATACACAGACACACAAATACACATATACACAGCCACACAAATACACAGATACACAGACACACAAATACACAGATACATAGACACACAGATACACAGAAAATTCAAACCAATAACACCCCTCTTATTTCGCCGGAGGTTAAAAAGCAAAAGTTTACGCTCCAAAGACTAACTTTATAATAGATACTTTATACAACAGACGGACAAGGGACAGTCCCTTAGAAATTCATGAATTATCTAAACCCCTTTTTTCAAACTGATTAAACATACAAAGTACAAACATAATGTATGTACTTAGGTACTTTTAAAACAGTTCATTGATATTTAGTATTATCAAAACCCATAGATCAGCTTATTTGATTAGAATATTTTTATAACTTCCATACGGGGAGTACCCTTAGGGCGATATCGCCGGTATCGTCCGCTTTGAGGAAGACTCGACTAGATTAAATATTGTTATTTACAAAGTAGCTGTCTGTGACATAAAAATAGGTGTGTTTTCTCAGGGTGGTTATAATTTATTTATTTATTTATTTATTTATTTATTTATTTATTTAATCCACAGGCTTAAAAACTAACATTACAGGTATTCCTAATTCGTTAGTGTGCCTAATTAAGTTTAAATTTACATTACAATTTTAAATAAAATACACTCAGTCAGCAATCCTTCCATAAATATTATTCATTAAAAAAAATTTCAATAATTATAAACACTAATTAATTTAAATATCATCAGTAGTCAATTAATAAAAAATAAAAAAAATTAGTCATGTCATTTGTATGACATGCTGTCAATAATAATATAAAAATAATAAATAAACAATTCATTCATAATAATGTCAGAGAAAATTAAATAAACAATAGTTCAATGTCAACCAATTAAAATAGTAATCACAATAAAATAATACAAATAAAATCAAAATAAAAACCATAATTCAATGTCAAATAAATCCATAAAATTGTATCGTCACAATCACAATCACAATTATAATTACACATTAATTATTTACACGATCCTAAAATACAATCAACATTTTTGTCTGTCTGTTTGTCCGAGTTCTGGAACGGCTGAATCAATTTTACTGGAACTTTCACTGGAAGAGGAGAGGAGGTTATAGTGTACGTATAAGCTACATTTATCCCGGAATTCCCAAGGGATCAGGACTCACGCGGGAAAAGATCTCAAGAGAACAAAATCGCGGTCACAGCTACTCTGATAATAAAGACGGTGCAATCTGTGGTGCAATGATTGAGATTGCGCAATCCCGGTATTGTTATAATATGGCGGTTAAACACATGCGTGAAGCGACATGTTTGGTGGAAGTGAGGGACGCGAAGCGATTGAAATATTTACTGAGAAATAACGCAATTCTGATTTGACAATTGCAAACTAGATGGCGTTAAACTCCAGTCGTGCGTCGGAACTGATACACACATTTTTTTCTATAAACATCAAAATAATTCCTTATGAGGTATAACAAGCTTCTAAGTTACTACACGCAATTTAGGGTTCCGACATTGTGAGTTGCTCGACTATTTCTTGTTAAATTATAAACTCTAGTTTCGCTTTACTACGGAACTCTAAAAACCCTGAGATTACTGAAGCGATTTGGGTGATTCTTTCTTTATCTAAAACTGTATGCTATTGATAGCCAGCAGATGCTATAATATAGTCAAATAAAAAATGAAATGTATAATTATGATGATAAGTGTCATCATCATTATCATTCTTTCATTAAAATTTAAAGTAATTATAATAAAATTATAGAAAGACCTGAAGTGATTTTAAAATTTTGTGCGAAGAATTGCATGTAACATAATTTTTCACTCAATGCTCAAGAGGATTTCAATTATAACCAAGAATTATAAGCCAAATTATTTATGTATAATACCCCGCTTCTGCTTATGAATTCCGTAGGCTATTCTCGCAATGATAATTCACTTGTGAATTCTTATATCGTGCGCGATGGTTCTTTGTTTGTTTATAGTATTTTTGTAGTTTATTCGTGTTGTCTTACAGCATTGTGTTGAGTGGAATCGACACTTGTGTTGCCATGGATACTTCCCGGAAAATAATGACCGAGTAGTTTCGACGTGACTTATGAAAATATACCTGATATACAAAATTATTTTAAAAATACATGTTACGTGACAAAATATGCTGTCTGAAAAATTACCATGACATTTATTACAAGTTATTAAAAAAACTTGCCCATTTAATCAGCTTTTTAAAAAGGTATTAATGTTAATCCATAAACATGTAATTTTTAACAAAAACAACGTTTTATTCATCGTAGTTCATTTTGTTTTTGTTGTAGCTCGTAGTTTTTCATTCTGAAGGAATTTTCATCTTAATAAGGTAGGGTGGGCTTTATTGAAGTGTTAGTTAGAAAAATAGTTTTAAATAATAACCATACCATACGTATTTTTTTTTCAATTTGTACCTAAATGCAAAAATCCGGGTAAATAACGAAAAAAGTTAAAATTGCAAATATCTCCACAAGTAGCAAGATTTTTTTTGCTCATACAAATGAACATCAAATATATTGCATTTTGGCTGCTTCATCAGCTCCCGCCAGGAATACGTCGAGTTACAAATAACCCTGTATATGTAGAAATTTACATCATATAGGGTCAATTTTGTGACTTACAAGCGGTGATTGGAATCAAATCTTTCTTACTAGGATATGTTTGTTTAATTTTTTTATTTTTTGATGCAAAGACAAATGCAAAATAATAATAATGGCAGATTTTGCACTTGAATACTTACTCCCTATATTTAGGTACATATTATACTACTACTACTATTGTACTTATTTGTACTATATGTTGAATGTTGATATGTTCATATTAACCGTTATTTATTAATATACTATTCAAAAGTATAAGTTGCTGGCCGCAAACAAAATTTTATGTATGTGATTGTATGTTCTATTTGATACAAATACCTTCAATTTAATTCTCCTAGCCTAGACTTTATACTTCTTCATAGCGGAGCCTTTAGAGTCTAGTGGATTTCTTTGACCTATTACCACAATAGGTTTATTTTCCTTACCAGTAATAAAAACAAAATTAGATTCTACTTCCTATTTACTGTTTTTAGGTAAGTTTTTGCATCAATGAAATGCATTATTTTTGAAGACATTTTCAAACGTTTGTAGGTCATTTAGTTACAGACAAAAACTTAATTGTG
Organism: Thymelicus lineola; assembly: GCA_963932265.1. Taxonomy (NCBI): domain Eukaryota; kingdom Metazoa; phylum Arthropoda; class Insecta; order Lepidoptera; family Hesperiidae; genus Thymelicus; species Thymelicus lineola. The sequence goes on along the minus strand of OZ010681.1, from coordinate 9,082,259 downwards.
AAGTTCAAACGAAAATTAGATGTTTCTGTTTTTCAGCTTTTTAGGTAAGTAATTACCTATAGAAGATTAGGTAGTTTTTACTAAGTCAATCAATTATTTTTTATCGAAGTGGGAAATTTGTAGTCTCTTTTATTCAGTTGGCCATTCTCATGAAATAAGTAGACTATTTTATTGAAATAGATACCTAGACTGTCCGATTTATAAAATCAATTTCAAACATTTTTCTCTTTAGTTAAGTTAGTTTTTAAAATATCTCATTTTAAAATAATGCCATACAAAACGAAATTAATTTATCTTCAAGAAAATAGCCAGTGTAACTCGGGACGCTAAGGATTCCTAATAATACACGATATATTAAATTCAGTTGAGACGTTTTGAAGTTATGGAACAAAGAAACACTCACACAATACTTATTAAATCTTAGTTTTCTTACTCCTTCACAATAAAAACTACTGAACTTATTTTCACGAAACTTATCACACGGGTAGATGATCTGGAATAACATTTAGGGTACTTATTATCCGGTAAACGCGGGTAAAGCCGATTGCAAAGCGCTAGTTTTACATAAAGCCCAAATTTTTTGGACAGTTTAATTTTGTAGGTAGTAAAAATCTTATCAAAAACATAAATGTGAAATGAGAGCCAAGTTAAAAAAAAATCTAAATGGGTGCCAAGTTCTGTGTAGAAAATCCTAAACTTTTAGGCACAAGAAAATTTAATTGAAGCTCTACATTTGACTTGGCTAGTTTTCACAAACCCACAGGCTATAATATATGTATTTCTATTCTTATCTTCATAAGTCTGTTTTGTTTCTTTTTTAACACCTACGTTACTTTTCTAAAAGGTTCTTTGGTAGCTAAGTAAGTAGCTAGCTAGGTACTAATGAAAACTAGTCAAGTCACACAGAGCTTAAATTACATGTTCTTGTGACTAAAATTTTAGGGTTTTCTACATAGAACTTGGCATCCATTTATATCTCAATTCTTTTTTTACTTGGCTTTCAGTTCACATATATGTTTTGTCATTACTTTTTGTCTAGAAATTATTAGTATTAATAGATAATTACCTATTGTTATTATTCTATACAATGGACCCGCTAATTCACTACTTTCACAAATTTTCAATCATTTTAAATTTTTCGATCTTTTCTTTTGTATACGTACGTACTTTGTATGCCTACCTTGATACCAAATATCAAGTTTTTAAGTCATCCGGAAGTAGGTTAGATTTTTGATCCTATCAGTAAATCAGTCATCAAAATGCGGGTTTTTAAGCGTTCATATATCAATAACAGTTTGTGCTATATTTATGAAATTTTGAATTCTTAATAATCTGAGGGGGTTTAATAAATATTACAATTATTTATTAAGGCCCTTCAGATTATTTAGAATTCAAAATTTCATAACTATATTTCATGTATGTTGGTTAAATAGGTCTCCAGTTGTAAAGGGATAAAAAGTAGCTCGAAATGGTTCGTGTAATATTACACATAGCATTGCGTTACCAGTTCCCTTTTTTTTTTGGCTGGACCCGCTGTCGCGTGTCTAGATGATTACATTACACTCTGAATCACACAGTATGCTCGAAATATTCTGAAAAGAGCGGTGACCTCCGAAGATTTTATTTAGCCTTGGCCTCAGACCTTGGCCGATTCAAGGTTTACGCTTGCAATGTCGTGGGGGTTTTAAATTTTCACTGAATTCCACTTCCGAAACCAACTTTTATTTCATTTAAATTTTCACCTTTACTTAATGTCTTCCCTTATTTACACAAGCATAATAATGTGTTTATTTTACGTTAATATGAGTACAAAACATGTGGCTGCTTTATCAATAGTGGAAACTATTCCATCCGACTAAACTTGACACCGTTTTCTTCTGCTAGGTTAGAATTTAGGGTTATCAGTTAGCGATTTTACGAGTTTTATTCATTCTTGAGTTCATGCTAACCTTAGGCCTAGTAACTTTCCATAGTGCTTCGGTTCGGTGGTGCTTCATTTGACGGTTGCATGCAAGCTGTATAATGAAGTATATTTATTTATTTATTAATGAAATGAAATAATCTTTTATTCATGTAGGTATCACTGATAATCTTATGCATGTCATTTTTTTAATCTACCAGCTTTTCGGAAAAGTTATACCCTTATAATCTTTCCGAAAAGCTGGTAGGTATTGGTATTGGTATATATCCTTGTAACTAAGTGGTACAAAAGGTGGATTTATTGCTAAAAGCATTCTTTGCCAGTCGACCTTTGGTTTAAACAGAAAATAGTAAAGGCGGTACAAGAATATAAAGGTAGAAGTAGAAACGGAAAATATGATAAAATGTATGATAGTGATAATAATGAAATGTAATATACATAAAATACTACATAGGCAATAGGCAAACGTGACGATGCTGCTTCGTGGACAGATTTCATACTTTTATTTATTTATTTATTTAACCTCTATTGACCACAATAAAATATCACGGTATCATCTTTTACTACGAGTTTAGTAAGGCTAACGAGAAGCGATAAAAAATGTAAATAAAACCAATGCAAGGTCATTAGGAAATGCAGGGGTGCGTAACATTTCGAAAGTTATATTACATATTTTAGTACCTACACAATATATTGAAAAAATATATCTGGCAAATAGAGTTATAAGCAAGCGACAATTGACGATAGCGTGCGTATGACCCGTGTCTACGTGGATAGAATACCCTTACCTGTGGTCCACAGAACAATGGATGAGGAACCCAGTTGATTTTTTGTCTGGGCCCTCCCACATGACTCACGACGGTAATCGTATTGGGCCAAGTCGCCTAACTTTTTTCTTTAGGGAAATCCTGCAGAGATACATAACTAGTAGAGATTGCGGCTATGCTGGATTCCTTTCAACATAATGTGCCATAGACCTGATTGGATGATGGAGTCGGAAAGTGGTCATCGAGTTTTTGAGTGAGGTTCTTTGATTTGTTTTTAGTAGAAGTTTGTAGTTGTTTGTAGTAGGAGACTCTGGTTCTGATGATGTTGCCGGAAAGCTATGACCAAATAAATGGTTTTAACGTGTTTTGCTTTTGGTATTATTTTATGTCTATTAACGGTGATTTGGCAATCAACTTTTCAGTTATCAGTTATTATAAAAAAAATATGAAATAAACAAAACACCTGACTGCGTTAAAAAAATCTAAAAAGAAAAAAAACAAGCCTAGTAGTTTAAAATGTTAAAAGAAATACTGAAAAACTACACCATAGAAGGATTAACAGTCGGGATCCATTCTTCAACCAAACAAATAATTTTATTAAGGGAGTTAATAAATTAGCGGGAATGGTTGCTTAAACAACTTTATATCCGTATATATCCTAAACTGTTACCACTTAAAATGAAAAATAATGAAAGGAATCTAAATACCACGATACCCCACTTGGCTTAGTTCTACGATATTTTTTTTTTCACTTTTATGACGTCTGGTTGTCGCTGTGATGAATTTTGATTATTGTCATGTCTTTAGTAACACTCGCAAGTAAGATGAATCGATTAACGTAAGAATCATCAAAATCCGTCAACGCGTTTGGTTTCTACAACGCTACATAGGAACAAACATACAGTACTGACTGATAAACACAATTACCCTTGTTTGCGTCGTGCAGTCGGGTATAAACCTTATTATTTTCTATTAAATTCCTAGTCATTGTTACTAATACATCCTGGGTAGATAATAATATGCGACAGATTAGTTATGCGCTAGACATACCTAGCTAGCTATAAATAGATGAATCCACTTAAATCCTCAGATTATTTTATCTCTACGTAAACACCAGACAGTATTGTCATTTTATTATAACGTGAGTCAATTTTTTTTGGGAAAACTGATTACGTATGATAACTATTGACAAGTGTGGATGTGCGGTATGAACTAGTTTTTTACTCTAATCTTAAATCTCTAATAGGTACAATACTGCTGCATTCAGAGTCACTTAACGGTTACTTAAATCGCTCCATAATAAAGAACACACAGAATCACAATACAAATTCTATAGTTATTGGCGTTTTTTGAGATTTATCGTTATAGAGATAATGTACGTGGCGCGAGAATTGGGGCTCTAGTCGTCTATTCGAGCTGTGTCTCTTTTTCTGTCTATAAGTGCGAATGATTAAAACGTATTTATGTCTGAAATAAATAATATGGTTATTATATATTATTAATATAGTATGTCGGAGATCATAAAATGGAACGCTAAGCCGGAACAAGCTTGAGTGTATTCGTATGTTGAAGATGGCAGTTGACAATTTGCACAGTGCTGCCATTTTCAACATCCGAATACTCCCAAGCTTGTTCCGACTTCGCGTTCAAAATTTTTCCTAATCGACCGTGACTTGTATATTCGCGAACGCACTTGAATCAAACTTGAACTATACTTTTCCCTATAACTTCTTCTGGGCCTATAACGTAATGAAATTATATAACTGCCCGAGAATAGGTGCTAAATAAATAAAACTATGTGGGATAGAAAACATTGTACGTATTTAAAAAATACAGAATCGTTGTGTAAAAGATAATTGAGAAAAATATTGTCATATTCAATAGACAACTGTGTTCTTTATTTGTAGCCAGTTCAGAACGCAACCAGTTCAGAATTCATCAGTTAAGTAGAAGATAACTATATTCGTAGATCTAAATATGCGAGTTACCAACCGCCGTCATAATGAGTATAAGTGAGAATCAGTGGCGTGCACACAGTTTTAAGACAGGGTAGGCAGAAAATTTTACTCACCAAAAATACTACACGTTGGTTTTGGTTAAACGCGTCTCTATACGATTTTTTCCAAAGGTATGATATTTAGGGGAAGATTCTAAGTGTTTTCCAGATTGTTTATGTTTTCTCGCGGCGGTAGGAAAATTATGAATATCAGCGTAACCGATGTCGTTCCAGACCGTTTTATTATTTGAAAATAGTAGACAAACGAAACAAAATAACCGATTACTGTGTATGCAACCTGTCAGCCAATATGAATTGAACGATTGAATGATTGATATGATTTGTTTTGTATTTAATTTACGATTGACTTTACCTATATTTTGTATTAATTGCAAATCTGGTGTTGGACGACCTATCTCGATAACTTGTTTTTTTTTTCACTGAAAGATAGTTTTGGAAACGCATCATATTTTATTTTCTCAATAAACACACCATCTGAACAACTTTCACAGACAATATTATCCATTTTTCACTCTAATAACAATGTTAAAATCCTAAATATCTGATAGCGTAAATCACAAACACAACACACATCAAACAATATGGCTACTAATAATATTGACTATTGAAATTACGTAGTAAAAAGGGAAATTTAATACGAAAAAAAATGATGGCCATCTAAATATATAAAATTCAATGAAACAATGTGACTTCTTAAAATATTTGCATTGCATAGCAAACTTTCGTCGGAAATGTTCGGTACGGATCGTAATTTTTCGTGTTAGCTTTAAAGAATAACTAGAAAAAGACACTGGCTTTTCATGCAGTTGTGTGCGTGATTTTTGTCATTGTGTGTCAGCAAAGCCCACGTAGCTATAGGAACGCACACACATAAAAATACGCATGACCACGACTTACCACGGAGCACACATACAAAACATTCAGAGACGAATAGTTTGTGTCTTTGCCGTGGCAAAGGCGAGGCAGCGCTAGTGCAGCGCGAATCGATGATGCGAAATTACTTGAACGACCCTTTAAATGTATCGATCTTAATGATAACACCGGCACTCGATAGGTGGAGCTGATTTATGATTTAAGATTTTTATGTTGTTTTGTTTATTGATAAAATAATAGATCTATTATCAGAACTAGGGTAGGCAGTGTCTTTCTGTCTTTATGAAACGCACGCCACTGGTGAGAATTCACTGGATTTTTAAAAATCCGGTACCTACGTCGATGCCTGATTTGAAACCCGCCCTCGCTTCGCTTCCTAAGTTCTTAAAAGCTCAGTTTTTAAAGCTTATATAAATTCTTATTTTAAGTTGTGATTTTAACGCTTATAAAAACACTTTCTAATTTAACATTATTTATTTAATGATAAATTTAAATGAAACAATAAACAAACGCAGGTGACGCAATGTTATCTTAGATCCGGCGCCACTCAGTTACTATCGCTTCCTTCCACTACCTATCGGATACGTTATCAATATTAATAACATATTTCACGCATGAGCGTTAATTTTCAAAGGTATGTTTTGTTATTAACCTATTGCTGTATTTTGGAAGCTTTGAATTAAAATCAAAAACTTGGAGGCATAAGATTCATAAGCGTTACTTCATTTCTTCTTTTTGACCTTTCGTCTTTCGTGTTGCTGAGTTCTATTGGCGATGGGATGGGTACAACTACAGATTTAATTATATCTATAGGTACGATCTACCATCAGGCAGCTACTTGATGCGTATGTTCGCTGTGGCTACTTCGATAAGAAATTTACGTTCTGATTTAAGTAGGTATAAACAAGATTTAAAATGAAAAAAAAAACTACTTTTATTTTCACCAAACATAACTAAAACCATCTCGATCACATCAGCTTTTAAACAAAAAAACCGAATTAAAATCGGTCCATTCATTTAGGAGCTACGATGCCACAGACGCGTCAATCTAATAACACCCCTGTATTTGCGTCGGGTGTTAAAAATAAACATTTTCATTATGCTTGATATATGTATGCTATTCTTTTCCCAGCGTTCCTGAATAAGTCACTAGTGAGTCTTGATGAATTTTAGCGTTATTTTTGAAATTTGAAACAGATAATTAGCTTGCACCGCCATTGTTGTTTGAGGTGCCAAAAACTATAATTAGTTGTTAGGTAGGTACCTGATTTACTTCCCTCTTGAGTTAGGTTGCTCGCTAACTTTCCTCTTTATTCACGTTCGCTTATTATTTTTTACTCAGAAATTCTTTTCATTCAATTTATGTAGGAATTCTTAAAATCCGTCCAGTAGTTTATGAGTTATGATAAGAAGATGGCTATAAAGAAAGAAGTGTTGTAATAATATGCGTGAATTGTATTTGTGGAAATAACCACTTACTACGAAATGCTCCTACTTATGCATCAGTCTTTAGAAACAATGTACCTACTGAAGGATTGGCTATTCATTAGAAAAATATTTATGTGTATTTGGCAACGCTATCGCGATTGTGAAGTACCGCCGATAGTAAAATTGCAAAGATAATATAATATTATCTGATGTTTGTTATAGTAAGTCTACTCACTGATTGTGTTCGAAATCTTGTTCCTAACCGGAATTAGTTTCTTTCGTCTCTTATTTGTTGTTTTTTATCCATTTGTTAATTGTATGGTACGTAATCTATACTAATATTATAAATGCGAAAGTAACTCTGTCTGCTACTCAATAACGCCTAAAACACTGAACCGATTTTGATGAAATTTGGTACAGACATATAATTGAGCTCGGGAATGAACATAGAATACTTTTTATCCCGGAAAATAGACCTGTTCCTGAGGGATAACTCTTCCACGCCAAAACCACTGAATCGATTTTGATGAAATTTGGTACAGATATAGAATTGAGCTTGCGAAAGGACAAAGGATACTTTTTATCCCGGAAAATAGACCTGTTCTTGAGGGATAACTCTTTCAAGCCAAAACCACTGAACCGATTTTGATGAAATTTGGTACAGATATAGAATTGAGCTTGCGAAAGGACATAGGATACTTTTTATCCCGGAAAATAGACCTGTTCCTGAGGGATAACTCTTTCAAGCCACTAAACCGATTTTGATGAAATTTAGTACAGATATAGAATTGAGCTCGGGAAAGGACAAAGGATACTTTTTATCCCGGAAAACAGACCTGTTCCTGAAGGATAACTCTTTCAAGCCACTAAACCGATTTTGATGAAATTTGGTACAGATATAGAATTGAGCTCGGGAAAGGAGATAGCATACTTTTTATCCCGGAAAATAGACCTATTCCTGAGGGATAACTCTTTCAAGCCACTAAGCCGATTTTGATAAAATTTGGTACAGATATAGAATTGAGCTCGGGAAAGGACATAGGATACTTTTTATCCCGGAAAATAGACCGGTTCCTGAGGGATAACTCTTTCAAGCCACTATGCCGATTTTGATGAAATTTGGTACAGATATAGAATTGAGCTCGGGAAAGGACATAGGATACTTTTTATCCCGGAAAATAGACCTGTTTCTGAGGGATAACTCTTTTAAGCCACTAAACCGATTTTGATGAAATTTAGTACAGATATAGAATTGAGCTCGGGAAAGGACAAAGGATACTTTTTATCCCGGAAAACAGACCTGTTCCTGAAGGATAACTCTTTCAAGCCACTAAGCCGATTTTGATAAAATTTGGTACAGATATAGAATTGAGCTTGGGAAAGGACATAGGATACTTTTTATCCCGGAAAATAGACCTATTCCTGAGGGATAACTCTTTCAAACCACTAAACCGATTTTGATGAAATTTAGTACAGATATAGAATTGAGCTCGGGAAAGGACAAAGGATACTTTTTATCCCGGAAAACAGACCTGTTCCTGAAGGATAACTCTTTCAAGCCACTAAGCCGATTTTGATGAAATTTGGTACAGATATAGAATTGAGCTCGGGAAAGGACAAAGGATACTTTTTATTCCGGAAAATAGACCTGTTCCTGAAGGATAACTCATTCAAGCCACTAAGCCGATTTTGATGAAATTTGGTACAGATATAGAATTGAGCTCGGGAAAGGACATAGGATACTTTTTATCCCGGAAAATAGACCTATTCCTGAGGGATAACTCTTTCTCGCCTAAACAACTGAACCGATTTTGATGTTTGGTACAGATATAGAATTGAGCTCGGGAAAGGACATAGGATACTTTTTATCACGGAAAACAGACCTGTTCCTGAGGGATAAGGTCAAATTTTGTTATATGTAGTTGATAGATTCGTTATTTATGAAGCGATTTTTATGACTCTTTTTAGGGTTCCGAACTCAAAACAGAATTGTCATAGTTTCATCATGCCCGTCCGTCCTTCCGTCCATCCGTCCGTCCGTAGCATAGCGCAGAGGCCCTTAGTGCTAGAAAGCTGTAATTTAGCAAGGATATACATGTTTATTTAAACTTTAAACTGGTGGAATAACATTTTTAAAAATATGTTTTTAGGATACCTACCACTCCTAGAGGTAATATGGGGATAATTTTTTTCCGTCACGCACGTGCGGGGTATCGTGAAAAAGGTCTCTCAAAAATAATATGGGTCTGCTAAGTCCATTTGTCGATTGAGGGGTCTGTTTGGGAAATATTCGTAAGTGTTGGACACGTAAAAAAATTCATGGCAATACCATTAAGATGAATTCAAAAGGAAAACTATCATGGCTATATTATTAGCATACGTAGTTATTGAGTTCTATAAACTTAGAACTTCGGAACCCTATATTACCAGTGACCTGACACGCTATTAGCCGGTTTTTTAACCAACTTCAAAAAAGTAACAGGTTCTCAGTTCGACTGTTATAAACAAAAATTAACTTTAACATAATTTGAAAAATCAATCTTTAAAGGGTTAATTCAGGGAATGTTAATACGAAACTTTGTCATTTTTAGGGTTCTGAAGTAAAATCGTGACCCTAATAGCTTCGTCATATCCGTCCGTCAGTCTGTCCGTCTGTCCAAAGCAAAGCGCCGAGACCCTTAGTGCTAGAAAACTATAATTTGGCATGGATATATATATATATATTTATTAAAACTCCAAAATTGTAGAATAAACTACTGAAAATAATTTTTTTTCGGGGTACCTCCACTACAGGTAACGTGAGGATTAATTTTTTATGTATCCCTATAGTGTGGGGTATCGTTGAAAAGTTTTTTCAAAAATATTATGGGTCTTTTGAGACCATTTTTGGATGTAGGGCTCCTTTTGCGAAATACGTATATTTGGCTTGAAAGTGCTAATTTTGGGTACCCAAGTCAAGTCAAGTGTCCCCCCAACGGCTAAACGGTTGGAGTTGGACAAGTGAAAAAATTCTCAAAAATAGGTTATACGATGAATTTATAAGGAAAACTATCAAGGCTATGTTAGCATAAGTAGTTAATGAGTAATAGTCAATAAACTTACTACTTTGGAAACCTATATTGCACGTGGCCTGACACGCACTTGCCCGGTTTTTTAAGTTAAAACTGTGAAAGTTGGTAGTTAATATGTAATCTTACATAAAACAAAAATAACTGTAACATGATTGTTTGGTAATACATTCCCTAAGGGCTAAAACTAGAGGTTGTAAGTTTAGAGTAACTTTGGAGTAAGAAGTTGTAAAACGAACAGATGAGTCACCTCATGGTAAGTGGTCACTTTCGCCAATGAACATTAGCAACGCTAAAGGAATCACATATTTGCTGCTGCCCAAAAAGAAAAGAAAGATATGTTTTTTGTGTATTCTGTAAAATTACAATGTAAAGGAGGTGGCCAACATGTACCCCGGAAATGGTTAAAATACTCTTATTTGTACAAGGTTTTAGTCCCTTGAAAAGACATGTTTTCCATTTATTAAAACATAACTAGAATTTTAATTTTCTTCTGAACTCCGCCATTAGTAGTCATAATAAATTAACAATAAAAATAAGTTGTATAATCTTCTACTTCCTCCATTGTTATTACTGGAGGTTGACAATTGGCTGACATAAATGCAAATGTCTGCTATATTGACATTTGATTTTTGAGTTTGATTTCTGCAAAATAGTTAATAATTGTGTTTAATTTTTTGCCGTGAGATGCATTAATTGCGCGGTTGATATTGAGCGCATGGCGCGTCACTCAATATCTTCGCTAGCAAGAAACCTTCAATCCATATTGGTAGAATGGATCACTGCAATACAGGTATGGCATTTTTCTTTACTATTAAGTAAGTAGCGCTTACAGCTAAGACTACTATGTTTTTATTGCAATATTACTCATAGAATATCTCGCTATTTTTACAAAAAAAAATCTCTCTTTCAAACACTTTTCCACAATTACTTATGTTTTGCAGAATGTCAAACTACAAAAGCTAAAACTCCCCGTAAAAGGAGAATCTCAAGTTCTGAAGATTTTTAGTGACGAAATTATCAAAGTAGATATTGTAAGCTTTAATGTAAGGTAAAATTAAAATGTGTACATTATATTTTACAAGTGGGGCAAATGCCTATACAGATGTTGGCCATATCCTTTAATATCCAAAAACTCTCAGGCCCTGACTTAGATAAACCTCTAAATTCTAAAAAGTTCAATTATTTTGGGACCTTTCCTATGGGTGGGTCATTAATGGCTCACTACTGAGCACTCACTCTTGAGGACGACTAGAGCATACTCCACCACTTTGCTCCAGTGTGGATTGATGGAGGGATTAGAAATCAACCCAAGTGTCGGAAGTCATTACGCCGGGCGAGGACCTTCAATATGTCATAACGACTGTTATCTTACGACAACAATCGGGACCGACAGCTTTACGTGCCCTCCAAAGCTTGGAGAGCTCAAGAATTTTTTGCCACTAGCGGTCACCTATCCAACTACCGACCGCGCTCGCTATTATTTAACTTCATCGATTACTATTAGAACCGACACAAGCCGCTGCGCCCGGGCTATGAATGCTTCTCCCGATGGGTAATTAATGGGTTGTAAGAACATGTCACTTTTGCTGTAATTTTGGTGAAGAGTTTAGTATCTTGCTGACTACCAATCACGCTACAATATCAGATCGTAGTTATCATTTCATTATCAACACTAAAGATTTGTTTAATATTTTACTCATTTACATAATACGATATATGTACTAAGTGTAGGTGTTTTAGCTTCAACCCATAATGGACTATTTACAAGGCACGGGTCTCCTCTCTTCATAGTATGGACAAGTTTGCTGTCAATTTATGAAAAACATGTTTTATAATGAAAGGATCTTTATTTTCGGCGTACGAAGTCGCGGGTAACAGCTAGTAGACAATATATTTAATTGATATCAGTTGATGCTGTCTCTCAACTTTTGCTCTTAGGAAAGGTTTTCAGACTTTCCAGGTATAAGCTCAATCAGACATTTACGGACTATGTCGTCATGTTGCTTTAGTCATGGACTTGCAATTTAGGGAAAAGGTATGTGGGTTAGTGTCAAAATTCTTAAGAAATAAACGCGAAAGAAATGTACTTTTTATAAAAACGACTATAAAATTTAAAATACGACGTCTATGACAATGAAATTTTAAGGTCAAAGTAATCCTTAAAATCAGAGGTCAAGTAATAGACGATTGACAGGATTTCTAGATAAGTTCGAACCTCAGAGGCAAATTGCTTTACAATGGGTAAATTCGTAAATGGATTCCTACAGGGTATTGTGCACGCTTTGTTTGTCTTTTCATGTGCGTGTTATTGATAGACAAAAATATTTTTACTTTCTTTCCCATTGCTAAAATTATGGGAAAGTCATCGAACGTCATGTTAATGACTTTACACGTCACAAGAAAATGAGTAACACTTGAGCCCCATACGATATTTTTGATGCTTCATGAATCCCAGCGTTCGTTGACGTCACGACGAGAATCATCTTTTAAGTCGTAAATAAACATGTGGTATATTCTTTGTGTAGATAATTTTCCTACTTTCGTTATTGTATTGCATACTTTATCTTGGTCAAAAGTGTGTGGCAGAAAAAGACTAAAAATACTCTTTACTTTGCAAGAGCAGAATTGACTCGATCTACAGATACCTTATGCAACTCAAATATTATTTTTATTTTCATATTTAAACTGCTCTCCTCTAAAGTTACCTTAATGTCGCTTAGTCAATTTTTCCTTTCAAGCGTCGATATGAAATTGTATTTTAAAATTTTTATTAAACTATTGCCGATAGAGAGGCCAGGCCAACATTTCTTAAGGTCTCTTTGCTCTGCGACCCAGCTACGTTTCGAGGAAAAATCCGCTTGTCGAATTTTAGATATAGATTAATTGAAGAGAGAATTACCTAAAACTATCACCATGATTAAAAATACAATATAACTAACACTACCAATAGTCTCATGGAAACTTTACATATTCTGGTACCAATTAGCAATGCCAACAATACTAGCCATTAAGGTGAATTTCATAGCTCAGGTGTGAATGACCTAAAATACATTCTGGGTCAAAGCCAATCTCTTGGAGGATTGGTTTTTGAGTCAATTAGCAACGACAAGCCTGACGTTTTGTAGCTATTACCGTCCATTTGGACAAATAATTCGATCTGAAACGGTGACTACAATCCATCAGCGGTCCGAAGGCACGAGACTTAAGTGGAGTCTGGGGAGTCAAAGAGATTATTTTGGAATCCTGTTTCTCTGATTTGCTACGTTTTCTTTAGAAAGTTATTCAATTTCCGGATGTTTTCAGAGTCTACCTGTGAATCCTTTGATGACCTTTCATACCTTTGTTAAATTCATAAGGCGGTTCGTTTGCTTGCATCCACACCGTTTAATTATAAATTAAATGCCTCAAGTTTCAGTTAAAAAATAAGTGCTCTTAATATAAGAGCAAATAATAAATTCATGGTCGCATTGGTAAGGAATGCTCAATATTTGTATAACTCAAATGAAAATTACTTCTCAGAAAAGTTTGAATTTTATATTGAGTTAAACAAATTTGGCGAGTCGTTTAGCAAATGAAACATTATTAAAATCAATTAACAGAATATTTAAAAACTAGTGGATACCCGGCGTGTTCCACTACACTAATAACTTTTCTGATGAGAATGACAGATCAGCTTTTTTGTGTTGACGTTGACGTTGATACGCCATCTTTACATTATTATTTTCAAATTATTGTATGGGAAAAATGGAAAATCGACCTTATCGATGGACCGAATGTACCTAATGCATTGTTTTAGTGGTCTTAAACCACCTTCGGATTGTTGCCTTTCTAATGAAACCATTATGGATGGTTGCAGAGATTATAAAGGACATACATATAACACATATAAACATTTTTTGTGTTTTATATGTATACCTATAGATTAATGTTAATTTTTAATTAATTTAATAGTATTAGGCGTTACTTTGCGGAAATCCATTGTTATTAAGTTAGTATTAGTATTGTTGAAAAGTAGACTAATACTAACTTAATTTTTAATTCAGTATGATAAGACATATTTTTGATAATTTTACAAGGATTTGAACTGAATTCGGCATTGACTGCCTACCTGTTGATATTTCTCTGTCCAATGTCCTAGCTATTGCCAAAAACATCGTCACAACATGCATCATTCCCACATCTGTAGCCGGTTCCAATACATGAATAATTGCGGCAGATTCCTAACGAATCGGGATTGAAATACTGGTTTAAAACCATAGTCAAAACAAAACAAAACTACTCGAACACTGCGTAGCGACAACTTCATACATGTATACATATCAGGTTCGAAGAAAGAAGTTTGTTTAATTCCTTTAGGTGGGGTGGGGATGACCGCGCCACGCGTTTCGCCGGCAACGGCAAACTTACAGTCGGTCGAGTCACTCGAGTCAGTTGTCATCCGACAGCCACGCGAGAAAGACGCTGCGATAAATTCCAGCGTGTTCTCAAAACTTTACGCGACTTAACTAAAGAACTCAGTGTTAGCTCGTGCAGTGTTTGTTTTTGTGGAAGTGATGACTCTATGGAACAGTCGGCTTTCTTGTCTCCTGGACGAACGTTGAAGTCAGAGGGGATGGAATTGAAGGACCGGCTGATCGAGGAGGTGATACTCCTTACGCTTTTCCTCGTCTCCACGGCTGCTAACTCGCTCTCTCTCTTGGTGTTCTGCAGACGACCTGGATTGAGAACTATATCAAATCGGTAAGTTATAATTTATGTTGGGAATATCCGTGTGACTGACACTGTGGAAGTGCGAGCCAAGGTTGACTGGTTTCTAATTATTAACGCAAAAATGGTGCGTTCTGATTATAGGCTGGTCTTTGTTGTTGATGCGAATTTATTTCAAGAGAGAGTGGTCGTCAATCAATCATCGATGTAAGGATTAAAAGAAATGAGTTGAAACTTCGAAAGCCGTGTTCGCTGCTCGCGAAAGCAATTCTTATTAGTTTCCATCGCCACCTTTCGAGTCTCGGAATATGTAACTTGTACTAAACACAGGGCTGTCACTTCATGCATTTGGATTTTTATAAGATGGGCCTGTTGAATACCAAATGGAATGAGCTAAAAATACTTGATGTATTTGAATACGTTATAAGCTGCTTAAGCTGGGTTCCATTCAGCTCCTGAGATATAATTGATTAAGGACTGTAACACTAAACGACATTCAGCGGTTAATTTCTTTTTTTCTTCACAGTACTATCCAACCAGTTGGGTTCAGGCCAAAGCTACTATTATTATTAGACTATTAGTGTCGGTTAGTCGTCTACCTGAAGCTCTTCTGTTTGTTTTGCAATTGTAGCGCATCTATGCATGTTGTGGTTAGAGTTGAACTTCGTAAAGCTGTTTTGCCAAATTATTCCCACAGTCAACGAGTTTCATCATCGCTTGCGGAGGTTATGATTATATTCCATTCAAAACATAAAAGACCACAGTTCACGACGTAACGGTCGTTGTAAAAGGCTGCGTGAACGTTAAAATTATGAGTAGCTGTAAAATCAATCCTTGCTATTTTATTAAAGTAATAAAGTCGTATCTTACTTCGTAAATATCAGATAGTTGTTCTAATTGTCTGAGTTGAGTCTCGATGAAAAAATTACATATTTCGTTATTCTATATTTTATTATCTATTCTGTGGTTATCGACATGGTATGCACGCTTATCTTCTTGGGGTTCTTACCAATATTGAATTATTTTCATGTCATTGTGTCGACTTATATTCATGGAGTTACCCATATCCAGTATCGTATCGTTATAGTTTTAATGCTATAACGATACATGTAGAATATGGTTACTCTTCTCGAACATACTATTCGTGATTTCAAACCCATAAATGGAACTTTGTAACTATTTTCTCACTTTACTACTTGTAAAATTAGTTCATGAGCCATTAAAGTTAGGTAGAAGTGGATAAGCAAAACAAAGAAGAAGTATAATTTAAATAGCTGCCTTAGCATAGAAAAGTGTATTTTCACTTAATAGTACTTACATTAGGTTAGGTTAAATTTGCAACCCTAGTACGGATTGCGGGAGTGGTGTTATTCTCACCACGATTTCAGTAAGTGACCAAGTTATTCAACATTTAACATTTCTTGCGCCTCGAGATATTAATGATGTTAATAATTATGCGGATAACAAATCACATGTCATCATTTGTTCCACGATAAACTTTATCTTATGTAATAAAACAATACCTAATTTATCAAAGCGTAACGTGTGAACGATAACTAATACAAAGACAGCACAATCTTAAACTGTCTAATAAATTCCACAAATGTTATGTAATGTATAAAGTTTAGTTCATATCACAGCTGTTGATGTTAAAAAAACAGATTCATTCACAACCATATTTACCTTGAAATCGATCGATGATAAATATCTAGTCTAGACTTAAAACTTCAATCAGTCATTTCAACGCGATGGACGTAAAACAAATCAAAAATATGTTATCACAGTACCTATCTATGATCGGCGCAGCGATTTTTTCCAGACATCCGTATGGGGTTGAGTTAGGCCTGACAAAAGTTAAATGAAAGTAGAAGAAAATAGATAAACTAATTTTAAGATTTAAAGTAGATCATGTCAAATCTAATGTTTTGATATGGTTCTTGAAAGGTGTAAGTGAAAGCAAGAAATGTAACAATAATAAAGATTTAAAAGTTTATAAAATGGTCAATTTGTTTCTCTAACACTATAACATTTTAAGATAAATAATAATAAACAAAGCTAAATGATACAGGAAGGATAACCATTAATGAAATTGAAAGTAGATACAGTAATGTAGGAGACTTGCCTAACCTTAACTATTACAACGTAACTTAAAACAATTGTTTATAATACATTTTACGTGCCAAGGACGATTGCTTTCATTCGCTATCTCCAAATATGAAAACAATTGTCTAAGTAGGCAATTCGTTTATAGTTATGGAAATAGTTTAAGGCTACTTACTGGTAGGGTACCGTGGTTATGGCGCTAGTGAAATAATCTTAGTAAATTATAATTTATCGCTAAAAATATTCCACCCAACCTGAAGCTGTAAAGGATACTGCAAATATTGCAATACAATCTTAGCAAATACAATGTCAGTTTGAAATTTAACGTTTACTGGAGAAAATGTTGATGGATGGTTATTCTGCACGAGCAGTATTTGTAAATACAATTTAACTATTACTTGAAGGAGATTTATTCTTGGACTATAGTTAGATGGACTCAACGTATTAAACCAGCCTATTGAACTATTTGCGACTTCTAAATTGAAATTCTAGGATTTCGCAAGAGCCAATGTCATTTGTCACATCAAAGCGAAATTGGTCATTCAGTCGTTTGTCGTGGATTAATGGTGGAACAGAAAAAGAAAATGGCCATTTGCAATTAACTAGTCGAGTATTGAGAGCGAATAATGGAGAAGTAGTTAGCTGTACAGATGAAAAATTGGGTTTTACTGTTGAAAAATTCTGTGACAAACACACTCTTACAAATGAACAAGCTATTAAAAATAAAAAATAAAAATAAAGCATAATAAAAATAAAAAATGAAAAGACCAAAATTCATCGCTAAAGCTTTTCTGGGTTACAATGATGAAAATTATACTTTAAAGTTTTCTTGAATTATTATAATTATAATTAAAATTATGTCTTGACAAAATCAGCTTTTTTTAAATTAATGACCTCTATCATAGATTTTCACATTTTACCTCGATTCTCTATTATAGAAGAGATGGAGATAATGGAGCATGGTTATTTCATCTCATAGATCTTCTCGGCATATTACGCAGTAGGCAGATAAGGGTAATTGAATTTAAGAGTTCATAGCCCTCTGTACCCTAAGCTGCGGTAAAAAGGATTGGGTTGCCTCGAAGGGGTATCCTTAGACCCTCTTAGATGTACCCGTTCCGCCTTACTTTATTCTAATCCTATTACTCTATAGGGTTTATCTTGTAAAGTATTCAATGCTTTAACTTATTGTAACTCTGAAGATATTGTCACGCTTCTACTAAATAGATTTTGTGATTTCTTTGTTGGATACGCTTTCATTATTTGTTTGCTTGTTTGCTCAAAGTCATCTATTGTTATAATTACTTCACTGATATTGGTAAATTACTTTGTTCATAACGTCAATACTATTATCTCGATGGTATCGGAATTTGTAACGCAAACATTGGGCTATAAAGCAATTGAATGTTTCAGAGAGTTTCCACGAACCTATCTACCTAATTAGATTGGGATTAAGTGGTAAGTGTGTTTGGTCTCCAGGCCTTTTCAATTACGAGGACAGATGTGCCGCGCATTTGGCGGGTAAAGTCTAAATCTCAATAATATGCATATCAGTAATTAATCATTTTCCATCTTTCCATCTTCACATGAACGTAAATTATCGTTAGTAATTACACATCTGTCAAAAGATTGTAATCACCCCCAGTTGGTAGTGTCCCTGCCAGCCGTTCCGCGTTCGATCCACGTTCTGTGGCAGGATTTCTGTTACAAATTTATGTTTGTTTTCGTTCTTGTTTATGTGCGAGTAATTTTTTTTAAATAATAGTCGATTAGAGAAACTAAACTAAACTAAAGAAAATAAACAACTGACTAATTAAAGAATTCGTACTCGATAAATAAACGCACAAACTATGTAGTAGATACGATTGATACTGCTATTTCTTTTCATTTGAACGTAAGTAAATACAATAAACATGTTTTGTAGATATACCTCATTATTCTGTAATAGACGGCATACCCTTCCGCTTAAAGAGATAACTTTATAACATAACGCATAAGCTGTGGTTACACAATGCGTTCAATCCGTACGTGTTGATTACACTGTGACTAATTTTCAATGTCTGAGATTGCTTTGTTTATTTAAGGAAATAAGCGTCTTGTAATACGCTTATTGAATGACTGTTTTCGGACAAAAGTATCTTGTGCGCTATGTAAATGTGACCAACGTCTGATGACATAGTATACAAAAGTATAATGCATAAGTTGCAATAGCATTAAGCTCGCCATTTGTACTTCGATATTTTATATTGTGGTCAATAAAGTATACATAAATAAATAAATAAATAAATAAATAAGTTCTAGGTTGTAGCCTAACCCTTATGGGTTAATCTACAGCTTGTTCCATAATCATAACACAGATATTTCATAGGCAAAGCTTAACGTCGATATTAAGAAGACCTTTAAATAGTCTAATTTATTAACTATGCCTTGTAGAGCAAAAGAAGCTCCTGATTGTTATCTTTAGATTTCAATCGTAAAACCTTCAGGTCGAAGTAGCTATTTCCGAATCTCAGATTCTGATAATCTTTTCACTTTGCAAAGGAGCGGCGATTGTCTGACTTACCATTGTACTTATAACAGCGTGGTGGAAAATTCTCTCTTAGTTGTTAAGGAGTAAAGTGTGTCTCAATGGTTTGCAGATAGCACGTTACATTCTTCAGGTAGCAATACTTGTATTAATCTCTAGTAATGATCTGAACGCTTCACTTTCGCCGAGGTCAACGCACTTACAATCAATGCTAGCTTGTTTATTTCATATCTATTATCTTTATGTATGTTTTATTATATTTAATTAACATCTTCAGTTGCCATGCCACTGGAATAATTAATAAAGTAGTATATTATTATGTAATGTATAAGAGATAATATCTGTTACCTATTTAGAAACGAAGGTTTAAAGATGATATACGAATCTATTTTAACTGTAGCATTCAAATTCTACAAGCTAGCTGATCTCTATACATCATAATAATTTATGTAATTTTTGTAAAAAATGCATCATAAATAAAGACGCGCATAGCTTTAAATGGACGCAGAAAAGGACGGACAGAAATAGCTAGAAATAGTTACTATTTATATAACTTAGTCGATCGCGTGTGCCTACACCGGCGTTGTATCTTTCGAGTTGCCTTATATAGATCATAGATATATTGATCCTATGTAAATAGAAAGTTGGTTGGTAGAGTATAATTAGGCGCGCTGATATTTCACAGTGAACTTGTATCTTTATTCTAAACAAGTTGGCAATGTTGTATTAGAACTTGTTGCTTGAATGCTTATCATAGAGTCAATGACATAGACGAATAAACATTCAAAATAACAATGTTACTGATACTTACTGTATTAGGAATTAAGTACTCTAATTTATAGTCTCGCTTAATTTTTGTTGTCCCGTTTAACTGCAGATATGTAGATTTAGTTATGATACATTGGTCACCCAAAATTTTTAGTATCTACTCTTTTCATGTTTCATTACAATGGATGCGCAAGTTATTTTGTAAAGAACTAAATAGAATTAAAGTTTTGTTAAGTGATGTAATATTAAATTAAGTACTTACGCCCTTATTCAGAGTCACTAACGGTTACTTAAATCACTCCTTAGCACATAATTTGTATGGTGATTCTTTAGTAAGCAGCGATTAAAGTAACCGTTAGTAATTCTGAGTTCGGGCGTTAGACTTTCGAGTCATTCATTATGATCTACATTAATATGAGTCACTGCTAAGCTAAGTTTGTGTCCACTTACAAACGTAATATGGCCATAAATCATCGCTGTTACAGACCACAGTCATTGCTGGACAAAGTCTAGACTAGTTACGAAATGATTTCAGTTTGAACGGGAAACATTTAATAAATGGATCTCCAGTAACCTATCATGAACATGACTAATGTATCCTGACTCTTCCAAACCCCTGACAGTTACATCCATCCTCGTCAATTGTGAATCAATAGGCGTGGGGCCGAAATGTACTCTTGTTCCTATGTGCTTGTGTCTGGAATCTGATGCATCTGGTTTAGGGCTGTCAAATTCAAATGTTCAGTTTGGATTAACCAACGTTAGGAATTCGTTGTGAACTCCTCGTGTGTTCCTCGTATTGCATTCCTCGTCTCATAAAAATGAAGTTTGAACAAAGATGTATTTTTAATATGTTTGTTATATGATTTAGTATATTTATTAGTTCATTCTTCAAATAGTCTTGTCCTTAACTCACTTCATCTATACTAATATTATAAAGAGGAAAGATTTGATTATTTGTTTGCATTGAATAGGCTCCGAAACCGAACCGATTTGAAAAATTCTTTCACTGTTGGGAAGCTACACTATCCCCCGGGTGACATAGGCTATATTAAATATTTTTTTCTGTCTGTCTTTTGTTTGTCTAATGTTACCCACGAAACTCGAACTAAATCATTCATAAGGAAGATTCAAGCCCTGATCAAATATGAAAATATAACGATGTTTCGGATGCAGTAACTATTTCTGATCGCGAATTAAGTTTCGCAAAGCAAAGTGAGGTCGCGTTACTATTATTTTATAGTATAACTATTTGAAACAAGTTTAGTAATATCAAAAGTACAGTGACCTGTTTATGTGTCTCAAGCGACGATGTTGAAATAATTGTTATTTTATGTTATAACTTATAACATAATACTTAATTATTGCGATATTGTAACTTTATAACAATGGAATCGAAGTCTCGAACATTATTTAGAAATTACAAAAGCGATACTTTGCATACTTATGTTTAAATATAAGTAAATTACAAAAATATATCAATATGTTAATTCATGCATAAATCTCTAATGAATGGCGTTTCTCGAATCTCATAAATTAAAATCATTGCTTATCTTCTAGATATAACGCGAATACCTGCGACGAATACCTAAAGATCACGTATTATTATTACGTAAAACTGTAACGGAAGTCATGATTTTCTTAGCATAAAACTGTCATAAATTTACTTGCATGACAACATTATCCTATATCGAGAAAAATACGTCATGGACAGAAGCAGTGATACCGTTCAGCGATCCTTTCAACATAGTCTTTAATACTTTTTGACACGCTGAATTAAGGTTTTAGCATGTTCTAGATGTTTACGAAGTGATTTGTTTGGTTTACGGTTTTCTTGTTAATTCTTAGTCATTTCGGATCATCTTCACAAAATTTTTGGATATAACTATTATACGTATAGTTAATTGACTAAGGATAACAAGTCAGTCGTGCGAGGATTATCGTAGCTCAATGAAGTATTTCAATAAGCTAGGATAATACATCTTAAATGCGTCAGTCGTGCAGTTTCCAAGATTACATTTATTTCCAAATCTATTACAGCGTTTGGCGAAAACCGCTACGTGCATTGTGAAATAAAAAAATAACCTCAATGGAAAAAGATGACAACTGTGATAATCCTGCTGAAAAAGTCAATGGTTAATTCGACCATTTGTAACTTTTTAGACTGCGATCGGTTGATTTCAAGCGATAACAAGTTCAGCAACATCTGGCGTGACCAGGTGTTGGATGAGTGACCGTTAGTGGCGTTTTTTTATGAACAAAATGCTTTGAGGACGTTAAACTGTTGGTTCCGGTTGTATGGTAGATCCGCCGATATTAGGCCACTAACCCTTCTGTTAGCATTGCAGCACTTGAGCTCGCCTTCTAAAAAAGAGCAGTGCCCGGGTGAAGCATTACCCAAAGGCAAAACACTTCATTTGTATGTATATTAAAACCTTGTAAACCAATTTGAGGCAAATTAAATGTAAGCATAAAATTTTTCAAAGGGCAATATTTTTTTTCGATTGTACAGTTGCCGTTGGCCCTAGGCGGCCTTTACAGCTTCACGAGGACCGAAAGGGCAATGATATTAATATTCTTCTGGTTTAGTTTGGTTTGGATCATAGATATCATTGTCATTTATATTAAAAAGTCTTGTTCTGTTATTAATAATCTTTAACAAATATTATATAATTATATTAAATATTAATACATGAAGTAGCTAATGTAAGATACATTAGCTATTGGATATTGGTTCAATTTACTCTCAATTTCTCTAGGCAATTGATGTACACCACTTTTAAAATTATTTCGACTCACGGTTGGCAACATTAGAATAAAGGTCACGTGAAATTGGGTCGACAGATCAAACAGCAATTCAAAGAACAAACAATAAATACAGAGGTTGTATCACATATAAACGGTTAATACATAGTTCATACGATAAACATACTCTTATTAGATATGGCACATGTGGAGAGATATTTCCGAACTAACAGAGACGTTTCAATTTGGCTCGTCAATTGTTGAATCGCTTGAGTGATTTTAATTTAATTAGATATTTTATCGTAACTGGTGCCATTATCTTTGTAGTCTCGTGGATTAAAATCGGCTTTCCAGCTGATTTTAGTGCGCTTTTAATTTCTTGAAATTGTAGTCGTAATTTTATTACTAAAGTAAAATTACTAGTCATTTTTTAAAATAAAATGTTATTAGAAAAATATGTACTACACATCTAACAGTTCTCAGCTGTGTTCCGGAAAACACTACAACTTATTCAGGGATTTCCATTGATGTCTATTTGCGGATGAAGACAGCGGGTATTCGCTAGATCTAGAAGGCTCAAGACCGGTCAGAGTGGCGCAAGTTAGGGGAGGCTTATGTCCAGCAGTGGACCTCCAAGGGCTGATATCCATCATGAGGTATGAGATGTATGGACTATTTGCGGAAGGTATTTCTGATCCATCCTATGAAGAGTATAATTTTTTCAATTGCTTGACAGATACACTGCGCAGACTTCGTTCTGAAATATAATTTCATTATCTGTGTCAAGAGCTATAGTATATTAGTGATCAGTGTCGAGTATTCATTTCATTTATTTTGTGTTAGATAATCAGTTTATATCAGATAGCAATATGCCAGTTGTTATGTCATAATGAGTTATCATATGTCGCCCTTCAAATTTACTAAGAAGGTTAAGACTAAGGTCATGGTCGCCCGCCTAACAAGTTTGATATTGTGTCTACTTAATTTGCTAATTTTAAGTAAAATTGTTTTCTCAGAACACAGTGTTTTTGAGAATAAGTAACTATGTACATTGTACACACAGCACTTAGACATAAATAAGCATGTAATTTACCGTTTAATTTACTATTTACAATAGTGGTAAAAGTATTTTGTTCACTAAATATACTCGTATTATTTGGAAGGGTTAAGTTTCATACTGGCTTTTAAGATAGAGACAATAGTTGTTCTTTATTGGCTTTTCAAGTATCAATGACATGCGATGTATTTAGAATATTATTATTTATGTCATCGTCATATGATCTACTGTTATCTAGCTATATATAGTTACTGATAGTAATTATGAACTTGGATTTAAGATTATTAGTAAAACAATGGATCGTTACTTTCGAAGTCTTTTTGATTTTTAATTTTATTAGTTCTGCACACAGATTACAATAGGCTAAATAGTATAGGTATAAGAAGCTACATGTGCAATTTAGTTAATTTTGTGATATTTGTCATATAAGATTAAAATATATTACATTACTGTACTTATTTACACTCAGTTCGAGCCTTAAAAACAATAGTCCGTCCAAATTAGATCAGCAGATTTAGATTCCTATAATTCGTTGAATTATTAATTTTTTAATGTAATAGTTATAAATCTCATTTTATCTTCGGCATTGTCTTGATATGGAACAATTTATGATTTGGAGATACGAGGTACCTAATTTATATTTTTTCCATTTTACAATACATATCGCTCACCTAGTAATATAATAGCACATCGGCAAAAAATGCGAAATTGAGTTTATATGGTATACGTGTTTAAAAGTGTATAATCTACATAGTGGTAAATATGTATTACTGTCTATACTAGTAACCAAACCCATACAATCTGTAAAAAATGTAAAAATAACCCATAAATTAATTTTAAATATTTTTATAAAATTTTTGAAATTCGTTTCTGTAAAATATGACAAACGTAGATGTGCCGTTGTATTACTGGGAGAGCTATATTAGTTAGTTACGGATTATATTAGTTTATTTTAGATTATATTAGTAGTTAGAGTTAACCGTGGTTGTATTGCGCAATACATGTAACTTACTATCGGTCAGTAAAGTGGTTTTCTAAAAGCATTTCTAAATGTTATTATCTAAATGACTTTTAAAACGGCTTGAAAGATATTTCGTATCGGTCACTGTACCTGCTAAGCTATTTTTTTTAACTCAAATGTGGAACGAAGGTAATTTTGGTTCTCTTACTGGCCAGTGGTAATTACAAAAATGTTTTATAAGCATACATTTCGTGTTGATGGCAATGTCTTTAAAGGTTTTCTATAATTCACAAGTATTTAACATTACAGTTAATGTCTTGATAATAGTGTAGATGAATCGATATTATCACTAAAACTCACGATAATCTGAGTCAGAGGTTAAAATAGATTTGTTGTGGGCGCGCCAGTATTATCCATTTTGTCCATTGCCTTGTTCGAACTACCCTGATGAAGTATCGATACTAGCCGTCAAACTTTTGATAGATAGGATCTGTCCACGTTAAATTTACAACTATGAACTATTATATAAAAGTTAACTTTAAATTTTATATGCGAATAAATCAACGTGTTCCACAATAAATAGTCGTCGAATAAATTAAAATATTGTTTGTAAATATTTTATTTATGAACATATAAATATAAATAGCATCCGGTTCTTAATTCATTGAATTTTATAGATAGGTAGGTGTCAAATAAAAAGAAACATTACAAAACAGATTTCCTTTCATGCAATCAATTGATTGAAGAACTAACTTAAAAGTTGTGTCTTTAATGATCATTGGTGCATAACATATTTTAATCGTGTTTCTGGTTTGTTTTGTGCAAAAAATAATGTTTATACATAAATAATTTCCGGTTATTTCTAAGTGGAAGAATGGCTAAAAAAGAAACCTAACTTTATAGTAGGTATGGTAACTTTTTAAAATTCACCGCGAGTGAAGAAACTATCACGATGTTACCGCGTGTGAAGATATACCTATTGCTATTGAATCCATTTAAAATTTTAATTTCGCTGACATTTGACACATGCATACATTTTCTATGTTAGTATGAAGAATAAAACAATCTTTCACATAACATGTAATACACTTCGATTGAAACAAGTATATTTAATGTGTAAAGGTATATTTATTCAATTTGCGGAATAAAATCAATGTCAAATCTTTGCAAAACTGATGATATCGTCCACGGGCGGGACGAAACAAGTGAAAGAACTATAGAACACTTTATTCAAATTTATATCTTATCAAGATGGTCTGCCGAAATATTCAATGACTCCTAATGAGATTTAAAAAGATAAATTATTGTTACCGAATACCTTGTGTAACTGATTTGAATTTGAATAGAGGAGAAACGAGTCTGGACCTCCTGTATTTCAATGGACAGGATGGTTACAAAAAGATTTTCCTTATTCCACACGATCTAAATATACGCACAAAATTAATGCAGTAACAAATAACAAAACCTTCTTATCTTTTTGTGGGTTAAACCTAGTGTAGGTTTCCGTAATATTAAATTAACTTTTTTATCCGGCTTTGTAATAAGTATTATAATGATTACTCAGTCGATAAGACATCTTGTTTGGCTTGGTAGTCGATTCGTATACGTACATTTGCCTCACATTAAACATAAAAAAACAAGTCACACTCTTACTACTTTTTATTTGATTAAGTATAATGATTAAATTAAAATACCCTATTTCAACATAAAAAAGAGAGGTCATAGAATTTTATTCGATTGTCATTTGCCAATTTAATAAAAATAATCAATACGAACAACGTCACAACATGGCCACTAAATTTAAATATTGAAATGAAACAATACATTTCGGAAGGGAAATGATTGAAGGGTAATTCCGAGTATAAGTAGAGGCCATTGGAGTAACAATTTAAATTGGTTTATTGTTGTATGATTTTTTTGTACTTACTATATCACCGAGAGAGCTCAAGGAGAGCTAGAAATCGATACAATATCGATTTGTTAAATGGTTCTTTCGATGTAAGATCATGCAGTTGCTACTGTACAATTTTAAAAATAATTACACAATGTAGTTATAAAATAATCAAACAATTTTACTATGGACTGTTTCTGTGTGGCTATAATTTTATATACACTTTAATAAGCTTTAATATTATGATAATGATTCCATATATATTTTGAATTTGGAATCGTACGATAAAAACGGGACTGGTTTGTGACTAACCAAAATTTAAAGACGCCGTGAAACATATTATTATTTTAGAATTACGAGTAATACAAAATTCAAATCATCTTATCAACGCGGCAACACAAACGTCTTGAACACATGGTAACACACTTGTCTTGAATTATGTAGTTTTAAACTTTTACTACCTTCAAATAAATTAATGTTAATTTATTCATGTTTACTTAATTATACAGATACCATATCTATTCTATTTTTAAATTATTGTAGGTCTTTTTATTTTATAATATTGTGAAATACTTTATTTATGTAAAAATTATGTTACCAAAATCCGCTATCACTAACTGGGAGGAATAACTAAAAGGTATTATATTTTTACATAATATTCTACGGTGAAGAATTTTGTTCTTATTTAAAAAAACTAGAATAGATCAAATTAGTGAGTACTGAACTTTGCACACTTTTCAAAGGTTTTCGCAAGACTCAAGGTTGAATAGAGTTATTCGCTTCTCAAATGGTTCGTTACAGAATTTTTTGGTAGCTTCAAACATATAGAACAAAATGAACTTTGCTCTCTTATGGCCAACTGAGTAGAATTTAAATCTATGAATAAATTTAAAAGCTTATTAATACAAACTTAGCCCTCAAGATACGTGATATAATAGATATATTACGTTTTGAGTGAGATATTTACGATTATTATCGTTTTTAACGAACCTTGAATAAACCGCAGTATAATATTAATAAAGTTCCATTGATCAATAATTACTGTTCTAAGGTGAGCTCGACCCTGAGTAATTGAACTGTAGGAAGTACTAATTGTCTTTGCGGAGAATATGTTGCATGCTAAAATCGTGTTGCACGATTTTTCAAATCGCTTCGCTCATTGACACAAATCAGCGAAGGAATTTGTAGCAGAAATAAATTTTAAATTTTAAATTTTTGGATGTTCAATGAAAATTGAAACTGTAGGATTATTCAAGCGTCAGTTAGTCTGTCTGTCTACTACTTTTTTTTGTATGTAATAATTAGAAAATGTATAACAATTTTATTGTTGACTTCGTCAGCGATAAAGATCCGAATGATTTCTAAGTAAAAATACTATTGCATTAAAACTTATTATCTGTCTGATATTATCATCAATAGGAATATACCCATCTTTGGAATCACTGCGTCATACTTTAGTTTGGCAACAATATAAAACCTCCATTGGCACTTCCACTCAAGTAGCAATAATTCCCTTATCGTCAAGTAATTCCCTCGACATTGAGCAAAATAACCGAAGCGTATAGCCACCGATTTTTTCTTATCTTTAATCTATTATTAATAATAAGATTACATTGCTATAAATATTGTCATAATTTGTAACCGTCATGATTTTTGATACCGTAATATTATGATTCTGATGATGAAATATTTATAAGCGACAGTTATCTTGTTGCATAGTGAAGGGAAGCTGTTCTTATATTTCAAACTTTTGCTTCACGGTCTTTCATATTCATCTGCAAAGATGATGAAAACAATGCCAAGCTAATGTCACTGTTCACAGCTAATGTTTTAATATTAGCGGGTAAATCTGAAAAATATATAAGATTGCATGATAAAACTTCTCGTGGCAAGCTTGCTAAACTAATGTCCGTAAGGTCCTATCCGACAGTAACTGTAAAAGTAAACATGGCAAAAATTTAGAAACATACAATTTTATAACATGTTAATATCATTATTAAGTATTTTCCAGAAAAAAAACTAAATGTTTTGAAAACGTTTGAAATTTGTCTTTTACTCATAAATTAGTAAAAGACAAATTTAAACAATAAGAAAGAATGATCTTCGGATGAATTTTAGATAGTTAATACATATTACTTTATTAGCTTATCAACATATTAAGTATGTCTGCTTGTTTTGTTATGGGTATTTGCAGTAATTAGTACAAGAAAGGTACTTGACCAAACGGTCCTGGAGTAGTGCCAGCCATATTTTTATTGGACTCTGTGACCGATCCGGAACATAAACTTCAGATATACGATCCCACTTTAAATTAATGGTGGAAAAGTTTCCAACATATGACTCAGCTGTTTTTAATTGATAACATCGTT
Source organism: Thymelicus lineola (assembly GCA_963932265.1). Classification (NCBI taxonomy): domain Eukaryota; kingdom Metazoa; phylum Arthropoda; class Insecta; order Lepidoptera; family Hesperiidae; genus Thymelicus; species Thymelicus lineola. Next base: position 9,053,054 of record OZ010681.1, on the reverse strand, counting down.
AACACAACGACAATATATCTGTTACAATTGTTTTCATTTATACTCAATTTAACGTAACCGCAAATCACAATCCAGAGAAAGTATCGGTAGGCTTATGTTTTATTCATTTGTGAATTCGGCTTAATTTAAAAGTCTATTAGAAATTGGTTCTTATTTCTTAATCCTCAGGTTTCAATAGCTTTCTGCTCTTTTTGTATCATCAGTCCACTTTTGTCTATTTAAACACTCTTCACTCTTGTCATCACTTTTTTATCTTTACTCATTGTTAGTTCTAATTTAAAGCCTTTCAGACCTAAGATATAATTTATGACAACCTCTGTTCTAAGCAAATACACGTTAATTATGATTCATTTATCTATTCCTTCTGTTTTTTTACCTTCAAATAATTTCCGAATCAAAAAGCGTTTTCTATTAAACCTATTTAAGTTTAATGTATTGTTGTACCTATTGGGAATTTCTTCTTATTATCTCGCAAATCATTTTTATTAATTGATGAGGTAAAATTGTCACCGATAATCTTGATTGAATTGATGCATTAAATCGTTGTTAAATATTGCATTGAATATTGTGAAATAGTAACTACAATAACTTTCCTGGTGAGTTCAGAATCATTGACTTCAAAGTCGTAATTTAAGTGTCATGTCATAATAAATAAATGACTAATCTGTCAGTGAGACTTTTTATCTATACTAATATTATAAAGAGGAAATATTTGATTGTTTGTTTGCATTGAATAGGCTCCGAAACTACCGGACCGATTTGAAAAATTCTTTCACTGTTGGGAAGCTACACTATCTATTTTTCCCGAAGTGAAGTGAGAGCGATTTCTTAGTTATTAATATTATTATTGTGTTACCACAGAAGACATAATAAATAGTACATAATTGTAGTGTTGCTTTACTGGACCCATTCCGGACTAATTTGTTTCCGCATTAATTTAATAAGCCGTCAAAAAACAATTGCTTTATACATTGTATACAGTAGTAAGTAGAACGTATCATACGTTCTACTAGACTCTAGAATCAATTAATTAACATACCTGAGATTCATATTTCATTAATGTTTACGATTATCAGAAAGATGCGGAAACGCTTGAAAAAGCTGATATGGGAATTTACACATGTACTGTAAAAAGTATTGAAAAAAATATTAAAAAGCGGATAAAGCCGTGGGAGGCTGATAAGTTCCCTGTGTAAAAATGTAAAGTTAGAAATAATGACACGGATGGTATCGGAAAACGACATCTATATCAAGGTTTTGCTTTGATACCTGTCTAGCTTGACATTGTCAGGTGTTCAAGGATCATCAGTATTCCTTATTGTTTCTAACATTGACTTATGTATATATAACTGCATAAGGACAGGACCAACATGCGTTCAAAACGTGACACTTAGACTGGTCTTACTGGACCAATGCTAAGTACATGATTTAATCAATGCAGCAAAGCTGATCTCAAGTAGTTTGCTTCTTTAAAGAATATTAGTGTGAAATGTTTCAACAGGTTAATCCTTCCTTTTGAAATCATTGATCTCCAATAAACCAAAAACCTATTGAGTTAGTATCATTTTTATCATCAGGGTTGTATTCCATCCCTACGAACTTTTTTTATTTTAATAAAGTAAATAGGTAATGCACAAAAATAGCGACATTGTTTTACACTATTTACTTTTAATAAAACAATATTTTCTATGAGTTAAGTTATTAATATCATGGCGTTTTGTCAGATTAAGTACGTTTGAGTGGTTAGTGTTAGTGTCACACGACTGTAAACAATAAATCAAGATCAATGAACAGTAACAAATATTTAAATTTTAACTAGTAGATATCTATTAATTACTGTTTAATTACTTTATAATAGACAAGGTATAGAGTTACTAGATTGGAGATATTTCTGGATAGTTGATCGCCGTTCAAATTAAAAAAGATAAAAAAACATTTCTTCAGTCGGTCTTCTTGAATTTAAAAGCAGAAAATAATCAGACTTTACAGATTTAAAATCATTAGGTAGTTTATAAACAGGAAATACGGTTAAATATATAAACAATAATAAAATACATATTCTCAGAATCTCAATATTTATTTCCTTTCTGATTCCAGCCTTGAACTTTTCTAAATAATACCACTAAATACTATCGAATGATTTTACACACTTTTCCAAACCTCTTACGCCGGATTAACGATATTATTTGTTTTGTTTTTGTCTTTTGCGAGAAACAAAGCATTTTCACGCCTGACATAAAAACTATTGGCGTTGTTTCCTACTTTCCACTAACGTCTAACTATTATGTCATCTCGTTGAGCTATGTTCTTATAATAGTGCTCAAGGACCCTGACATTCGGGAACTAAATTTTGCTAACGAGATTCTAATAGTTTTAATGCTATTTGCATATTTTGAAAATGATCTGCCCGAGTGTTTCCGATTGCTTCCGGTTCGGATGTTTTGTTTATAATACCTTGGTTAAGTATGTTAAATATGTTGGCTATTGCATCAGTCATTCATTCAAGAATCAGTCAATAATTGGATTTTAATTGCTTATTAACTTTTAATTTAAAATCAATGGCAGTTTTCTTTAGTTCGGTTTCGGTTCGGTTTAAAGAATCTTTATTTCTCATAAGACATACAATGAAGTACAATGTCACTTAAAATGAGAAACTTAAAGGAGAATGCCCATAGCCAGTACTCTTAAAAAAATAATTGTGTCACAATGATTTTTGGACAAAAAATTTAATTAAAATATTTCAAGTATTTTACCCTATTTCCTGAAAAATCCTTATTGGGAATTTTTTTCTGAAATTAATAAGTAACTTTACTTCCGTTTTACAAAAGAAAACCATTGGGCCATTTATGTTTGGATAAGGGCCAATCAGGAATCTTTTAAGATCCTTCAGGCCAATAGGTTGCATTGATTCGATTATAATTATGATACAACAGTTATAGTATCCATGACAACAAACTAGATGACGTAAGGGGACTGTCAAATTAATTAGAAAAATATTATAATCAGCCAGGAGTAATAGTGTTCTGTGATTATAATACATTACAAACTACATGGTGATTGGGGACTGTCAAATGAATTTCAAACTTAAAAGATCGACATTACATACGCAATCGACTTTAATACGCCTGCATAGAGTCCCTATTACTGTAAGTTTACTATAACCTAAATACAAATTAATTTTGTTTGAAGTCTCTTATTTCCTACTATTAACATTGACTAAAGTTAGTATGTGTAATTTATTAAGTAAACATAATCAAATAAAGGTATTTTATCAAGACACAAAAATGTTGAAGTCAGTACATTTCTCCATACTGAATGGGCATTCTCCTTTGTGAAGTATGGTTTTGTTCGGCGAAGTTGTAGTTATGTTATATACCTAAGTGTGTGTGTGTGTGTGTGTGTGTGTGTGTGTGTGTGTGTGTGTGTGTGTGTGTGTGTTCTCCAATACTATTCATATTTTAGCATTTTAGCAATGGAATCGAAAACGTAAAGATACTTTGAACGTAAATAGAATAGATTCTGAGAATCAGTGTGCTTGATTGCACAGAACCTGATTTCAAAAACCTTTTGGAGAATAATAATTATTTATTTGTCACTGTAAATAACGAATATAATACCTTAGCTAACCTTAGTCTCGGCTGTCAGGGTATCAAATGTTATTTATTACGTCTTTGCTCTGGTACCTACTGCTATATGAGACGTTATAAGAAAAATGCATCTTAGATATTTCATAGTTATCTTCTTAACTGGGTCTTATTTAGGTCACCGTATCTACGATGACATATTCTCCTTCTGGGTCAAGGCTATCGGAAGCTTTGCCTACATGCAAATGAAATTTATCTATGTACTTTTTTTACTTACTGGAAGCTTGAGAAGAGAATCTTGAAGCTCATCTATTTACTCTATTTCTACACTAACTCCCAACTTTGAGTCTAACGGTTACTTTGATCGCTCCTTAGTAAAAAATCACCATACAAATTCTGTACTAAGGAGTAATTTAAGTAACCGTTAGTGTCTCTTGGATTTTTCATTGCAATAGATTTTTATTGTTCTTTTGAAAATCATCATGTCTTAATGGTTAATGTAATTAATTTTATACCGTAATTGTTTTAATTCGCAATAGTTTCTATTCAAGGCATTAAGGTAGGTACTACGCCAGGCAATTATTGCTGTCTGTGGGCTTATGAGAGTTATGAAACTTACTAAGCGTGACGATACTCTACTATATTTTCTTCAAGGTTGTGTGCAAGAATTACATAACAATAATTATTTATTGTACTCCAAGAATCATTGATTGAGTCATTTCTTTTCATAGTGGTATGGAGCTTTACAAAAAATATAGAGAGCCTTATGAACTAAGAGTTTTTTGAATTGGCAACATCTTAACCATGTTGTGGCCGGTAGGTATATGAAGTTTAACCTCATGTTTTAACCTCACTTGGGGTCCAGCTTTGGCTTCCTGCCCGGAATACCTGGCTGTGCCAAAAGGAACATCATCAATGGAAGCCAGAGGTCATCAACATGCCACTTTAAGACTTTTCATTATAATTCAACTCACAGATTCACGGACTCCCTCCATACCAGAAGCCCAGTTCATACCACGAAACTTTTGTTTTTCGAACACCTGAATGGTCGCCATATTGGCAACGGAAACAATAGCGGTTGCTGCCCGGACAATAGCTTGCACGCTACACTGTGCGTGTTCAACGAATTGTTAATTATCTTGATCGTATTCGCAGTATTTAATCAGATGAGAATTTTTTTACTTGTTGGTCAAACCAGATTCTGAACTTTCTGAATCTGAACTGGTTTTCAGTTCTGTGGTTACGAGACGATAAACCCTACTGTGCGGTTAGAGCTAAGGCTTGGTATGTACCTGATGGGCTGAAGTAATTCCCGCAGCATTGGAATAAATCCAACATAGATAGGTAAACTCAATAACTAATAGGACGGATGATAAATGGTTCCTTCACTCTGCATCGTAGACTGATGTCATTGCAATAGTTGTATGTAATTTCAAATGAACGTTGCACATTTTCAGTATGACTAATGCGGTCGGCAGGCGTTCACTGCAATATATTTTGGTTTATAAAGATAGACTTTGTAACATTGCACTGCCATCTATTGATCTAATCTCTAAAACTATGCACTTGGTCTGTGGTATCCGTTGGTATATGTATGGTATCCGGATAGTGGTGGTGATTTAGGAGAAACTTTAATAATTAGTAAATAAGAATTTCTTCCGAATCCAAGTCGAAATAACCTGTAGTTACAGTAAGGGACAGAGAAAATACTGGGAGAAGGTTACTAATACCGTACCGATATAAGTACGGTCTTAACACATAGAAGGAAAACTAAAAACAAATGTTTAAGCAACCAAATAAAAATTGGGCCATCGAATACATCTGAATGGTTGACTGTATCACCTACAATACCATTAAATAAAGATGCACAGATTGTCACTTAAATTCTACTAAAAGTAAGTTGTTTTAAATTAGCAGCTTAGCTTCTTGCATTATTCAACATTGGTCACACCGAAGGTCGGGCTCTTGCATTGAAACAAAGATGGTTTGTATTCAAATAGATGCCTTTGATAAGAAATACATGAGCAGTAGTGCGGGAAGTACAATTATTTTGTAAAATAAAAATAGATACATAATAAATGAGTAATTTTGAGATACATTTACTAATCCTAGACAAAGAAATCTTGAGTTAATAATGCTATAGGGAACAGATCTCTCATCTTAAAAGCTTCTAGTCTATTTTAGCCATTACCAATAGTTGAAATTTAATGACTGCTATACGAGTATAAGAATATCAAATAAGCGAGACTTAACGTGCCATACTTTATGGCAATATCACCAAGCGAAAGAACACAATAAAGCATTATTACTCCTCAAATGCACTATTCTGCCATAATAAAACTAACAATCCAATTTACAGGGGCGTTGACCAGGAATTCACTAAACTAGGGCCGTAGCCTCGTAGCTGCCATTGTCAGTGTGAAGTATATCGTAAAAGTGGATTAGAGGCTGGTTTTGGTAATAATAGGCACATTTACCTTTTTGTTTTACTATCAATAGCTGATAATAATACTACAACTGTAATAAAGATAAACTCAGACCTTAGCACTAATACTCTTTTCAATTTAAAAATCATGTAATACAATTAATTATTCATTGCTTTATAAATTGTTCTTCATACGAGAAGCAGTGTAAGCATGACCGCTTTTAAGACCGTTCATAGGATTCTTTATCTATTAAATTTATGAGTTACTTTAAATTTAGAAAAGATTATAAAATATAATAAGGTCAATATTATCGGCGATCAGGATATAAAAACACTTACATATAAGTTATAATAGTGAAGTAAAGAAAGTTAACTAAAGGCTATTAAACTTTAATGATATTCAATATATTAATCTAGAAGCTGTAGTAGGAAGAAGTGATAATTGAATTGTACTTGTTCACAATATGTAATAAGCAACAGGTTTCCTACAATAATTAAGAAAGTGTCAAGTGAATGTTAATGACTGTATTTACTGAGATGAAGCAAGGATTTATATAATCGTTCATAAACCTACTAATTGTATTTGGATGGATGTTTTAGGCAATGTTTTGGAGTAAAATAGACCCATGCAGTTAAGTAAAAATGTCTTCACGTATTAAAGCGAATAATAGAGGCAGCATTTAAATGAATACAATAGAACTCGATTGGAAATATTTTGAAAAATTGGTATACCAAAATAGACAAAAAAATGCACGCAAAATATCACAAACTAATTCTTATATTTTCTATTATATTTATCTAAATATTTTAATTGCATATTTTATTATACTCAATTAAGTAACTTTTTTCTTAACTTTATCCTTAACATTTCCTCTGTCGGAATATCTTTTCACTTTTCAGTTGTTTTCCTTTATTGAGTAAAGTTGATTGATTGTAGAAGGTCAGTTACCTTCAGTCAGTTAGATTATGAAATTAACAAGCTACAGAAACAAAATATTGCGGTAACCATTTTCATAATATACTTAGTACAGTAGGTACAGGAAGTGAAAAAGTGTTTATCTGAGGTATTTATGTATATCGAGGTAGTTACTTCCTACAATGCGGATATTTCAATCAATGATACTTTAAACTTTATGAATGAGAATGGAATCTATTCCATTAAAGACAACATGAAAGGAAGTTATTAATTGGAATTTAGTACCTAAATGTTTAAAAGTGACAATAAAGTAAATTCTGAATGATACTAAAAATTTAATGCGGTGTATATTACATTGTTTATTACATTGGTGTACATTTTTAAACTAATGTAGAAGATCTTTTTGGTGAAATAAATGAATAACTACACTTGTAAATAAATATTTACGAACGTAGATCGTTGCATTGTACTTTACCATCGACAAATTTGCCTCAGTCATAGTGAATAAAGAAATATGAAGCGCGTAATCTAGTTACACCTGTACAAATTATGGAGAGTACCTACTCATTATAACAATTGTTAACAAAATCAAGGATTTACAGTACAAATTATTACTATAACTCGTGTATCTATTATTGATAATAATCACAAGATTCAGGACTATATCTATACTTCAAATAGGTTAGAACATTTGCAAAGTAGTAATTACTCATAATTATAAAATGGTCAACATCCTATATCCAAAATAAAAGTTGTGTTTGTTACATAAGAAAAAGGTAAATCAAATATCAGATTAAACTTAAACAATAAAAAAGTGTTAGTTTCCGAAATAAAAAAAAATTAGACCATAGAAAAGAATATTATCCAAAAATTACTCGGTACTGATTGATAAATAGGGGATGTGATTACCGAAGATAAAAAAGGTCTACAGCCCCGGGAACAGATTATGTTGATTTTTAAAAGTTTAGAAAGTTTTAATCAAAGGAGACGCCAAAACTGGGCCAGTTTTATTGTTCATTCATACCTCCAAAAAAAAAACTTGATTTTTGCCTGATGAAATATATCAAAGAATAATATAAGGTTACAATTGGAATGTGTTTTAAAAGTTAAAACTTAGTTTATTCGGATGAACAATTTTAACGACCGATTTTTACCACAAAACTATCGACTTTATGAAAAAAGCATATTCATTGAAAGATCTAAATATTTTACCGTCTATCATCACTTTCATATTATAATTATGTTGTTACGGTAAACAAACGAGATTTTGATTTTGATCTCTTTAGATAATTATGTTAATGTACAACTTTGTGACGTTAATAATTATGAATGTTTAATTCATTACAAGTTGTTAATAGCGCCAAAGAGGTCCAAACGAGTTCTTGTTCGCCCTTGTATGGGCTAGAACAATACCTAAGTAATAGTAATGATTCTTAATCTGCCATGACCTTGTTTTTGGCAATGTCTAATGGACCTTTTGTAGTCCTTGGAGCATAGCGACAGTCGAATTGATTAAAATGATTAGCAACTACATTAACATTTCCATTCTAAAGACAAAAGGAAAAAACAAAAGTTTGCTATATATTTATTAACAAATGCCAGACCGGGTCCACAGCTTCAAAAAAACCGGGGCAACGACAGGCCGTGTTTAGTGAGTCACAACACAACTCGCTGTTGTACAAAAATGGATGGCGGATATTAAATGGAAAAACTCCTACACTGTACTAGAACTAGGTATATTAATTAGTATAACGTTCTCAGATACTTCCATTCTATTGTTTTCCTAATTGTTTGCGGGTTTATCTAGTTTCCTTGTGAGCAAATTGTTATTGCTACGAGCCTGCATTTATTTCGTCCTGACGTCATTATTGTTACGTTTGAATTCTGTTCACTGACGTTCTGCCCTGGATTTTACGCAATCATTGAAGGAAAATGCGTGTCTAACGAAAATAAATGCCCCATTACGTGAGATTTATTCTGACTGGATGTGGGAAAATTTGAAGAAATAATGCTTGTTAATTTTGATGTCATTCATTAGATAGATGATCATAAAGATGTGAAGAATTTCAAGAGATGGAACCTCCTATTATCTTGCGTGGAATCTTTTAACTGGTTATAATTTATGATAATATCATAAGAGTAACAGTACTCGTATAATCAACCTTTCATATTCAATTAATAAAATTTATGGAAGTCAATAACTAACATAATGTCGTCGCACACAGCGTTTTAAATCTACTAGGAAATAACTGGTTCAAATAAAGTGTAAAAAAGATCATACCTACTCTTTAAGAATACTAGCAACTTCCATTGTCCTTGATTAAGTATCCTTTCGATTTGATATTTTCTCTATTTTTAGTATAATTATTCAGTGCGTGGGTTAAATGCCAATTAGTTTTGCTAAGTGTCTGTGCTTAAATAAAACGTAGGTACCTACATACTGTGTTTTCATAATAACGGTAACTACTAAAAACGGTAAAAACGGCAACCAATTTTTAGGAGAAGGTGTTACGAATACCTAAAATAGATACCATTTCGGTAAGAAATGTCACAGAAAAAATTCAGGTTAGGTTAGATTAAATTTAAGATGATACTAAAATGATTCATAAGTTTAACTTAATACAGCAAATGACTTAATACTTGATGTCAGACATTCTACCAAGCAGCATCTGGAATAATCTTATACATAATTATAGTAGATACATATATATATTATTATGTATTAAATAACTGTATGTCTCACTGTCGGGAAATCCCTCGCAATTGAAAAAAATGCGGTCAAACGAGATTCGCAAAGTAACTTTGTAGTAACATTCAACAAGCAAAACATTGAGTTGCTACATGGTTTTAATTACATTTATAACATTCTCGAAAATAATTAAACTACAAAATTCTCATTTTGGGGTATTAGTATTGCAACATAAAATATACTCAAATATCAAAATACATTGTGATTGAAATCATTTGACATTTCAATTTCAAACCGTATCAAGTAACGCTACTTTTGGCTGGTGTTACAAAATTTTCAATTTAGGTACTTGTATCTAGTATCAAAGAAGTGAAAGGCATGTTATACGAGTACTTAAGTACAATTAATCAAATTCCTATGACGCGTTTGTAAATTAAGTATGTGCTAGGAAATTAACGATAAAACCAACGCCGTCTCTTAAGTTACCTACTACCTACGTCTTTTTATCCTTGCCCTTCGCTTCTTGTTATTAAATCGAACTGGAAATAGAATATAAAAATACTTGTTGTTATTTACATTCTTAATAATAATAATTAGAATTGATTACTTACTATTAAATATCTTGTTCGACTTTGCTGACCGGGTTTTCTCGACCTTGTAGCATTACAACGGGCCAAAAGTATTTTTGAAATAATTCTTACAGTTGTTTATGTTTTCTAAATTGTTAGTCATTGTATTATGGAAAATTATTATTTGAATTCTTTGGTGTCTTGTGGTATCATTAATTGTTCACTGAAGGTGTTATTAGATTTCTCTATTTATAATCGTAGTAATGTAAACCAGATACTTGTATTGTGTTTAAATATCTACGTTGTCTAATTAAAAACTGGATATTCTTTTAACTGTGGACCGTCAATAAGCATAATTTTATAGCTATTCTTCATTATTAGTTGTAAAACGAATGACATTGACCCGAATCATAAATTCACAAGATTCGCAAATCCCAATGAAATATTATCAAAATAAATGTAGCTTGACCGGACGTTGTTTGACACCAAATTCCAAGGTTAATGAAAATTTTTGTGAAAAAATTCTCGTGATTTACATCTCCAATTTGGGTTATGGATTCAAATGACTCACTACTGTTCACTGGTCTCATTCCACTTCATATTATTTACGAGTATGAAACTTAAAATCGAACCATAAAATCTATGTAATGTTTATATATTATTTATATTTTTATGCTAATGAAATATTAAATTCCTTCCTTTAATCATAGAAGTCTCTGATTTTATTGATATTAATTCTGTGAATGCTTTACAAATTCTCTTCATGTTAACAAGGACTTCAATATAATGCTTGGAAGTTCAGAATTCAGCATATTGGATTGTAATGTAATCTATAAGTCTTGCTGATTGGATTAAGTAGTATCTATAAGTCTGCAATGTAAACAATCCTTGAATCTCTAAATGGTATTTTGCGCCAAAAATATCTGAAACAGAAAGGCTTTGGGCGCGCCTTGCAATGCGCGGCTTAATTAACCTCGACATGGATAATAATGACCCTAAATTGAGGAACTAGGCTTACCGGTAAAGCAACGAATCCGCAAATATTCTATTGTATTATGGTATTTAAATTCTGGTATTAGTCCTAGTAAATGATAATTACATAATATTATATTATATTGATTTGGTTGCAAATATCCTTGTGTTAGTGTTCGTCTGTTTAGATGCCGTCATTTGTTTTAATTTTTTATTAATTAAATAAGACTGAATTAACTTAGTGGGCTATCTTTGCGATCGGGATGTCCTCGACACACTTCAAGAATTACCCCATATCGTTGAGTATGGTAAATTATAATCTGTGTAGGCATGGCAGACCACTTGCGATGTGTGCATTATAATTGGCTTCAATTTATGAGATTGATGATGTTAATAATTGATGAGTTAGTCTCCAAATATATTTTTGGGAAATTTGGGTTTTATCTTATCGCATTAAAATATTTCAAGAAGATTCTATTATATACTTTGCTATACAATAAATTGTATTATCGCATTCTTGAAAAATATACGAAGAGTTTTGACTAATTGTTTCAAATTTTTTTAACATATTTTTTCTCTTTTCAACTGTTGTTAAGTTTATTTGCATATATCTGTAGGTTACCCACCTACGCGTGTTATTTCCGCTATAACTTCTACTTGTACATCGATTGGAGTTAGACTCATTGCTACCATATTTATTTGTGTTACATTATATTTTGGTACTTTTACATCCTTGGCAACAGCTATACATATATTCATTTTCACTCGATCGATTCCGCCTATTAAATCGTATGCAAGCATGCATATATGCGCTTTTAAATGTATCATTTGTTTTTCAAATAAATCTCGCATATGGAAGGTCATGCCAATGTCATAGCTAACAAGGTCAGTTTATCTTGCATATGCAGATGGGGGAACATTCTGGGTTAATAAATAAAGATACATGGGATGCGGTAGGTATGGAAGAAAAGTCACGAGTTATGACATGAGCCAAATGGGTTTTATCCTGGTCTTAACTATTAATGCGATATTAAAAGCTTTTCAGTTATTTGGTAATATTTGCAATTGTTATAGTACCTTCACTTTAATATGGTTCTTATCTATCATTAACATTTATTTATGAGCATCATTAAATAACAATCAAGTGGATAAACAAGACAAAAATACTAACTTATGCTACTTTATTACATTAGCAGATCTGTCGGTAGTTGATTTGCTTATCCCCAATCACCTAGTAGTAACTCGGTCAGCTTGTCCACCAATCTAACCGCATTTAGTAAATTTTCGTTCCCGTTTTGAAAACAGGTTAATTGCAGTGTTAATGTTTATTCGGAGTCGGCTTTTGGCAATCGACACGAATTATCTCGATGACATATTCTTACTCAACAGAAGTGTTGCGTTTACATATTTTCTTGAAACTGATGCATGTTGCGACGGGTGCAAAGTAAAAAGAGTTATATAGAAAACAGCTACTTCGCAGATAACATTTTTAATTTGCACCCGTCGATTTATTTCTGATCTCAACGAGTGTATAGCTTTGTTTGTTAATACTACAGTAAATCTCTATAGGGACTACTATTAGAATGCTTTATCGTTGGCTATTAAATGCCAAATGAAACAAATACTTCACTAATACAGAATTAGCGAGTGTATCTTTCTCAACTTTCAATTCTCTCTCCAACCTCATTGTTTTTGACACTGCCTCTTTTAATACCTCATTACAAACCTGATATTTAAATAATTTCCTAAGTTTTTATCAGCCGACAATCCAACAAGCACCTTAGTTCACTCTCAATATGTATGTACTAACAAATGGCGATGAAGTAATCGGCTCCTGAGAGGAGAGATTTGAATCTGCTAATTCGATATTTATCAAATCTTGCAATGACGTTTGTATTAATGTAATTGAAAATGTTATCTGTAATCCGATACAAGGTGAATATTTTCTTATGAATGATAGTCAAATAATTTGCTGTAACAAATAATTGCTTAAGTTGTTAGAAAAAAATTTCATACTAATTTTGTTATGTATCTCTGTAGTACTAAATTGCGAAAGGTTATTTTAAAAATAATCCCACGGAGATAAAATATATTATTTTTCATCAAACCCCTGCTACTGCTGCTGCTGCTGCTACTGCTGGGTCTACTGTAAGAGTGATAGAGTTATTAGGATTTATTACAGATTCCAGTGCGTTAGTGGCCAACTTTGATTAAATTCGTCGACGACTTTTTATTTATTTATTTATTTATTAATTTTTTATTACAAAATCTACAGCTCTTAAAGGAAATAATATAAATGCATTTTACGAACTATCTTACAGCTAATAACGGATTTATTAATTAACATATGTGTGAACAAAAGCTGAATATTACAATAAAACATTTTTTACAGCAGTAGAAAGGTCGTAATATTAGTATGTATAGTAAATTGTGAGCCTTTAACAAACGGGAACGTCTATTTGTAAGCGGGACGTTAACACGGTCATACACCATACTACAGTTTGACTTGATCGGCATCCAGTTTGCATGAGATAGCTATATAGCCAGATAGCCATACCGTTGCCATACATCGTCAAGTTTACTGGATGCCGCGTCAAGTCCGCTGCAAACTTGACAAGTATACTTCATCGTGTATGGCCAGCAAGGATATTGAAACAGTTGCGAAATTAGAAACTGGGCGTTTCCCGTGCGTGAGTGTTGCTGGATATCGGGTTTGTTTCGATTCTACACGTTAAACAGAAACCAGATTTGTGAGTTGTAGTTGTAGGTGAAGAAAGTATGAGTCATAACAGCTACGGTTTATGGGATATGTTTTGTAAACCAGCTAGAGTTTCAAACAAAACCATAGAATGCTCATGAATTCGATGTTATACAACTATTTCTAAAATTAAGTACATATTTGCGTCGTAGGAAATAGATTGTCAAGTATGGAATGTAAGCGAATTTGCCACAGGGTCACACGTTAGTATTTCCGCCGACTATTGACTTAGGACGTGGTTCGATGTTAGGTAAACATACCCAATGCTGACACTTGGAACATGAGTGATTTCACCGTTTTGCTCTCTGAACCAAAGCGGAATATAAATAGTTCCTAACCGTCTGTTATGCTTTTCCATAACATAGCTTTTTCGAGCGACGCAATACTTAAAGTAGACTCGTTTCTCTTTATCGAAGTCTAACGAGTTTGTTGTAGGAATATCACCTCTCTCTCCTGATGTAGTTATGTCATATACTTATGTCTTACATATCTAATTTTATCCTTAAACTGGACTTCAAATCAAAATCGTTGTAACGTTGTACCTAATACTTTCAACAGATATCTAATGTTAGCGTCTCCTTGTTTCAGGTTCGTCATAAACCTCCTAGCGACGAATCTCTTGACGACCTCCCTGCTTGCGCCCGCGCTGTTCGGCGAGCACTCGGCGAGGGAGGAGGCCGGCTGGGTGGAGGCGGGCGACGCAGCAGCCGCCGCCTGCAGCCTGGCAGCACTACTGGCCGTCACACTCATCGCAGTCGACCAGCACCACGCCGTCACCGACCCCCTGCGCTGCCACATGCGCCTGCTGCAGCGCCGCCCCGCCACCCTCTGCGCGATCACCTGGATCGCTTCCGCTGCCACCGCCATCGCTCGCGCCGCCATCGCCGTAGTCAAGCACTACTACCCTATCGAGCCCGCCGTCCGAGGAGTCGAGCTCGCCTTCTACGTCGTGTACTTAACCTTCGGGGTCCTAGCCCCGACTGTGACGGTCTGCGTCATGTACGCCAGGATATACCGCGCCGCGCGCTCCTCCGGCCTCCGAGCGCGGGCGCACGGGACGAGCGCCCTGCAACTCCACGAACCCACTGTCAACTTGCCCGATCTCATCGAGGAGGGCGAGGGTCTTACGTTGAAGATCGACGCGTCTGACAACGTCGGTCCCGAGAGCGATCGCAAGTTCGGGCCGTTCCTGCTCCCGCCGGAAAGACCCATGCGATGTCCGTCGGTTGCCAGTCTTCGCAATGCGCGAAAGGAGGGAAAATCGAACGAGGATCTCAGGAAGGGATTGCCGGCGGTGAGCTCGGCACCCCTGCTCGCAGCACCGCTTCTCGGCGTGCAGCCCAGGACGCCCGCACCCTCGACCGGCGGTTCCAGAATAACATCGATTCGATGCCGAATCTCGAATGCGTCGCTATTTCGGTACAGGGAAGAATCTCGTGCGGCTCGTGTCGGATTGCTGACAGGGGCACTGGTAATGTTGCATGTGCCGCATGCGGTGACGGCGCTGATCTCTGCGGCGGCGCCGGGGCTCGCGGCAAGCATGCGGACGCCGGCGCTGGCGTTGCTGCTGCTGGCGTCGGCGGCGTCGCCGTTCCTGTTCGCACTACGATCGCGCCGCGTGCAGCGGGAGGCTAGACGGCTGCTGCTGCCTGCGAAAAGCGCGTGGGATCGAACCTCGGGGGCGGCCTCTGCTGCCGCTGCAGATGGGCAGCGAGCTCGGGCGGCGCTCGAGTTGCTCCGGACGCTGACGCCCGAGGACGCGGCCGCCGCCGGGGCGGGAAACGCGGCGGAGGGGGGCGTCTGCCGTGGCTCGTTCAGTTCGGGCGGCAGCACTCAGCTGTCGTCGGCCTCGGACGAGTGACCGCCGCCCCCCGCGCGGCGCCTGCGCTTCGCCTCGCGACCCACCGCTCTACTCATCTGTGATACTAGGCTAAGACCCGCGCTCGGCGCGACCGTTAGACTGATTTAGCGATAAGTTAATTTATTTGTGTCCATGTACCTTTCCGCTGAGCGGACCGATTTATTACCACTAAGTGTATGAATATTAAAATTCGTATCGAATATTATAATTGTAGTTTAATTGTCGAGGCCTAGCAAGAGTGAGTCATGCTGTTACGAAATACACATAGTAAACTGGAAACAGTGAAGGTTGACCCGGAGTGGGTTACGAAAATGGTCGTTTCACGACTTCTTGCACATAATTTTCCTAATGCAACGCAATTTACTATTGTGTGGCCAAACTCAATCTCGAGGAAATATGACCACGAACAGCCATTACATATACGAAACGGTGCAATACAGTAATTACCGTAGAATTCAAGCATTCATCACACAAGCAATACTTATAAGTTATGTTATGGATGGAAATAATTTTTGCGATATTAAAGGTCGTCTAATTTTAACCTCAAGATAAAGGCACCTAAAATTCCGCGGTATTTTCACTGTAACTAGAAGGAACAGTAAAAATTAAATACATATTTATAAAACCTCTCTGTAGAGGTGGCTATTATAATCAGAAGTGTTACTTATCCTATTTTTGAAATATTCTCACAGTTTGACAATATAAGTCATTTAAAAATGTTAAATAATTTAGTAAATCGTGATAAGCTCCGAATTGTATGAAGCGCGCGTTCGAGCCTGCTACTTGCGTCAATCTGGCCGATAATTATCACCGTTTTACCACATACCTCGGAATTTGGTGTCATTTTTAGAAGCCCTCGGAATTACATGCTTTGACTTATGCAAGGTCTGAGTGAAGTCATTATCTTAATTTCATACTTAACTGAAGCATAATATACAGAGATACACTTAATAATACAGAGATATACTTTTAACTACACTTAGTTTTACACACATGCAATAAGTGGATATCTTTATACGCTTTGTGATGATTGTCCATATCAGTTGAATCAAATTCAATACGGAATTAAAAATGGCATTTATTAAAAAATCTCAAGATTTTTAAAATCCGACCTTAGGAGGACTAATCTAAAGTTATGAATAAGTGTAGGGTCATTATTTATTGATAATAGATGGCTTATAAAATTGGAAGCATATTTAAAAGTGGTCGCAGACATGTTGCTACCTCTAAATCATGAGATAAAACGCATAACTTGGAAAAACAACTACTCATAAATTATAAATGTGAAAGTTTGTATGGATGTTTGTTGCTCTTTCACACAAAAACTACAGAACAAATTTCATGAAATGTAGCATACAGGTAGACTATGATTTTATTTTATTTCATTTATTCGGGATAGTAACAGCCACTACAATACAATGAAAACTTAAAATTAAGTCACATTTTAGGCCACTGACAACTATCCACTAATTACAAATAAACAATTAAATTATACCGTTCGCTCAAAAATGGTTACAATCCAATGAACATATAAAAAAAGAAAAAGATATAATACTGTAGAATAAAAACAGTTATACCTACATGTTTTAATGGTAGTTAATACATAAAATATGGTGTTAAGTAACGCCCCCACTCAGAAAAGTTCGTTTATTTAGTTGTAAGAAGTCCATAACTAATTAACATTAAATACGTACCTATATGTTATGTATATGTATCAGTTCATCTCAGAATCATATTGTCAACTTTAAGTGACCTTAGTGCGGTCCAATATGCTCAGGAAAAAGATCCCGGAAAAAGCTGTCCGCTTATTATAGCCGCTTATAAGCCACGTGCAGAGTGCTAGTTGGTAATAATCCTACACTGTAATATCCAACAAACTTTTAATATAGGCCTACTATGTATACTATGTATAGTGCCTTATGCGTCTTCATCTTCACAAAATAAACTCACTCAGTAAGGGTGTTTCCTTCAAACAGTTCCGGATCACGCCATGGGGTTGGCGATATCAGCGATATCCAGCACCCTTCCTGGGTTAATGACCTTCGTGCAATGACTTTATATGGCATTCATAGAATAGACAGACATCTAGACATAAGCATACCTATGGCTTCAACCATTACTCTAAGCTTCAACCCATTAATGGCCCACTACTGGGCACGTGTCTCTCCTTTTGAGGAGGCCTAGAGCATACTCCACCACGCTGCTCCAGTGCGGATTTGTGGAGGGGTTAGTGGCCAACCTGAGTGTCGGACGTTTTCAATTCAAACCACCAGAGGGCCTCAAACGTGGCTTAACGACTGTTATCTTATGATATTAACCGGGACCGACGGCTTTACGTGCCCTCCGAAGCACGGAAACGCTCAAGCTTTTTTTGTGCCACTAGCGGTAACCCATCCAACTACTGACCACCGAAGCCGCCGGGCTATGAGCATACCCTATAGCATAACAAATTAAATTCTTAAGCATCTAAGTACATATCTAGTCGAATGGCACAGTCACACCACACAAGAATAACAAATGAGATTGTATCTTAGTAACGTTTCTAATATTCTATAATATCATTTGATAATCTCTCGTAAGAAGTAAATATGTTTGAAATTTTGACAGTCACTGGGTAGAGATACCTATTGAGAATTAACAATGGATTAAATAGTGAAAACGACCAGTGAGGTTTGAATGTTGACTTGTTGCACAAAAAACGGTTCGAATTCGAATCCCACGCATTGATTTTTATCTGCCATATGAATGTCAAACTTGGGTCCAATATTTTAGCCACATGTAAACATGTAGAGTTTAGCAGACTATTTCCAATGATATTATAATTATGTATAAAAAGAACATTATTTTACCAGACGTATTACGGGATCGATATTCTTATTATTTAAAAATACAATAGTTACACATTGATTATGATACTTTCTTCGGCGATGGGAGACTTTCGGAGAAAGTCTACATAGATACTTCGCTTCTTCGAATTGTTTTCGAAATTGTAGCAACTGCCAATCTCTTGGAAATTATGATGATTAAAATATTGAACTATGAAACCTGGTCAGCTTTATTCTCAATGTCGAACACTGATAAAATGGGTGGGAATTGTATGATGAATCACAGATCCAAAATATAAAATTTAATAGATGATTATAGATGAACTAGGGTGGGTGGGTTGTAAGAACTACATATTTATTTACTCCCATCACACGAGTACTGGAACGTTACAAATGTGCCATAAGCTGCAATAAGCGCACCCACATTGTTAGCAATAAATCAAATACTGAAAGTTACAAAATAGATGAAGTGTATCAAACGATACACGTGGTTCTCTTGCCTGCGTAAAAGATAGCTATCTATAGGTACTTTGGTAATGTTGGACAAGTTATCATACGTATGGGAACGATTGCAAAAGGGTTACCGTTGTATAAGTATGCATTGTATTGTCTTGGGTTTACGGTTTCATCTACCTCGAGTTCAAGTACCCCTTTATTACCCCCTAGCAGCTTTTGGAGTATGGAGCTCCATTCATCCTTAGTACAAGTACTCGTAGTGAACTCAACTGAACTCTTCTAAAGCTATGGCGCCAGATTAGACCTCTTCGAGGTTTCTGGGCCTGTACCACCAGTTTGATCTTGAAGGTATTCATGAATTGTGGTAGGGTATTTAATCCTTCTGGTTGGCTACCATCCTACTTCCAAAGTAATAAATAAGTAGCGCTGTACACTCATAGACCCACACCATGATTCCCTTTATCGTGGGCGCCATGGACTACGTACAATGACCAAAACACACACACACCCAGACCGAGAAAAGAAATTCAAACTCATCATTCAAACTTCGGCCTTCCCAATCCAGGATACCTGGCACGGTGATCCGGCATGGTAACCATTACGCCACATGGGTTACGCCACACGTTAATTATTATGAAAGGACTCACTCAGAACATGCAGTAGCATTTAACCACAGCTCTGATGTTTCAAAAACTGAACCTTTCATCTCCATACCTGATGTCTAATGTATATACGTCATTTCTTACAAAAAAGTTGGCAATCTTGTTCACATCACATCGCCAATGTGCTCAGTGCTGTGTTTGGCATACGACCAGAATCTGGAGAGTTCCGAAACAAACTGTCCACTAATTACGTACTAAATACGTACAGTTCAACAGCTGCTTAAATCGATTAATATCGGTCCACAATATTAATGGAAGTAGTAAATTTAATTATGAGGAAACCACAACGTACTTATTTATGATGATATTGTAATGATCTAAAATATTGGGCCTTCAGTTCAAGTGCTATCGGAAAATTTGAATCCGCTTTACGTTTCAGTCATTACTTTTTATTTCATTATTTTTTAACTAATTCATAGGGATGTTAACTATGAGGTGTTCAAGGCACATTTACATTAAGTACAGGACCTATTTCTTCTTTTAAACCTATGTTGAACCAGGGCCCTCAGTTCATAAACGTCTGGATTGAGGGCCCAAGTAAAACTGCGATATATCTGTAATGTTATTCTCTAGCCAGTTGAGAATGACATAAATAAATCATTTTAAGAAATTCTTAACTACATTCTAAAATAAAAATTAATGACACAAAGGTACCAAGTACTTTCTGAGATTTATACTATGCCACTTTATATAGGCATCTGAACTGAGGGCCCAAAACATTTGACCATGACCTCTTTAATTCAATTTAAGAAATTTATGACTGTTTGCTTTAAGTTTTAACTAATTTGAACTAAATTCCCTATAAATCTCAATTTGCTACGTCATGAAAAGAGTGGGCCCTCAATTCAGAATACGGCCAAAACGTCTTGAGAGGTCAATTAAGCAAGCAACACGCGTTCCCAGATCTGTTCTAGAAGCGTTTGGAAAAGAGCGTTGAGAATAACTGTATTGTAAAATTATACACACCATGTAATTACATGTACTTAATTACTCTGTTATAAAATTTTGTATCATAAAACAGAGGAAATGAAAGTGTGGAAGAGGAAAACATATTGCTCCGACCCCAAATAAAATTGGGAAATGGGCAGGATGATGATGATGATGATGATGAAAATAGAGGAAATGAGGTCATATCTAATAAATGCTGCTTTCCGACTTTATGGCGATTTCAATGGACCTGAAGTGGATGTAATAAATGTAATTCTCATTTGTAATCTATTCTATATTAAACGTCGCAAGCTCTTTTAAAACTTGACTACAACAACTTCACATAATGCGGAATTCTTAAAGACGACTCTCTAACAATACCTACTCAAAAATAGTATAGTTATGTCACATAATCGATTTGGTGTGAATCCACTAGTGAGTTTCTTGCCCCTTCTTCCAAAACCAAAGGTTTTTTAAAGACTGAAGTGAATATGTGAATGTGTAAATTGTTTGCAAAAATTAAATTTGGATATAATTTCATTTCAGCTCGAGATCCTATTGGCAGTCAAGTTCACTGCCAAATGACACTTAAAACTTGTAGTTTGTCCTTACGACGTCATTATTAATTGAGGATGCACCGTTAATACCGTTATTATCCTTATTTCATAGCTAATGAAGCCACGATACACGATTCACTATAACATAATAAGGAGAGTGAGAGCTAGTTTCGTGGTATTATGTAAACATCGTGCTAAATCGCAGAACAATGTGTATTGTCCTCCGGTGGAGTCGGAATACTCGCGGTGCGGCAAAGGATTTCTACGCGTTATGATAGATACACATGTCACTGGGAAATGATGAAAACTGAAATTTGATCAAATCCCGGATGATGATTTCCCTGCGTCAGGTGCAAATAACACAAAACATCAACCTGTGACACTCAAAAATATTTTATTAACTATTTTCAGGAATCTAGACATTATTATGCAGTACCTACCGGATGCGGACACAGATTTATCTATCTATATCTGTGGATGCGGACCTCACATAGAAGAATAGTTCTAATTAAATTTTTTCCATGTCCGTTGCTGCTTATCGTCTGAATTGTATGACATTTCCGTTTCAATAAAAAACACAGATAAAAAATAGCTAACCGGCTGCCTGTAAATCAACAAAAAATGCTTACGTACATATGACTTGCGAGTTATTTTATTCACGAAGACTACAAGGACCTGCTTTCAGATCATACGACTTTGATAATTTTTCATTCTTTTTTATTGAAGCTTTTTAATTGTTACTGAAGTTATTAGGTTCCGTTTCAATGACAAAAAATATAACCTGCTTAAGTACATGTGTCTTGTATGTTTGTCTGTCTGAATATTTGTAGTATATCACCGTCCTTTTACTAGGAGACTGTTAGCATGAAATTGAGAAAGTGTTGCCGTTGAATTTATTCACTTGAGTTAATTCACCCAGGTGTCTTAAGTCTACTTTTAATAGACTTTATTCACGTATGCACCCAGGTGATTTAAATATACAGATCGAGGTGAAGTGAATCTGTCTTTCTACATTATCTGTCAGCCTTTCGAAGTCTGGACCTCTCCTACTTAGTATCTGTCTTAGTTAAAGCAGTCCTGGGCTGGAGTAAGAGAGATAAGTAGCATTATAACTTAGCAAAACTTTAACTACGCAAAATGGAAAACTTAATGGAGTAGATACTTAAATTATGATTAAATATATTTAAGGGAGATTAAAATAAATGCATGAGGAACATCGATAAATAGTTTTTCAAAAGCGATTGGAAAAGAACAATGTATTAATGTAAGTACTTAGGCGCATTCACAGAATCACATAAATTTACTCCATTTGTTGTGTAAAAGTGTGTTATTAAATTAAGTCTTATTATGATGACACTGTACTATTTTGTTAATTCATTGGACAAATAGTTTTATCACGACTGCTGATATTTTTAAACCGACGATATTTTTTTACTTGTCATGACACATGATATCTAAGAAAATAACTACTTAAAATAAGTGTTTCTAAGAACTGTAATATTCTGTTATCGTTCCGGTTACAATTGGGATGGGCAAATAGGCAAATACTAAGGCTCATTGAAACAATTAGGAAATAATATTCCTCCTTGTT
The DNA here is from genome assembly GCA_963932265.1 of Thymelicus lineola. Taxonomy (NCBI): domain Eukaryota; kingdom Metazoa; phylum Arthropoda; class Insecta; order Lepidoptera; family Hesperiidae; genus Thymelicus; species Thymelicus lineola. Next base: position 9,030,262 of record OZ010681.1, on the reverse strand, counting down.
CGAACGAAGTTCCTTGACGCGGTTAAATACTTACTAGTACTAAGACTGCATGAGAGATAAGAAAGTTTGATTCAACAGAACTATGGCTAAAACTATTGGTACTAAATGCAGGGAATGTGACTTTGCGGATAGTTGAGGAGGTCTAGCTAGAGCATACTTCACTACTTTGCTCCAGCTCAAATTGGTCGAGAAACCCTACATTTTACGAGACAGACCACGCACATATTTCTGACACGCCAAGGACGTCCGTTTCAAAACACGCTATAGACTGTTTTTTTAGTTTTTACTTCATAATAACTCACCCTACGACATTTAAAATATGAAATGAGAAAAACGACTAAGTATTTTTAATAGAAATAATGATTGGCGACTTAATATTATTACTTGAAGGGCGTCAGCATCGAATGCAGCAACATTACAAGGAATAAATTCTATTGTATAAAGATCCAAATACGAATCTGCATGTGATCTAGTACACCGATGGAAAGAAAAGCAAACAAAACCATAAAACTGTTAGTTTTGAAATTTGTACCATAAAACAAATGAAAACGGGTCAGATTCACTTCACGGAGAAAACCTAGAAAAAATCGGATCGAACTAAATCACACATCTGTGTGGACACAAATCAGCATAAAATTAAATGTAGAACTGTTACTACATAACTCTTATTGTTTTTATCGAGTATCAAGATTATATTTCAAAGATTTAGCTATTCTGGGATGAAACTTGACATGAATATTACTCATCCTGCTGGGTGGTACAACAGGTGGGTTCAACTTGGTATCACCTAGTATTACTTGGTTACGGTATAGAGCGTAGCAGCCGCAGTCAGGGGGAACCAGGCAATAGTCTTATCAAAGGATGAGTTAAACAAAGGTTCAACACGCTACCTTACTTGTCTTAACTGTCTTCTTGGCTGAGCCTCTCCACACTCTTTCCAGGTGAAACTAAAAAGGCAACAGCGACTACCCATTCCAATATAGCAAAGGAACATGAGTAAACAGTTCTAGAATCTAAGGTGGATACGAATACATTATTATTTATTAAGAGATATAAATAAGTCACATAATTAGCACCAATATGTTAACAAAAAGATCAATATGATTCAGACATAAGTTAGAAATACGCTTATGAGTAGTTACTAGTGTGACTGCATAATAAATTAATAAACATATAAGTCGGTAACAAACTTCGGAAGATTGTTACAAATATAAACATGTTTACATATTTTGAATGATTGAATCAAAGTAACTGTAAATACATTTTACAAAATACAAAATTATTTTGATGCTATTTAAGTACCTAACTACATTTGTATTATCAATATTGCATCAGAAAACGTTAGCAGCGTAATTTAGACTATTGCGCAATTTGATTGTAATATTTGTATATTCTTCAGTACGTCTTGCTATTGCTGTAGCTTCTTGGACGGTCGGTCTATTATTAACTCTTAATTCCAGCCAAGTTCCAGTGTAAACGTCAAATTCGTGTTACGAAAGCAGTCACGTGACACTTTTTAGCCAATCATACGTCGTTCAAAGTCCGATAAATGAATTGCCTGGAACATGAATGGTTTTATAAAAGTTCATAATAGACCCGCTGGGTGAATTTCTCAAGTGTATTTTTGAGACGGCGAGGTAGAAAATTAATGTGCAAAGGTAAACTACAATAATGCATAATTTTATTTACGTAGTTTAAACAGTGAACTATGTAGATAGTAGTAGTAAAGTATAGTAGTTGATAGTAAAGTATTCAAATATATAATATTTAATACATAGATTTTTAATAAAAAATCTAACAATAATACCTAAAATCTAATTGCATACCGGAATTAGAATTAAAAAACCTCAATACATAGTTCCCAATGGAATATTTTACACGATGTTTCATAGTTAAGTGTTATTCACTCTTGACTCGAAGGCAGTCAAAATAAGATACCTAGACAAAAAACTTTGAATCATTTTCAAAGCTTCAAAGTTTCCTCTTTGACCCTTGACTCTAACTAATTATATGATCTTTTTACATTCAATGTGTCTGATGTAATAAGATATAAAAAATCCATTTCAATGTTTGGGAATCATCAATCAAATCAAACCGTTGTGCCTTAACTTTGTCTCTTTCCCACCCATTCACTATTATTTAGGCCTTTAGACCTCGCTATCTTACTATAAACAATAACATTGTCAGTATTAGATGTGTAGTATGTATAAATTTAATAATGCTACTGTCTGAGTATTTGCTGATATCATCAAGAGGTTTCCTCCAATTAATTGAATCTATTATATACTCGTAACTATATAATTCACTGTCTTATATTAAAGTTCGTGCATTATACCATCGAAGACTAGGTACCTCTTACCTGCACATCGTCATCAAACCATTAATGTTATCACCTACTTTAATTCATATATCTGGAATTGTAGTCAAGCAATAATGAAAATCTTGAGTTTTGAATCAATATTGGTTAACATTAAAATACCCTTGAACGATACAGTTGTGATACTAGTAACCCGTAGAAACTATGTATAAATAAACTGTTATTATTTACAGACACGCATGTTTTGTCATGTTACAAAAATTATACATCTTTGTCCGGTTCATGACTTTCCGATTCCAGTGTTTTAAAGATTTTAGTAAAAAACTTATGTTGTCGTTTTTCGTCGAACTGTGCCATTTCCAATTTGTGGTCATCAACCATTATATTTATTTCTAGTGTCTAGAGTTAGTCTAGAAGAGTCTAGAGTGCTTAAATATTTTACCAGCTAATATATTTTTTGTAATAGCAAATTTTATTGATCAAAGATATTATAATTTTTGTCTCATAGCGATATCATCCATGTCATGGAGTGAAAATTACGACTTCTTAATTGTATTTAAAAGGCGTACTGATGACTGCAAAATACTCAGAGATTACTTCAAAACACACAAGCACTTAAATTTTTTTACAAATAACCCATCTTGTTCTCGTCCAACTTTGTTTCTCTTATCAAAGGTTAGTTTATAATTAAACTGTAGATTTGTTCACCTTATATCCTGACTCATATCTTAATTGACCCGTCTTCATATTATAAATTTAGTACCCGGATAACCGAGCTTTGTTCGGTTTAGTGTTGCTTAACAACGCCATTTACTGAAGTAGCTTTAGTATTGCTACTTGCCAATAGATGTCAGGAAGAGTATATTGTAGAAGTTTATCATTGCCTGAAAACACCGATGAAACGACATTTTCTAAAAATGAATCCTAGCTAGATCGATTCATTGCCCCCGAAACCCCCTATATACTAAATTTCATGAAAATCGTTGGAGCCGATTTCGAGATTCCAATTATATATGTAGCAGAAGGAGGTATTCTATGGTATTGGTTATGAAATGATATTCCTTTTACTTTGCACCATGATATATTTTTTCCAGTTCTCCTAACATTCACATCAATATTCCAAAGTACTTCAACACTACTTGATCAATAATAATCTGTTCTACATTCTTGACAATTCCCTAATCTAAATATGACATGACATTTCTTATATGCCAGCCTCTGCATCAGGCAAGCGCTGTAGAATAAAGAGGTCCGTCCATGGACCTTCACTGGAGATTCATGGCCTCACCGATACGGCTATCCTGACGTGCGCTCGTCCTCGTGCGCGGATTAATTTATCTTGGTACGTCATCACTGAATCAAAGCATGTGGTCTGCTCTAACTGCTGGGTCCGAAACACGTTGTTTTTGTGTTCACTCACGCGGCCATCGCTGACGACCCGCACGGCCTCGTGTGGATAATAAGAATTCTGTAAAAATAGTCTCAACAGTATCTTGCTCGGCTATTCTGACTACATTAACCTCACTCATATTCATTTTTATCATTCATCATTATTAATTTATAGTCAAGAATAATTCGCTCATTAAGTCTGATATTTTTTAAATGTGGACACTTAAAACATAGTGGAGAGAACTATGGTCTGGCCATTTGGTTACCAATCTGGTTCATAAAACTCTACGAAACGTCGCAATTATGTCATTGTCGTCTGGTCCGGTTCAAACCCTGCAGACTCCTGGCCCAGCCTCTCCAAGACTCTTCAGGTACATCGCCCCTTCAGTTCTATGCTGGCCCGGACTCTATTCACACTTCTTTCCTTTTTTTTCATTTTTTTGACACCTTTTTTTACATCCTTTTTTTACTCATTTTTTTTTGTAATTCCATTTTGTTACTAGGTACTCTTTTTTTTACCTTTCATTTTCACTTTTCTCTTTTTTTCACTTTTTTTTACACTTTTTTTTAGTAGGTACTATTTTTTTTACCTCTGTTTTTACTTTCCTCTTTATTTTTTCTCACTTTTTTTTACAATTAGCCATTGTTGCGACACATTACATCGATATCATCATATCATCATCATTAAACCTTCTTTTACTATACTACCAGACCGACCATAGTTTCTCTACGTGACTTAAACTTGCAGCAGACATGTCTCCAAGCAAACCATCGGTTTCAGTGTTAGCTCCTGGGTCTCTTGGTTTCACGTGGTAGATCATTATTTCATGTCTTATCGATTTTCCGCAACTGAAAAATAAATAAGGTTAATTTGACTCGTATGATATCAGGTTACTCGTATGATAACACATTTGATGCTAGACTAAGGCTACTTATCTGCGATCCATACTCCTTCGGTCATCATGACACATTGGATGGCTTGGTTTATATGAACTCTAGCTCCACTGAGTCGCATCACTACGTTTTGCATTGTCCACGTCGATTATATTATGAACTTCCACATCTCAGATTAAAGAAATAAAAGGCAGATATAACTTTCTCAAAGAAATGCAACGAATGACGTGAAGCCACTTTTTCACTATGTGTGCATGACAACCATATTGACAGCTAGCAGTGGCATCGTAGAGACACATACTTCTTTGTGTGTGTAAGTTGCCAGACATTGAAAACAAAAAGTCGCGATCTCCCGCAATTTAGTAAATATTTTTTGCCATATTTTCAACTTGAAATATTATGCACAATTAAATTGGCAAATTATTTTTTATTATATCACTAGTTATCAAAAAGTATAGATATTAAATATGTCAAACGTTCTTTTAATATACAGTACTTAATACTTATGTTGAATTGTTTTAATTTATGGTTTTTTTCTCTTATGGGTAGTTATTTTTAATTGAAAAATATAAAAATTTTAATTCATTTATTATAATTAAAATACATGAAATATATAATATACGTCATCTTCATTAAAATGCAATGAATAAACAAAGCAAAAATTGGATGGCCGATCATTATCTTGCCTACTTTGACGAATAATAAAAACCCATTTATCTCGTATAATAGCATTTGTCGGCAATCTGCAAATAAAATAATTTATTGAGTAGGCTAAACAGGAATTACTAAAATAGAATATAATATTTTCTTTCAGTCGTGCATTTTATCGTCGGCAAACGTTCAATCAACCAGGTTTACCTATGTTAAAAATTTTATCCCTTTAATCCTTTGTACAATCTATGTTATGTCTATAATAACCCAGCGACAGGTGTATGCATTGGCTGCATTTCCTGATTTTTAGATTTAAATAAATACAACTATTTACTTTTAAAATATTTTTTTTGATATAAATTTATAATCGATCAGTGTTCAAATAACCCATGCATATTTCCCTTAATTTAGGGTAGTCGATCTTCATTAAAGCTGGTATTAAATTGAATAATTGTCGAGGTTTTGTGTTCCGAGCGCACCGCAAAAATATTATTATAAATAAATAATAAAATAATGAACAGTTACCTGTGAATAGATATCTAATCTTCTTTTCCTTGATTTTGGGAACAACTTTTGTAGTGTTTAAAATTGCAAGATGGCATTTTATCTGAGAAAATTATTTAATAAATTTTGACAACTGTGACATAGAAGCTATTTGACGCTTTCTTTAGTACTGACTCGGGTTTGTATTTGCTTTTTTAGTTTGTATTTGCTTTGGTAGCTTCAAATTTTATTTGGATGAATATATCTGCCTTTTATTTCTTTAATCTGAGTTCCACATTATCATTTCATCGCGTTTTGTATTGTTTCATTTCTCATTGCAAAATTTTCTTCAAATGTCATCCGAACTAGTGTCATTCCTCATTTATTTTCCGATTTGTGGGCATGTTTCGTCCATCACTTCTGATGTAGCAGAAGGAGGTATTCTATACTCAGATTAAAGGAATAAAAGGCAGATATAACTTTCGCAAAGAAATGCAACGAATGACGTGAAGCCGCTTTTTCACTATGTGTGCATGACAACCATATTGACAGCTAGCAGTGGCATCGTAGAGACACATACTTCTTTGTGTGTGTAAGTTGCCACATTGAAAACAAAAAGTCACAATCTCCCGCGATTTAGTAAATATTTTTTGCCATATTTTCGACTTGAAATATTATGCAAAATTAAATTGGCAAATTTATTTATCAAATTATAAATTATCAAAAAATATAGATATTAAATATATCAAATGTTCTTTTAATATACAGTAGGTACTTAATATGTTGAATTGTTTTAATTTATGGTTTTTTCTCTTTTGGGTAGTTATTTTTCATTGAAAAATATAAACATTTTAATACATTTATTATAATTAAAATACATGAAATACATGAAATAAATAAATATTTACTTTTAAAATATTTTTTTTTGTATATAAATTTATAATCGATCAGTGTTCAAATAACCCATGCATATTTCCCCTAATTTAGGGTAATCGATTTTCATATAAAGCTGGTATAAAATTGAATAATTGTCGAGGTTTTGTGTTCCGAGCGCACCTCAAAAATATTATTATAAATAAATAATAAAATAATGAACAGTTACCTGTGAAAAGATATCCAATCTTCTTTTGCTTGATTTTGGGAACAACTTTAGCAGGTTTTAAAATTGCAAGACGGCATTTTATCTGAGAAAATTATTTAATAAATTTTGACAATTGTGACATGAAAGCTATTTGACGTTTTCTTTAGTACTGAATCGGGTTTGTATTTGCTTTTTTAGTTTGTATTTGCTTTGGTAGCTGCACATTTTAGTTGAATGAATATATCTGCCTTTTATTTCTTTAATCTGAGATTCTATATATATATATATATATATATTTTCCAGTTCTCCTAACATTCACATCAATATTCCAAAGTACTTCAACACTACTTGATCAATAATAATCTGTTCTACATTCTTGACAATTCCCTAATCTAAATATGACATGACATTTCTTATATGCCAGCCTCTGCATCAGGCAAGCGCTGTAGAATAAAGAGGTCCGTCCCTGGACCTTCACTGGAGATTCATGGCCTCACCGATATATATATATATATATATATCGGTGAGGCCATGAATAAATATATATATATATATATAGCAGAAGGAGGTATTCTATGGTGTGAACTCAGATCATCTCTGCAAACCATGTATCAAAGTACTATGATTTCTTTAATCTGAGCTATGAACATAGATCTCTCTCTGTGGGCGTACTTATGTGTCAGGATTACCAGGATACTAAATAAAACCCATAATTCGACAGGCACAAGGATACTATCCGTTTATTGCCTGATAACACCCGATTTTAGCAATTCAACGTTATTTAGTTGTTTACTTTGATTCGCGATACTCTCAATCTGTCTGTCTTCTTGACAGTTCCCTTTTTCTTAATTTCAAAGATCATTACGAACTTATTTTAGACTGCACCGATATATATATATATATATATATATATATATTAGGTAAGGTATTAGATAGATTCAATTTGACAAACGAAGCCAGGTTGTATTAGTTAGTTGTTGATTTGCTACCGTACCGACCTTGTATGTAACACGCGTTCAATACATTGTAAAAGGTTGTTCACCCACTAAGATTTATATCAGAATTACAAGTAAGCTACTTGTAGAGTAAGTTTAATCCCGATTGCTCTTTAATAACTAGATTATCATATTGTGTAATATTATAAACAGCATGCAAAGAAGCGTGCAAGCCGCATGATATAACATACGTAATAGATTTTCCTATATCTTTGAAAGCGAAGATGTTCTTTCTAAATAATTCTCTTCTATGGATTAATTTTAATGAAAGGGTTGTTGAGTGTCTAAGGTTAAGGATTCCAACGCGGCAACGCTTTCAAAATGTTAAGATAGCCACAGCGAGGACCACAAACATTTTATTTGTTGTAGCCACAGGTTGTAGTCTAAGTTCTGGTTAGAAATCTTAATTTAAAGAACACTAAGTTTTATTTTACTGTTATCCTGTTATTGTCCTTTTGTATGGTGTTACATTCCTCCCTTTGAACTGTCACATGTACCCGTATATCCTCTGAGCTGCTTAGCTTATCTTTCCTATCATCTCTCACACAATCCAGTATCTAATCTTTTCTTCGGTCGTCTTCGTCCCATTCTCTCATCCATATTCATAAAATACTAAAGCACTATTCTCATCACCTACGTATCCTGTGGACTTCTCGGATTACCTTTCAGTTTTTTCTGTTGTTTGAGCTACAGTACTTTACAAACTGGTAGGAAGAATAAGTAATAGTTTGTAATTGTGTCTTGTTGTCTCTGTCCGTTTGTATAGATAGACATTTGAAATGTACCTATATATGATATTTATGATTGTGACCTATCAAAAATATTAAAGCTACCTTTTGTGTGCTTTTATTTTAAACTTTTTTCAATAAAGAATAAATTGATTACTCAAAATATCTATGTGAAAAACATTGCAGGTGTTCGTAACAGACACAGGTTTGTTTGTTTCCAACACTGCGTATCTAATCCATCCATCGGGACCAGAAATATCGGCACAAGCATAGTTCTCTGGATGTATACCTCTGAAAGGAAACATAGTTTGCCTTGCAAGTTGTGAGGTAGATTGTGAGTGAAATAAGTGCGTTTCTCTTATGAGATCTCCTTTCTACCATGCTCTATGATATACTATTATGACATCTTTAGGTAGGTACCTATCTATAGAAACTTTTGTCATCAACATGCACTGAATACAAACATTGAGGCAGGTAATTTTATAATTGATACGAGCCGCATGTATAACATAACTTAACATAAGTCAGCTATTGAACGGTTTTATCTAAGTAATTACGTACTGAAGCTGTTCATATCTGGTTATGGAATTGATAATAGGATGGGTTTGGCGAGACGTCATACATTTTGTTGCAACGCAATTACTACGTCAAGCCTTGGACGTTGTATGAAGTTGGATGAAGTAGTTATGTGCCTATAGAGTAAATAGTTGTAATTGTTACAAGATAACATAGCTCTAAGCAACAACGTTATCTGTTGCGTGTTTAAGACCCCTGTGACAACGACATGTTTTTTTGCGGTTAAATAATCGGGCGATTCCCCTGGCTTTTGACCAGACAAGCAATAATTTTAGAGTTAAATAATTTATTATAATTAATGATACATACATTACATTGTTTATATTTACTTTCAAAATACCTAAAATACTTAATTTTTAAACTGCGCCGAAAGCCCACAAGTCCGATTAACACACCATAACAGCCAATACATTTAATTTCCCTGGTGTTACGTAAGCATAGCTAAGGGCATTGCTGATGACATTTATTTATAGTTAATTTTTTAGACGAGTCGCGACGGTACGCAACGTATAAAAAATAATCCTCACGTTACCTGTAGGAGAGGTAACCTGAAAAAAATGTTCTTCAATATTTCATTCTACGACTCTGGAGTTTTAGTAAATATGTATATCCATGCCAAATTACAGCTTTCTAGCACTATAGATCTCGGCGCGGTGCTTTGCTTCGGACAGACGGACACACAGACGGACGGACAGACGGACGGACGGACATGAAAAAACTATAATGGTTCCGTTTTTACTTCGGAATCCTAAAAACGGAAATACGAAAGACATTCAACGTTAAAAATGACTTTACTACAGTTAAGGAAGATCAATTTCACAAGAAGAATGAATGGTGTCAGGAAAAGTAACGCATAGTCACTAAAATAAAACACTTGAAATCTAAATGATTTATAGTAAATATTTATTGATGTATGAAAAAAAATAATTCCATCTGACAGGTTTACATAACTTTAAGGTTAGTCACGAAACATGTCATTGATGGTCACTGGCCTGGTAATGAGAACGGGGGCGTGACTCCGCGTCATCGATAAGTGATAATACTCGTAAAACTGACAAGTATTGCTCGATAACAAATACGTCACATGTTTGTAACGCGTGATGTGTAAGCTGTTGATCTGAGTTTGATTGTCAATAGTGATGGAAATAACCCTAGGATGTAAATAAACGTAACATAAATATTTACAGCAAAGTCTAACTTCATCCTCACAATCTTCAATCTAATAAGGGTCCACTATACTCGCTTCAGTGCGAATCGGTGAAGAAATTGAGTAGTTTTAGCTCAGATGCTTCTTCTTCGGGGATCTTAGGCAAAACAGTACGTACGCACCTTTAATTTTCTAAAATGACGTGCGCACTTTAGCTAACATTTCCACTTGGACGATTCCGTATTTTTCCGGATCGTATTATATATTATAACCTGATATTTCTTCAGATTGTTAATATGTATAACATCTGTCGAACGTGCGAGACTCGATAAAATAAAGTTTTAAAAAGTTTCTTTTTATTTAAGAAACTGAGATTCCAATCACTTGGACTGATGACCTAAAGAAAACAACGGGAAATCGTTAGATCAGAAGGCTCAGGATCGGTGAGGAGAACATATACTTAAGCCTGATAGATAGAATTCCCTAAGGCAGCCATTTCCCAAGAGATGTAAAATTCAAACCAAAATTACGCAAGTTTAAGCTTCACCACAGTTAGCGATTATTACGCTATCTTTTAACGGTTATTATCTATTAAGTTGTGCTCACAAAATATTTAATTTAAACTCTAACCATAATCCGTATTAACCTACATTTCGAACTATGGCTGTGACGTCATTCGATGATAAGGTGTTGTGGACAAAGGATGGAATCCTATTATAATCCTCTAATGAATTTCACTAGCATGAAACCAGAGTTGTCCTACTTTCAGGTTATTTTTGTTTGGTATGTTGTGAGATAAAATATATAGTGAAAAACATATTTATTGATTTATTCAATTTTGTAAGATCTAAAACAGAATTTTTCAAAGGGCGGACTTAATGCCTTGAAGCAGTCCCTACCATATCTGTAAGATCAGATCTTAACTCTTAATTCCAGCCATGTTCCAAATTAAACATTTTTGTATTACCAAGGCGGCATGTGACCCTTTTTAGCCAATCATGCGTCGTTCAAAGCTCGATAAATGAATTGCCTGGAATATGAATGGTTTTTTAAGTTCTTAATAGGCCCGCTGTTCTGTATATGGGTAGCGCCGCGCGCGTAGACCCCGGTTGGTTTTATTACTATCAGACTAGCAACCATCCTCCTGAAATCAATAGAGCATATAGTTCTAGAGTCCAGGTTATCAGTATCACTTACAACCGCGTAGAACTATTTCCATTAACATCAATTCGCACCGACTAGTGTATGACCTAGGCCATCTTAATAACGAGGAGATCTCTATCCATAACTTTGAAAATTGCGTACGAGGTACAAACGTAGTAGGTGCTATTATATTGTATTTATTCTGTGGCATAACGTAAAAGATTCAAACCACTAGGTTATCATAAAATTACGACATGAATGAAGTATGTATTTACAAATTTCAGCGGCGGTTTTCCTAACCACCATTCAGTTGTTCATAAATACCATTGGTGATAAATAACCAAATAAATTACTCATTATATTTTATGCTGTGAAGTAAACAATAGAAGTCACGTAGACGATGACGAATGGGATTTTGTAAAATCCTTAAAAGTTACATTATTGTTTTATTTTATTTTATTAGAGTAACCAACAAGACAATTACATTATGTATACAACCAACTCACGGGTAGACTTAAAACTTAATGTAGTCTTAATTATAGGTTACCACGGCATGCTATTTAATATAAAAATAATTGTTATTTAATAAAATTATGTAATTAACGCCAAATTGCGTAAAAAATATTAATGTGTTGATGATTGTCATTTAGGCTTGGAATACCTGGGAATCTAGTGTTAATGGTTTTGAACCCGGTTTCCTAAATCGGTGGTGGTGACAAATCGAATCGAACGTGGACTGTACTTTTTTTAATGATGGCAATACACAGCAATCAATAAAATGTACACACAAAAAGGAAGTCCACCAACCTGTTCCGTCGCGTGGCGTCGGTCGATACCTGGGCGTCGACATAATTATATTTTTATTTTATTTTCAGTAACCGAGTGACAACCCTATAAAAGAATATCTCTTTATTGTACACCAACAAGTGAAAGATTACAAGAAATATTCACATACTAATATAGAGACGATATACAAAAGGTGGTCTTATCGATAAAAGCGATCTCTTCCAGACAACCTTTAGGTGGAAAACAAGTAATAAAAGAAAAAGGGCTAGAGGTGTAAGAGAAAGATTAAATCTAATATAGGCAAAAAATAGTGCATAAGACTCAGATACATACATAGTATTTATTATACATAATTATATTGTTTGCCTCTAATTGGTTGTGCATTTATTGTTTGTTGCGAAAGTCTGATAAACCTAACATGCAACTTTTGAAATCTTATAACCGTTGGTGAACCATAATATGTATGTAACTATAAATAAATAAATAAATATGAAGTAATATTACGTGTCAAGTAACAATTGATTAAATTGTATAAATTGTTGTTATAAGCCTGTAATTCAGGAAATTATAATATTGCTACAGTTTCATACAAAGTGACAAATGAATATTGATTCATAAACAATGACCAAGATTTAGTTGGTTTTTACATAAGTTATTCATAACAGCATGTTACGCACATTGGCGTAGGGGAAGGAGGGGCATAACGGGGTCACGGGGCATGACGGGGTCACCCAAAAAAACAAGTAACGATGCACACTAGACGTTTGTTGTTTTCACTAATAAATGACCATTTTGTATCAGTATTTAATCCGACAGTGACCGGCGACTAGTCTGCAGTCGTTTGGTTTTTACGAAAATAAATATTTTTTGATGTGATTTCATCTAATTTTGAGTGAATACAGAAACACATTTAAAAAGGTAAATGTTTTCATTACTATTATTGTTTATTTGTTGTGTTTTTGTAGAGATATTATTTATTGATATGTTTTAAACAAAATCACTCTAACTGTAGATTTGTTTTTTTGTCAATTATTTCACATAATGTTACCAGTAGGGGCATGACGGGGTCATGGCTATGGAGCATGACGGGGTACCCCATTATGTAAGGTAGCCTAAAGGAATGATGTGAATATTTGATATTGGAATTTTAATTTTGTTTTAGGTATTAAATATGGTACGAACGTACAAAAAGATAAGTTCGAGAGGCAATACATACATTGTACAAAACTTAGACGAGGATACTTTATGCCTGTATTGCCTTGATGAGAAACATACATATTTAAAGTCTGCGGAGGGTTGGGTGGCCTGCCAACTATGCAGACGATGGTGTCATACAGCCTGTGCTCGTGTTGACGACGAGAACCCAGAAGAAATTCACATCTGCACTTATTGTGAATAAAATAACCATGTACCCCATACTGCCCCTACCACGGGGCACAATGGGGTTTTCATAAGGGTTTCATAAAATTAAAATTTAAGCATTATTTGATTAGTTACTTCGCCAAATTCTATGCCAAATGATAACCCTAATATGTAACCAAAGTGTTATGATTATAATAATTACTTAATATATTTTGTTTATTCCGTTATTGGCTATTTCCCTTAACGTCCCCGTTATGCCCCCCCTTCCCCTAATTATTAAGTAATACCAACATTATGAGGAAATGGTAATAAGTTGACACTTGTTGTTCGTAGACAGTTCTAGAAGTTCTGACTACGTGCGTGCGTTTACACTAGCTGTTTACCCATGACTTCGCCCGCACGGTTAAGGAAGTAATAATGAGTGACATACCAAGGTAGGTATATCTTGTTTTTTCGTGGGAATAAAACAACAACAACAACAACAAAACTCTTTATTGTACACTAATATACAGTACTAACTTAATAGATAGAATGCTAGGTACAACAGGCGGCCTTATCATAATTATAACATATTTTTGAGACTATTTTCACTTGTCCAACTCCAACTGAGGTACCTTGAAAAAAATTTTTTTCAATATTTTATTCTACGATTTTGGAGTTTTAATAATTTTTCAACACCCTTGCTCATAAATTGGTTTTTATCACATGGCTTTTACACTCATAAACCATGGTGTTAAACACTTGTGCTTTTTTTTCTTGATCGTACTAGTGTTTTATTTTATATTCCATCAAATTAAGTTTGTACCTTGCTGAAAGACATTATTTATGCATTCTATCGGGTTATAGTTTTATTTTTAAATTTCGGAAAAAAGTTTTGACTTAGATACGTTTCGTTTCAACATATTATTATTAAGACTAAAAATAACACTATTTTTGTAAAAAAAAGAAGTGTACCACTTTGAATATGATAAATTTTCAACAACTTATTTACTTTAATTAATAATTCAACGTGAAACTAATTCATAAATACATAAATATCAGATTTTTTTACATTTTTCGTTTTGGCTGTTTAGCGTAATTGTTCGTGCCTACGCTCCAATCTGCGCGCGCATAGCTAACACGCCACGCGCAGAAAAAAAAAATATCAGCGTCCGCGCGCGCGCCATTTTTAACAAACTTTCCGTCTGGTCTGTGAGCATTATTTATTTGAGTACGAATAATTTGTTTTTTTACTCGTAAGTGTGTTGAAAAACGTCGTATGACACAAGTGAGGTTTGGTCATTACACTCTCGGTTTTCTTGCAACACTCGCCTTCGGCTCGCGCTGTGCAATATCACCTCGAGTGTAATGACCAACATACCACACTTGTATCATAATGTACTATTGTATATCTAATGCAAATTACAGCTTTCTTTTATAGCACTAAGGGTCTCGGCCCTTTGCTTCGGACAGACGGACAGATAGACGAACGGACGGACACGACGAAACTAAAAATAACTAAGTATACGAGTTATACGAGCATTAGCAGGTGATAAAAGTGTGTCGTAACTCGAGACTCGATGGGATCGCAAAACCGCAGGGAACATGATCCCTTCGTACTAGGACTGTAGTCTGTAAGGGATATGGCATTCTCGGACAAAGATCGTTCTTTATTACAGTTATATCAGCATCACTATCTCAATATTCCTTCTTCTACAATCCTGGTAGATTGCGTTTCAAGTAAGCCTGCAGTCCGCTATAATGTTGGTAACATTTTTTTTTTTTTTTTTTTTTTTTATAGCCTGAAGGGCAGACGAAAAAGCAGACGGGCCACCTGATGGTAAGTGGTTACCGTCGCCTATGGACATGAGCAATACCAGAGGAATCGCCTATGCAACGCCGGCCCTGAAGGAGAACTCTTTTTACACCTTTTTTGAAGAGCCCCATGTCATAGCGCTCCGGGAATACCTCGGAAGGAAGCTCATTCCACAGTTTGCACGTACGTGGCAAAAAAGTTCGTGCGAATCGGACTGTAGTGGTACTCCACGACTCCAATCGATGTGGATGGAACTTCAATCCTCGGCGAGTGGTGCGATGATGGAAAAGAGACGTAGGCATCAAATCGAACAATTCCTCGGAGCACTCACCGTTGTAAAGTCGGTAGAACACGCAGAGAGAACCGATGTCTCTTCTGAAACTCAGGTGTTCTAACCTGTGAGTGACTCGTGGGTCGTTGACAACTCGGACCGCGCGCTTCTGTATGGCGTCAAATGGGTTAAGCTGGTATTGTGGCGCCCCTGCCCAAAGATGCGAGCAGTACTCCATGTGGGGCCTGACTTGAGCTTTATAGAGCATAAGCAGGTGCCTCGCAGTGAAGTACTGCTTAGCCCGGTTCAGGACACCAAGCTTCTTGGAGGCCAGCTTAGCCTTGGCCTCTAAATGACGCCGATACTGTACGTCACTCGAGATGTCAACTCCCAGAATCCCAACACTATTACTCACGGTGAGCGCGGTACCCTGGAATTGAGGCGCTATGACAAATGGGGTTTTTTTAGCGGTAAACGCGCAAACTTGTGTCTTCGCGGGGTTGAACTCGACTAGATTGAGTCGACCCCATTCCGAGACTTGCTCCAGAGAGTTCTCGACTTCAGACACAAGTTTCATTCTGCTATCTGCCATTTGCAACTGAGAGGCATTGGCGGGGGCTGTGTAGTAGGCATCCCCTGTACTATCATCTGCATAGCAATGGATGCCACTCGTATGCTGCAGCATGTCATTGATATGCAGAATGAATAGCGTAGGAGATAACACAGACCCTTGGGGAACGCCAGCATTTATAGGTTTCATATCTGAGCAACAACCGTCAACTACGACCTTGATATGTCGCTCAGATAGAAAGCTGGCAACCCAATTGCATAACCTCTCAGGGAGACCGTAAGATGGTAACTTCGTGAGAAGGCCCCTGTGCCAGACCCGGTCGAAGGCCTTAGCGATATCTAGGCTTACTGCCAGAGCTTCCCCGTTGCGATCAAGAGCCTGAGCCCACCGGTGCGTGAGGTAAACTAGGAGATCACCAGCTGAGCGACCATGACGAAAACCGTATTGTTGATCACTGATCAGCTGATGATCCTCCAGATACCCTAGGAGCTGCGTGTTAATCACGCGCTCCATTACCTTCGCAAGCAGGGAAGTTATTGCTATAGGCCTGTAGTTAGCCGGGTCACTGAGATCGCCCTTTTTGGGGATGGGATGAACGAGGGCAACCTTCCACGAAGACGGTACTACTCCTGTGGCATAAGATAGCGAGAATAAGCGCGTTAAGACGGGAGACAACTCGGGAGCACACGTCTTTAACACCACTGCGGGAATACCGTCTGGTCCGCTCGACTTCTTGGTATTGAGGGACTGTAGAGCCCGTCTAATAGACTTTTGGGTAAAAAGTATATCACTCAACGAGCTCTCACACCGCGGGATGTTAGGCGGTGTGGTCCCCCTATCATCAAGAGTCGAGTTGGCGGCAAAAAGGGTGCCAAGAAGTTCGGCTTTCCCTTTTGCCGTGTGGACCACGGCATTGAACAGAGTGTTTGTAAAATTTCAAAAACCATAATTACCAATTACAGGGAGATAATAACAGCCTTGTCACGTTCAAAGGTAACAATTTAACTTACATGATAATATAAAAATTGCATTTTATATAACACTAGCTGACCCTGCAGACGTTGTTCTGCAACATATACACTTTTATCCCCTAGTGGATGTCTACTTCATAAGAGGAATACGTGTGGAAATTTTAAGTTTCTAGCCCAAAGGGTTTGTACATTGATACATAAATCAATCACTTTTGCCTTTTATTTTTACAGATTTTTTATTTTAATTTTTAATTTTTTTTTTAATTTATTTTATTTATTTACCAACAAACATAACTCGTTTATAATCATACCCGCCAAACCGTTGAAACAGTTTGTAGGCGGAGACTGAGCGCTCTTAACATTACAATAGTGAGAGTAGTAGGTACATACTTGTTTGCTAACTCTTATAATTCTTATTAACTCTGTTTACTTATAAACTCATATACTATTATATACATGTTACACATATATATATATTATTTAATTAAGAAATGCAAATAAACATATCTATACTATAATAAAACTCAAAGTGTCTGTTTGTCTGCACGGGCATCACATAAAAACACTTGAACGGAATTCGATGAAACTTGGTAAAGTTGTTACTGATACCCTGGGTCATATTTTAAACAACTTTTCATCCCGGTACATTAAAAGGCTTCCCGGGAAAACAGGACAAAAATTTGAATAAGTTAAAACATAATTTCCGTATACAAAGCTGCTGGCAATAGCTAGTTATCTTATATATGTATATAAATAGTAATAATGCATGGGTGTATGCATATTTACATTTCTTAACCAAGCATTCTAATTAAATACCCATTTACATCCATCAAGTTATAGCCTCTAAATAATACTCATGTAGTTTCTTTTTAGCAAAAAGCCGAGACTTAATAGTATTTACGTCAAATGGAATATTGTTACATATATGCGGCACAGTGTATGCGCGGATGCGCTTGCCATAATAGTTATTTGTTTTCGGCTTATGGTATTTAATGCGCTTTGTAGTTCGCGGTGGGCACCTACGGGTGATAGTTTTTAACAAATTAGTCCTGAAATAATTTTCCTTAATTATACTTACTTTTATTTTACATTCAATTGGTAGTGTATTGCAGATTTTAAACAGTTGATTATAATTTTGTTTACATGTTTCCTTTTTCTTTTTATCAGTGAGATGTTTTAGAAATTTTATTTGTAATTTTTTTATTTTTTCTAAATGACTTGAATGTACACCCGTAGCTGCTCAGCCCATAACCTATTATTGACTCGACGAGAGCGTAATTAACGCAATACAAGGTTCCTCTGTCAAGCTTTCTTTTTAAATAATAAAATTGACATAAAACTGACCTTAACCTTGAACATACCATTTCTATGTGCTGCCGCCAAGACATGGTATTATCCACAACTAAGCCTAAATACTTATATTCGGTAACCCATTCAATCTCCTTACATTGACACTTGCTGTGGTCTTGGTGGTAACATTCAAAAGAGTGACCTATTATGTTTAACGTCCTGTTATTATCATACCTATTAATATATGGCGAACAAATATGCATGCATTTAGTTTTGCTTATATTTATAATTAAACCATTATCGTGTGCCCATTTGCAAATATTGTCAAAATCAGTTTGTACATTTAGTATTGCATTATCCAGATTCCTGTCTGCGTACATAAGACAGGTGTCATCCGCATACATATACATAGTGCAATTTTTGACCACATTACACAAGCTATTTACATGCATCACATAGCCAATAGGGCCATATACTGATCCGGTCGGTACACCGTATATTAAGTTTTCCGATGCACCAATCGTTCCAGCAACTGACACTCTCAGACGTCTGTTATACAAATAATTTTCGAAAAAATTCTTGACTGGTCCTCGTATGCCACACTCATCCATTGCCCGAAGCAAGATAGAATGGTCCAAGGTATCGAAGGCTTTTTTTTTTTGGAAAATCCTATTTGAATGCTACTAACATAATAGCGAACTTAATTGATCAGAATAAGTGGGTCTATTACATTATACGATTATAACCCACTGAAGTATTATTACTAGCTTATAGAACCGACACCGCGAACACCATGTATGTCCCAATGCTTTGGCGCCACGTGGCTTCAATCTTCAATAGATTCGTTCGATTTTGAAAAGAGAACCGGGGCTCAATTTTGAAAATGGAACCTCCCGGGCGGGACACACATTTTGTTCGAGATGACTGTTCTATTACATTATACTTCAATGTTATACCACAATCGGTAGTCACGTTTGACGACACAACACAGATTCGAATTTATTGTCTACACACGCAAACTTGTTTAAGGGCGTGCGGAATGGCGTGGAGTTTAATTATGCCACACCAATAAACATTGTGTTAAGTAATGTTTTAAAATATTTTATATAACTGAGGTGTGGCATCAATAATTGTATTTCTATTTATATGTTTTTGCTTCATCCATTCTTCACTCCAAGCAGTGCTCTACTCTGAATTTACTTCACAGACAAAATTATGATATGTCTTGTATTAATGTAAAGCCTTTGTTCGCAAAGTGGTTTAGGTGAACCACCAGGGGTCCACGGGAGACTCGACGTTGGTCTGCGTTGGCGTGACAAAAAATCAATTTATCTACATATTTATTTATTTAATCTTTATTGACCACAATACAAGATTAAGGTACAAATAGCGAGCTTAATGCTTTATGCATTCTCTGCCAGCTAACCATTAGGCCAAACCACGGCAAACAGAAACACACGATGACACATACATATATACCTAGCTATATTAATTTCCATTCTAAACTCAGCCGAAACACAAACCATGCAACAACCCATAATAGGTGGAGAGCCCAGGGCCGCCAGACATCACTTATTTTCTGACGGATGAAATGTGGACGATTGAGTAGTGTTAGTATGTACTATGATCGTATGCCTACTTGCTAGCTTGGAAAAACGGCCAATTTCCAGGTATCAGGTGATCAAGGTACAAAAAATCATTACTAAGTTCACGTATTTTCTCATGGCTGATTTTCACGTATGTTCTAGATAATATAGTTAAAAATAAGTTGTCAATACTCCCAGACACATTCCGTGGGCCATTTTGCTTTACAGACACCTTGAAGCTGCCAGAATAATGAGTTAAGTTCACGTATATTCTGACGCTCCATTTTTATATATGTTATGTATATCTGTCGAGGAAAGGTACGAAGGGAAAAGGAATCATGTGTTGCCCTTACCAAAGTTCACTGACCCACCCACCAGCTGATCGCGGCACTGCGGCGCGGCGTCGAGTGTTTGTACACGGTGTCCACCCACAGAGATATTAAAATTAATTTAGGGGATGATTGGCCTCTTGGATCTGTCTGTCTTCTTGTCAAAGGTTTTAAAATAGTTGTCTGGAGAACATATATAAAAATGGAGCGTCAGAAAATACGTGAACGTAACTCATTATTTTGGCAGGTTCAAGGTGTCTGTAAAGCAAAATGGCCCACGGAATGTGTCTGGGAGTATTGACGACATATTTCTAATTATATTATCTAGAACATACGTGAAAATCAGCCATGAGAAAATACGTGAACTTAGTAATGATTTTTTGTACCTTGATCACCTGATACCTGGAAATTGGCCGTTTTTCCAAGCTAGCAAGTAGGCATACGATCATAGTACATACTAACGCTACTCAATCGTCCACATTTCATCCGTCAGAAAATAAGTGATGTCTGGCGGCCCTGGGCTCTTAATCTATAATTGTCCCCCTGCTGGGCTCGGGGTCTCCTCTCACAATGAGAGTGGTATAGGCCATAGTCTACCACTCTGGCCAAGTGCGGATTGGTAGACTTCACACACCTTTGAGAACTTTAAAACACAAACCATAGTTAGATCTAATCTTTACATTTTTTGTCGAGTTTTGGGAATATGGTAGAAATGTATATGCTATGTATACTGCAGGGGGTAAACCGGAACCAGCAAAATTTTGAAAGTGGTCTATAAGAAAAAAGTATGGGAACCTCTGATGTAAAAGAACACTAAGAACACAATTATTATTAAATTGTGAAAATTCCATGGTAAGCGATATCCCTAAATGCTTTTTGGCTCGCGGTCAGGTTTCAAACATGAAAGGCGCTCTTCCACTGTATAGTTTTTACATTGCGGTAATTCTATTGGAAAATGCCCAGCTGGAAAACTACAAGACCTTTGATAGTTATAGCGTGATCTAATATATGCAGCGCATTACCCACTATTAGTTTAATTATTATACATTTATGCACCGGTGAACGTCCTGTGAGGTTCGTTGATCACTGCAGCGTGCGGCTGCGGCTTGCGTTAGCGGCACGCGGCCCTAGTAAATAGTCATATTATAACAGTTTATCTATTACATTGTCCTATCCACAGACAAGGTAGAGATTATGCCATAAGTTCTATCCTATTTTTCACATGAAGTAATGAAAGCAAAAAGCTACAAGATGAAAGCTGTTCAATTAAACATGATTAAAATTTGCAATTGACATACGCATCAGGTGACCATATCTGATAGAATTTTCATGAAATTTATTTAGCACATAGTTAGATTACGATCTGAATAACATAAAGGATATTTATCGCGGAAACGCGAGTAAAGCCGTGCGCAGAGCGCTAGCCGAATATATTTTGTACTATAATCAATTCTACGATAAGGTCACGACAGTGCTACGACACAAGGATTAGGTTCTCAAGTTACCTCTTCGGCCACTTCCACTGAATGTCAGGAATGCTATAAATCATAGGAAAACTTTTTTTCCTTGGACAGTTGCCCAGCTGCACGCGGACCGATATTAGGTACATAATAGATGTCTATATAGACATACAGTATATACATGTGGTATATACAGGTATATAATTATCACATCAACCTATATAAAGATCGGCGTAATCACGGAGAGTTGAGAACGGACCACAAAACCACAGAGTAATTAAGGCCGCGCGGGTGAATCCGGAGGTTGTTTATGTTTCAAGAGTTAAATTGAAACAAAACATATAGGCTTCAACCTATTGAAAACCAAGCTGCTCCAGTGCGGATTGGTGAAGGGGTTAGAGGCAAATCCAAGTGTCGGAAGATTTCATGTCGCCTGAGGTCCTCCGATATGACTTAACGACTGTTATCTTACGATAATAACTGAAACCGACGGCTTTACGTGCCCTCCGAAGCACGGAGGCACTCAAATTTTTTTATAGAGCACCAATTAGAGCACATATTAAAATAACGTTAATTCTTCAGACACATTATTACACTTTATACTATTAGGTATTAGAGGCGATACGATCACATGGATGCTAAAACAGAAAATAACCGTAACCCGTTTCCTAAGTTAATTTTATTTTGAGATGTTAGACGAGATTTAGGTATTCTACGTTTTATGTGCACTCGAAAGTAAAAGTCCCGTTGAGATGTCAGAAGGACGGACGTAATTTTTAAATTTCATTAGCGAAGTATCCTGTAAAACTTAACAGATAAAATTAATCTGGTGTAAAATCAGTCCTTAATTGAAGCAACTCCTACAAATTTTAATAAAAATAACAAAGTTTAGAAATTATCGTCAGAAAAACTTGAACTTGTCGCTGTTCCTATAAGGAACATTGAAAAGTGACAAAGTTTACCTACAACCCTTGTTCGCTTAGCAGAAACTGAAAGCAATTAGCGATGTACACAATCACAGAAGATGAAATCTCTTAATGGATCGGACGGAAGATTCGTTGCCCCTCTAAGGGGATTACAAACGATGTGCTCTTACTTAGAACATCTTACGTAGGTAAAGTTAGGAGATATAATACCTGCGATGATAGATGTAGGTAATTATTTTTGAAAAAAATGAAAGGCACTCCGGGAGTGCCGACAGAAGTGAAAACTTGAACAATTATGTGTGTACTTTTTGAATCGTCAGGAAACATTTTATTGTGCTGGAAATACTTTTAAATGAAGTGATTTTTTATTCATTACATTTTTAGTGAATGGCTGCCAACACCACGTAAAGTATGAGTGTATGTAAACTACAATTTTAATAATTGATACGAGCTGTAAATTAAGTAACTATAGTTCTATACTTCTCTCAGAGATGGCGCCACATCGACACCCGCAACGCATAAGGTTGTAACTTGAAATCCGTCTTTTTCAGAATAAGCAAAAAAGTAAAAATTAGGTATTTGAATGCTTTTTACGAAAAAAGTATTGGGTTTGCTGAAAAATTAATATGTGCATCAATTCTATAGGGGCAAATACTATAGTTTGATACGTATATATCACAAAAAATACTGTTAGAAGCTGAGATAGCATTAGTTACAACCCAAGGTTTTGGATAACTTCAGCAGCGATAAGGTTGTATCTAGCTAGTTACAACCGTCTTAGTGATGAAAGGTAGCCTACTTATAATGGAAGTAAGTTATATTCTTGAATTTTAATATTAATTATAAAGCTTATATTATAAAATAAATTATCAAGATCAAATAAGTTTAATTGCTCATGCTACCAATGACGACTTCGGCACCTGGCAACATAATTGTAACTCCAGGACACAGGACCAATGGAAAGATAAAAGAGCAGGAATGAATAATTCGGGAACTTGTTCTATTACCGACAGGGTAAACCAAATGACCAAAGACCAAACAAGGATGCAAAGTGGTGTCGGGTTTCTCATCTACAAGCCCCTCGTCAACAATATTGTGCAAGTTGGGGCGTGTCAGCCAGGGTATCGCAGGTACCTAACACTAAAAATATTCAAAGTTATTTGTTGAAGGTAGTACAGGCATATGCGCCGACACCCCGACGATGAGACTGAGGTTATGTGTTAGGACAATAGTAAATCCAGAGGTATCCTCTAAAGCTTATTTCACAGTTGTGATGGGGGACTGGCAAAATGGCGCCGAGATAAAAGTGGGTCCCTTCCCTTTGGAATAAGATGGCGGAATCGTCTAGGACACTTGTTGGCTAACTTTTTAGAGAGGGAAGATCTGTTTATGATGAACTCCTTCTTCAAAAAGAAGCCTCAACGCAAGTGGACATGGATAAGTCCCGATGGTTCCACAAATAGTGAGATGGACTTCATTCTGGCAGACAAACGGCAGCTTAAAAACCAGAAGCCATAGCCGTCTTGTAAGAGGACCATTTAATATCGTCGTGAAGCTGGAAAGGTTACGCCTTATGAAGTCTGCGCTTCGCCCAACACCTGTCACCCCAGTGGATGAGTTTAATACCAGCATTTTAACCACCGTCCACGAGGTAGGATCGAATTATTGAAAGATCCAGTGGTAAATCTCTTATTTTGTCAGCATAAATTCTCGGTCTTATTATTACAAAGTGCAGGCGATGCGATTTGTGAGAACAACACAAATCATGTAAAAAACACAATTGAGTGAAACCAGGGCTCCAAAGTATTCGCCAGGGATCTGTCTATTTAGCAAAGTCACCTTACGAGGTTGAAAACCAAGTCCAGCACCATGTTTTCTTCAGACGGTTCTATCTCCTCTCAAGCTCCAGCTCCCTGCGAGAAGAACAACAAACAAGCTAAACTGACCGTACACAGAAGATAGTGAAGATAGTGAATCCAACAACATCATTTAGCTGGTACGGCACTGCTGGTACGTAAATAACAGCTTTCTAGCACTAAAGGTCTCTGCGCTATGCTGCGAACGGACGGACGGACGGACGTACGAACATGACGAAACCACAAGGCTTCCGTTTTGACTATGAAACCCTAATAACCACAAATTTTAATTAAAACACGGAGCTCAGATGTAAATTTGTAGGACAAATACACACAAATCGTATAAACATTAGCCGGTCGCTCAGTACAGCTAAGCCGTGACAAAGCAGTATCTTAAGTTACGATTCCAATACGTGTATTATGATGCCCGTCAAAAAGTTGTAAGAGATGTTACTTCCACGCTCAACAACGAACTTAAGAGACGTAATTCGCTTTACGTCTAAAATATTGCTGGAACTTTTCTTCATATGGCAATTACTACCTTCTTCAACTGGCTATCTTCGAAACTACGAATGCTAGAGATATGTCGATACTACTGTCGTGTAGCTCTTTTCACGGACTATACGCCTGTGGTATAGACGCATAAGGTTGTAACTTGAGTTACAACCTTATGCGTTGCGGGTGTCGACATGTAGGTGTCGATTAAAATCTAACATATCGCGAACTGTATGGTTTCATCTCACCTTAAAACGCGCCTAAAGAAGTTCAAAATATGTACGATAGCATAGATATAGAAGTAACAAGATTTTGACACGGCGTGGCCTCACATGAGACAGCGCTAGTATACTATACTTATATTAAATAGTTATTGTAGTGTTACCAGGTTGATGAAATTTCCCATTGCAAGAACAGTCACAGAGTTTTCTTCACAGAACTAGTACTTTTACGCCCCATTTACATACTCGGAGTGTATGTATATGTAACCATGTATTTGTCGGGGAGTCTGAACCTGAACCCCATAAAAAAGGCACGATCTGTAGTTGTATGGGTGAAAACTAGTGGAAAAATTTTTTCGGAGTCGTTAAGCCATATCAGAAGCCTTCGGGCGGCATGAAGACTTCCGACACTTGGATTAGCCACTAACTCCTCCAAAAATCTGCATTGGAGCAGCGTGGTGGAGTAGTCTAGGCCTCCTCAAGAGGAGACCCGTGCTCAGTAGTGGGCCATTCATGGGTTGAATTGAAGCCAAATAAGTACGACTTTTGATTTTAGATAATAGTATAATTTTCAAATAAAACAACCATAATATCAACGTAACATTTAATATTAATAACATACAATAATTAAAAAAAAATTGTGGTCTAACACGTTCTTGTAGTCCGTAGTAGTCGAAATTATAAAAAATATTCATAATGTTTGCTTGTCAATAATTATCAAAGATCATTGCCATACAGCTATCAAATACCGACATATTGTATTTTAATTTGGCCCTACTATAGATATGCTTACCAAACAATGCATCTTTGAACATTTTGATCTTCTTGTACAACATGTTAGCGTGCTCTCTATTATTACAGTGTAAGGTACCACTTGAGACTATTATTTTGAACTATTGTGAATATAAGTATGATATTGACTAAACTGTACAACTATCATCAGTCGCCACTTGGTGGCGCTAGTGAGCATATTGACGACATTGATGTCGACGTTAGAGCATAGAACTCAGTAATCTGCACATTCGCCATTCGACAGTCGACCTGAACGGTCGCATGAAAACCCGAGGCAAAACGTATTTAAGGTCTATGATTTTAGTGATAATTTATTTGTGATGAGTGTAATGGAAGTGTAATTAAAATAATTGTGGAATATCGTCGTTTTATTGGGCCGAGCCCAACAATTCAGAAGCCGGGATGAACAGATAGAAGAATCTCTTGCCACGCCCCAAAGAGATAAAAACGTGAGTATTTTATTTTCTTCCTGATGACACGTGTTGAATTTGGGAAAATGGAGAACTAAGTGATTAGCTTTGAAGGATAAACCTCTAGCCACGCCCCAAAGAAGTGAGGTAAAGTAAAAACGTGAGTAAATTTTTTTTTCCTGTTCTACCTGATGACACGTGCCGAATTAGAAAAATGAAGAACATCTTTTCGTTCGAGAATGAAAGAGTGAATTGAAAGACTAAAGATTTTATTGTGTGCAGCTGATCATATCTATACTAATACTATAAAGAGGAAAGATTTAATTGTAGGTATGTTTGCATTGAATGGGCTCCGAAGCTGCCGAGCCGATTTGAAGAATTATTTCACTGTCGGGAGGCTGCACTGTCCCCGAGTGACATAGGCTATATATTTTTTTTTACTATTTTGCCCGAAGCGAAGCGAGGGTGATTTCCTAGCATTATATTTAAAAAGAAAAACAACAAACATCATGAAAAGTGTACTAAGCAGATGCCTACGTGTATAAAAATAAAGGAAAGAAAAGTAATAAAAGTTCCAGGTTATTAAGTAACTATTATTAGCTAGAACTGATTATTAGCTACTGAATCAATGCATCAAAATTGAATAATAAACGAACTGTGAAACTTGCATCCGAAATATTGCCCCGATAAGACGTGGCGTTCTTTATAGAGTATTAAGTCTCCTTCACTCGATGGTCAGCAATGCACTTGAGCTCCCTCCATGTTTCGCGAAAACACCATTGAAATTATCTACCTAATAGTTGAGTAGGTACTGTGATGCAAAATAAGAATATATTGGAAGCCAAAGATTAAATAAAACACCAGGAGATATTTCTTACAGGATTTTTATTACTTGAGTAAGTACATAAATGTTTTAGTGATTGCTTGAAACATTACGTTGGTCTAGCCACCAGTTGTGCATTGAGATGATTTGAAGGTAACGCAAAACCGAACTTTACCGTTTCATTTAATTTGTACCTGTAGCTATATTCATTTACTTTTTCAATTTGTAAAACTATGCACCTAAAGAGGTCAGCGAATACACTAGTACGAGTATGCGTATGGTAGTTTCAACTTGATGATACTCTGACGAGGTGGACGTGATGGTATCACAAGATGGACAATGGAATTATTCTGCCATTATTGCAACTTGTCTCTTCGACTTTGAGATCGTATTGCTTTATTTTGGTGATCCATATAATATAAAACACAAAAAAAAATGCTTGTACGGATGTCTTCAGTCTATATACTTTGAAATCACCCAACTGATGTGCCCCAAACTGATTTCATTTCTAACGCAGTAATGTGAAGATGGTTTGAGACCACTAAAACAACGCTTTAGGCACATTTTTGATATTCGACTTTTCATATTCAACATTTTAGCCTAGTGGAGTACGCTGTGTATCCGCTAGTTTCTCATAAGACAATTGTCATAATTATGGAATCACAATATACCCACCAATATACCAAATCCGAAGATGAACATACAGGTAATTACGAGTACACAAAAATCTTTTGCTGTTATCAAAGAACCTTTCCGAATTGCTGATGGATAAGTAAAAAAAAAAACCGATATATATATACATGAATAAATTATTTTGAATTGAATTTTTGAATATTGATGCTACTCCGTAATGGATCTTTTCGATTTTATGTAGGGACAATAGACAAGCTCTATTTTATTTAATACATATCCAAAAAAAAATAATAGAAATCTCGTGTCACGGTGTTTGTGGCGTGTTCTCACTCCTTCGAAACTGCTCGACCGATTTTTATGACGAATAAGACATGTCAGATATACGTTTATGATAGTAAATGACGTATAATTTTATTATTTTACCACAATTAGTGTACCCTCATACTGAAATTTTTGTGAGTTCAAACTTAATTCGAGTTCCATACACGTGAATTTGGTTACGGGAGCAAAGGAAAACAATAATAGAAATACACTTTTATAGCGTTATTGTAAACTACCTACTGCGGAAAGAGTGTGTTGTTGAGCCAAGTTTGAGAATGGCAATTATTTTATGCATCTGAAGCGAGATATCATAATTTAATGTTTCAAAACTAAAGATCTGTTATTCTCATGTTATATC
Source organism: Thymelicus lineola (assembly GCA_963932265.1). Taxonomy (NCBI): domain Eukaryota; kingdom Metazoa; phylum Arthropoda; class Insecta; order Lepidoptera; family Hesperiidae; genus Thymelicus; species Thymelicus lineola. The sequence goes on along the minus strand of OZ010681.1, from coordinate 9,001,602 downwards.
ATGACCGATAGAAGTTATGTCATCTGGATCCATTCCACAACGTTATATTATATCAGGACATGTTAATATACAGTCACGATAACCAAGTGCTTGTGCCGCATGAATCGCATTTCAGATCAATTGGACGCTGGGAAGTGAGTCAAGTTAACTTACAGGGTTTGATTAGACACCGGATATTTGAAATGAAATGAAAAAATAACGCGTTGTTGAGGTAAAACATGTAGTACTATTATCTATTCTATGGTAAGACATTTGTTTTGGTAATTTTTGTTAGCAAGCAGGTGACTCGTTGAGATCATGTACCTACTATCTATCCATCAAATTACAGCAAGTCGAGAGGATTATTAGAGATTATTTCTGGTGATATCTGTTGAGCGTAAAGGTAGGTTATTACAGAAAAAGATGCAATGAATGCACACTTAGATGACTACTCGATAAATTCGGTTATCATAATGGCTTCTGTACGTTGCACACCAATTATGAGCTTAGATGGCTACTCCGGATTTTTTTTGGTGATTCCCGTTTGATGTTACAAGTATTGTTCTTATAGTTATAGCGTTTAGTTACAGTGATTGTTATCACGCCCTCTCTACAGCGGTGCAATATGTATAATTGATGTTAACGGACTACTCGACGAATTCAAACAACTGGAAAATGACCGTGACTGACAATAAATAAACTATGTATTATGATTACAGATTTCTTTGTGACAAGAGATTGCCGGACTGCGGTCGGGATTCTACGGTAATTGATAAACATAATGTATTTGTGAGATACCGTATACTAACATGTGAATTTGATTACGCAGCCTGATCACATGCTCTTCCAAGGAAGTACAAGGTAATGTCTTTACTTTACTTTTATTAGTGATGTTTTATAATGCTACATACTCATAGCACCACAGTTATGGCATAGATCGATTCACTGAGACATCGGGCGAACTGTTAGAAAGACAGAAATGAGGTTTAGACATTGCAATATTTGCAATAATTGTTGAATGTGATGGGTATCTCCAGGGATTATATCTTACATTTGGGGGTTTGATGTGTCTGATTTAAGACACCTTACTATTTTAATTATTACTGCAAAGAATGGGACATCTATGTGTGTGATGTGTGATCGACAAGTGTCTCTGCTATGAAACTTTGAGCTTTGAGGTATCAAACAGGCTTCAAAGCCGAAGTGAATAAAATGGAAATACGCAACATCCGTTAATATTAGATATATTAACAAATTATACATATTTATTTGATGATGATAATTATTTAGTGTCTTGCAGTCGAAGAGGGAATTCATCATAGGAGTATCCATGTCTAGGTACTCCATATTATGTTATTATGACATAATGTCATATTGATATTCTTTTCCTTGGAATGCGAGAGGAAGAGGAGGTAAGGAGTTTCTTTAAGCTTTTCTTCTCCTCCACGACAAAGCACCTTTCCGAAAAGCAAAAAAAGATGACGTGCGTAAGTGTATCAGTGATACCTATATTAATAGAATATTTTGACTTTTGACTTTGAAAACCTGGTCAATTAATATTCTTGACTACTTATCGGGCTATGACTACCCCGGTAGACGAGTATAGTACAGATTTGCTTACAGAAGTTTAGGGTTATTTTTCCCTATAATGAAGCGATTATTCAAAGGAGTAATGAATATTGACGTGAACCATGTTAATGGATTGATTTGATGTATGTATTGGGCTATTGGGGTTAGTTTTTACGAGCATATTGAAACTACTGGAATTTTAAGATTTTATTTATTTATTGATAATATTATACTGTACTACATTTATTACTGTACCAGAAACATTTTATTTGAACAATAGATTTATTTTATTACAATAAGCGCCCACTTATTCTTAATCTCCAGAGTATGAAGAATAAATATTATAGGAATATACTATTGATTTTAAGTTGCATTATTTCTGCGACAAAAGACGTTGCTGAAGACTGGATTGACAGAATATAGTTTAACACATATACTCTGATTCTTAAATAATAACGTTACGATATGATATCATGGAGTCCTTATGACTTCTGCCTATTTGCGTTAGTGTATGAATCCACACTTATACAGTATTTATAAGTTTCAGATCGAATACATACATCAGATCAGGAGGTTCAGAAACAACACTGATGAAACCACGATTCTGACAAAATTCGATGAACAACTCTTGGATGAAGCACCTGACGAACGGCGGGCACCAGAAAACTCTGGTGAAGAATATGCAGGAGTTGAATTGAATCGAGTTGAATCGAATCGAGTTGGATCGAATCGAGTTGAATTGAATTGAATGAAATCGAGTTAAATCGATTCGAGTTGAATCGAATCGAGTTGATTCGGATCGAGTTGAATCGAATCAAGTTGGTTCGGATCGAGTTGAATCGAATCGAGTTGAATGGAAACGAATAGAATCGAATCTAGTTGAATCGAATCGAGGTGAATCGAATCGAGTTGAAATGAAGCTAATCGAAATGAAGCAAAATGAAACGAAGCTAATCGAAATGAACCTAATTGAAATCAAGTGAATTGAAATGCATCAATTGAATTGCATTAATTAAAATGGATATCAATGAATGATATAATTTGAAATAAAATGATGAAGCAATGAAATGAGATAATACTATATGAGACAAGATTATGAGACAATACTTTAAGAGGCAAGACTATATGAGACAAGACTATATGAGACAAGACTATATGAGACAAGACTATATGAGACAAGACTATATGAGACAAGACTATATGAGACAAGACTATATGAGACAAGACTATATGAGACACGACTATATGAGATAATACTATATGAGACAAGATGACATGAGACAAGACGACAAGAGACAAGACGATATGACTAATATTATTCAGGACTATGGGAAACAGACAATATTTGATGAAATGATACATTAATTGACACCACCGGAGAGCTAGAGCAACGGTCGTGTCGTGAGAGAACTGATACGTTTCGGCGGTGAGCTTGAGCAACGACCGATGCGTATGCGATATCACCACGGTGATGATATGGTTCACTGAATTCCTCAGACGATGAGCAAGAGCAACGTCTGAGGTGCTGCCAAAATGACAGTCCGAGCGATGAGCCTGAGCAACGGTCGGGTTTAGTGAACCAAGTGGAAAAGCTTGGTCGTGACTGACGGTGTGGTGAGCTTGAGCAACACTCCCCATCACGGCCAAGTATGAATTGAGAGATGGATCTGACCAGAGAAGAAAACCAAGTAAGGAACATGACTGACGCATGAAGCCGTGCCACGCGGCAAGGTAGCTGGCGATTTGAATACGTACCGCAACCGTAAAGGTTTGATAGTAGATATAATTATAGAAATTACATCATTTTATAGATGTTATGAAAGGTTTTTCTGGGTCGAGTAGCTACTGTTTAGAGCATATATGTGAATAGTTTCGGTGTGATCATTGATTCATGTAACAAGGTTGATAATAATATATTCGTAGTAACACACAACTTTCATTTAAATAGTTTAACTGTAAATGCTTAATTTCCGGGATATTGTTAGTTTAAAAGCATAATATAATACAATGATATTACATTATAATATTAGTATGACGTAAAAGTATTCCGATCAACTTTTTGCTTGTTTGATAGAAAAATTTAAACATTGTTTTTTCCCATTATTTAGATATTGACTATAATTCTCGTTTAAAATTTACATTCCAGTAAGAACTATCATAACTAATAAATCTGAACATTATGTAGATCTTTACGATGAAAGTCATTAAGATGAAAGTATAAAGTACAAAGTATCGAAATAACAATTGTAATATTTGACTAAAGATTACCGCTCTTACGAAATAAAGGATTTTTTTATAGATGTATAAAATGTTAAGTATAATATGATATCGATTTGATCATTTTATATAAAGAATATATATATTTTTAAGTTTCAAATTTGAGAGGAAGGATATAAATTTATAAACTATATGAATATCTATTCGTTTTGATGAATAACACAGCTGTGAACAATAGGTTTATGAAAATTCATTTTCATATAGATATAGGCAACGTTAGCAATTTAATTTATCATGATTTCTTGGATTATTCATTTTTTGTTTCAATTATTGATTTCTTGTTTAAATGATGATTGTACAGTATTGAATGCAACATATTCTTAGTTTGCGCTATGTATCACGTACGAGGACGTACGAAAAGTCAGATGGCCGAGCTGTTAGCGTGCTCTCTATTATTACAGTGTAAGGTACCACTTGAGACTATTATTTTGAACTATTGTGAATATAAGTATGATATTGACTAAACTGTACAACTATCATCAGTCGCCACTTGGTGGCGCTAGTGAGCATATTGACGACATTGATGTCGACGTTAGAGCATAGAACTCAGTAATCTGCACATTCGCCATTCGACAGTCGACCTGAACGGTCGCATGAAAACCCGAGGCAAAACGTATTTAAGGTCTATGATTTTAGTGATAATTTATTTGTGATGAGTGTAATGGAAGTGTAATTAAAATAATTGTGGAATATCGTCGTTTTATTGGGCCGAGCCCAACAATCATTATCACGTCACTCATGATATTAGTAGGACCAACCTAAAAAGAAATTAAGGGTACTAAAATTTATGTAAATTTTATTAACACACTAATATAAATTAATATAATTATATTATATATTTTCTTGTAATCAATACATGTACTAAGACTGTGACTAATCAATTTGTGTACATTGAAGATTTGTGAAAAACTTTCACAGGGGTATTTATTAACACAATAGATCCCATTAAAATTAGTTTTACAATTTTTGTCTGTTTATCTTTGTTTGTTCCGGCTAATTTCAGAAATTTTTATGAGCTTGGGTTATCATTTAGTGCTTTTTATTCTTCAATCGGTTAAAGATAGTAAAATGTCAATTAAAAGAATATTGTCCATACATTTATGGAATGTATTTATTATGGACAGCACAGTATTTTTGAAAATCTGATCTGGCAACACTGGTTTGGCACCGATTTCGGTGCCAAAACACAATATATATGTATACATGTATAATAAAATCGGCCACGCTGACGGGGACAAAAAATAACATTTTTGTCTCTGTCTTTCACGTAGATTTTGTAACTGGCGATCTCGCTCTGTCAAAAGTATTGGAGAATCTTGTTACTTCTATATCTATGTACGATAGCAATACGATAAGATGGTAGCTAATTTTTTTAGCTTTCCACTATATTTGAACGAACAATTTATTTATGTTTTCTACGCGACGTACGTATCTATCATTCATTGTTATTGTAAGAATCAAGGCGGGCGATTTTTTTTATTTGTAAAAAGTGGTCGTGTGATAGAAAATTTAGCCATCCAAACATCTCCACAAACTTTCCCATTTATTATATTAGTAGACAGTCTTCTAGAAAGGAATCAGACATTTTATCTTTACGCTTGTTCAAGTTATATTAATTATCCATAGATAATCGCCAAATGAATGGTGAATTGATCATTGATAATATTAGAAAATCGCTTTGTTGTTTTTACGGTTGATGTTATCAGATTATTTTTTATACCAGTTCAAATGGCGGACGTCACGTCATTTGCGGATGTAAATCTCAAATTATTAAAAATATTCAGATTCGTTTTCGTGATTGGAAAACCTGTCAATCCTAATAGCTGATTTATGGTATGTTTGTAGATCGCCTAAATTGCCGGGTCGATGAACTGTTGAGTCAACAAAGTGGGTGTGGTAGTGCAAAGAGTAGCTTAGCTTAAAAATTATTGCGACCATGACATTTAATGCCTTATTTTAAAATTACTCTGTGAGGTTATCCATACGTAAAATACGTAGGTACGTAGGTCGTATCGTATTTACGAAAAACATTTAACATCAGAATAATATTGATTAGGTAGGTACATAAGAAGTACATATCATAATTTCGATGAAATTTATATTGTTAATATATGGTTCCAACCTTAATTTAATGTATCTACAATTGTTACTTTCCTATTTCCATTGAAGGACTATTGTAATATGAGTTGTGATGATACCTAATGCAAAAGAGTAAAAAATAATAATAAGAATATTCTTTGAAGCTTTTGAATGTATTCAACGAAAGGATAATATAAACATATTTAAAATTAAGTAAGCCATACATTAAAATTTACTCACGTAAATAAAATCATTATTTCAAAGTTGAGACACCTCTAAATCTAATGTATTCTTAGCTAACAAGTTTACGAGTTACCTGTCCGACCTTGAGTCAAGGTGCAAGCTTAAAAGGGTTGTTTTACTTATGGAGGGTAGAGGTAAGGAGAGCCATCTCATATGGGGGAAACTTGAATACAGAGATACATACAGATACACAGATACACAGACATGTCAAACTTATAACAACCCCTCTTTCATTGGGGGTTTAATTTTAAAATATGTATTAATTACCTACACGTAAAGTAAGGTAAAGCTAGTAGTAAAGAAAATAACTAACAACTGAAATAATAAAAGTGTTATGGAGGCCATACAGGATCATGTGTACTTGATCAAGCGTCAAGCGGACTTGACGCGGCATCCAGTATACTTGATCGTGTATGGTCAGGGTAAGCTATCTGGCCATATAGTTAGTTATCTTTATGCACACTGGATGGCGCGTCAAGTCAAACTTCAAACTGCAGACTTGACATTCTTGACAAGTACACTTAATCGTGTATGGTCCCCATAAGGCAAAAGATTTTTCCTTTTTCGTCGTTTTTACGTCGCAATTTCAGTTTAATTATTATTTTTTATTTAAAAATCTAAAGTAAACTGTTTTAGATGCAATCTGTCTGCTAACACAAATGCAACTGCGCGCTGGCTGAATGCTGATGTGCTCAAATAAAAAAACAACACGAACAATGGATTTCCATATACTTTTTCTGCCAGCTCGCACGTGAACAATGGGTTTTCATATGCAGTTTCCGCCCGCATACTTAGTTGCAGTAACGCGCTCTTTCTGCCTCGTTTTGAAAAAAGTAAATGTACTTTTCGACCAGGTGTGATGTGTTGTTGACACACTTATCTTAGGGCTGAATAGAAATATAAATATTATACGTTTTCGTAGTTATAATAAATATGTATAATGTATATCCATGCCAAATTACAACTTTCCAGCACTAAGGGTCTCGCGCTATGCTTATATGTTACTTCACGTAACTAAAACACTTATAAAATATATATTACATTTTTTTAAACCATAAAAGTATAATTAGATTATAAAAGTTTCTAAGCACGAGGCACAAAAGAAACAGAAACACTTAAAAATGTATAGCTTACGCCGCAACTCAGAGTCAGTAACGGTTATTTTAATCACTCCTTAGTAACGAATCGCCATACAAATTCTGTACTAAGGAGCGATTTAAATAACCGTTAGTGACTCTGAATCATGATTAATAGTTATATAGTTATTTTTTCTCTGAAAATAGCCGATAAACGAGCGGACGATCCACCTAATGGTAAAAGCCATCGCCCACGCACATTAACTTATACGTTGCAAGCCAAAAAAGAGAGAATAAAAACAAAGAAACATTTATCACGATTTTTTCTAGAACATCTCAAGATCAATAAGCATTTAACGTTCGTTAACCCATTCCGCGTAACTACAAAATAGGTTATTCATTGTAGGCCACCGAGCAAGTAATGTATCAAGTTTACTGCCTTTTTATAACTTTGCTTACTGGTAAAAATTTATTTCAATTTATTCACACTATCTGTTATAATAGATTTACCAATACATGGTCTTCTGGTGGTAAGGTAATAATTTAAATTTTTAAAAATAAAGGTCTTTTTAGGGATTATTTTCTTTTATTTAAATAAATATAGTCAAATGGAAATAGATACTTTTCTGTATTCTTGGAGTGTTTTTTTCTTTGAATAATATGTAACCAGTTTATTCTCTGGTCACAAAATAAATGTAGTGACTATAGAGACGTAAATTCGGTTTTATTATAAAGCTAAATCAAACCGTTGTATATTTTATGCACTCCATGGCTTTGCGGCCGTGTTTACTACTTTGGTTTACACTTTAACCTCATAAAATTATACTGACCAAAATAGCTCCAGCTTAATTAAAACATACCTACCATTAGCTTATATACTAGTAGGTACCTACTTTATAGTCATTTATACGCGAATGTATCTCGGAAAAAAATTCTCGATAGGGACACCCTAATCACCTAGCAGTATGTAATATGCTTTACGACCTATAATATCTACCAAAATACACAAAATATACAATTTTTTTTATAAAAATCGGTCGAACTGTTTCAGAGGAGTGCGACCACAAATACCGTGACACGAGATCACACATTAGATTATAACAACACAAAACACACTTACTTACATTTGCGTAAAGAGAAACAATTCGAGGATCGAAGGCTATATTGAAGGAGATTTTAATTAAGAATCGTCTTGTCTTTCAATCTTAACAAACCTTCAGCTTTAATCCATTCCCATTTCAAGGTTGGTACAAATTGTTAGTGATATCCTCAGCCTTGGCATTTGTTGTACGTATTCCGTCTAGCAATATTAATGCATAGAAGCGACATCTAAATTTTTTCCGACTACGGAGAAACTAAAAGGTACTCTATGATTTCAGTCCGTATGTGTGTATTGTTCTATAATAAAACAAAGTTGTGTTAGTTACAACACTTATAACTCAAGAACGGCTGAACCGATTTTAATGTCTTTGGTTCGTTAGACTTGTCTCGACCCGAAAAGCAGAATAACTAAAAAAATATGGAATAAAACACAAAGAACATTTAAGAAATAAACATAAAACATAAAACACACACACACACACACACACACACAAACGCACAGGTCCGACACAGGAAAAAAATTGATTTAAAGCTAAAATTAAGCTTACCTAATAGAAGAGGCTAAACCGCATAACTCAGGGAATCCTAGTACGGGGTCTAGGGCTGCATTAAAATTTTTATGTCTTGCATTATATGTTTGAATAAAAATTTCTTATTTCTAATGATTTCTGCTATGAACCTATAATAAATTCTAATAGAATTATTAATTATTTTCTGTGGTACGAACGTAATGGTACGATTAATTCCAACATAATGTGATTCGACTTGCCTCTTCTAGTAGAGCATATTTCTTGATGTTTCTAGCAAAGTATCCATTTTTATTAATTTAGGAAGAACGCTGTGATGTAATAAAACTTAGTACATTAGTTAACTTTTGGTGTTGTTTAGGTGTTTTGGGTCCGCCATTGATGGGGTCTAAGGCACCGCTCGATGATAGTTCATCCTATAATTTTTTTTCAAATGGATAATTGCTGTTGGCCTTACATAGTAGCCTTTATAGCTTCACGCGGACAGGTGAGCGAGCTTGGAGAGACTCAACCAAGAAGACATATTTGCGAGGTGGGAGTGATACCTCCAGTACCTCCACCCTCGAGAAGTAGGGGCATGCGACATCCTAAGGGCACCCTTGTGAGGTTCGAACCTCTGCTTAGGACGTCGCCTGTTGGAAGACATCGGGATTGGTTGACCGCTCGCGCGGGAATGCCTTGTGGCGGCGGAAAAGAAATCGAGACATCGAGGACGAAGTATTCTTGTTGGGCACATAGTTGGCCGCTTGAAAAACCATGGGATTGGGATGGGCTTCAGCGTACTTTAAGTAGTTCGTGGAGAGCTACTTCATGTAATGAGCTATGCTGGGAAGCTCGAAATCGCGATAGATATCTACATTATGTAAGAACCACGGTCAGCCCGTGGCCGTGCGAAAGAAGCGATTTTAATCCGCTGCAGCAAGATGGTTTGCTTCTATGCAAAGACCACGTTGGCGTAGGTCAGAACGGGACGAATATCTTGTAAAGTGTCGTCTTGTTACGGAGCAACATTTTACTCGTCTTGCCTGTCATCGGATACAGGTTCATCCTATTGGAGATTGTTGGACTTCGCACCTAGTTAATGTTTAGATACCCGAGAGTTTGACACGTTTTGGTTGCATTACCTATTAGTGATGTAATGTTAATCTAGTTTAGACTAAGCACTAAGGGTCAGATCTATGAACCGTGCTTAGACTTTGCTCAGACTTAAAATTATCCGAACAAAAATAATTGTCCTTAATCAACCTAAACATTTGCCGTTTCATATGACTTTTAAATTTTGTCGTATTAATAAAGTATCAGTCATTTGGTAAAGAACATCTAGTACATTTGCCTATTGTCTGAGCAAGTTTAAGTGCGCTTTATAATCTCACCATAGGTCTGGTCTTCAATGAGCATCGGTGAAGGCTTGACGATTGTAACCATTGAACTAGCTACCGCCTACGCGCATAGAGCACGAGATGTATGCAACCGAATCGTAAGACAGTAGGTTTGTGTCTGCGTACTTTGGCTTCAAGCCATCAGGAGCTTATTGCAAAACATGAGGAGGCTTTGAAGGTACTCCACCTCGTGTGCGGAGTAGGTAAGTGGCAAGGTACGGAAACCTTATGCGGTTGATGGCTGGATGCATTAATGGCCCACTATTGGGCACGAATCTCTCCCCTTGAGGAGGCGTAGAGCTTACTTCACCACGCTGCTTCAGTGCGGATTGGTGGAGGGATTAGTGGCCAACCCGAGTATTGGAAGTTTTCAAAGCGCCCGAGGGCCACCGATATGGCTTAATGACTGTTATCTTATGATAACAACCGTGACGATGCCTTTACATGCTCTCCGAAGCACGGAAACGCCTAAGATTTTTTTTGCTACTAGCGGTCACCTATCCAACTGCGCTTGCTGTTGCTGAACTTGGTCGATCACTTAGGATCGATGCAAGCCGCCGGGCTATGAGCGCTTCAAACAAATGCTTACATAACTAGGTACATCCGATTGTCGATTCAATTCCAATTATCACAAGTCGTCAAACAATAGCTCAATAATCTGCACCTTTCATAACCCTCAACAATAAGAACAACTCTTGCTAAAATATTATGTACATATACAGGTTAGTTGAAAAGATAGGATGTTTACATTGAAATTGGATAAGATGCGGGAACCCTTGTTTATAGTTCTACGATCATAAACCGGATATTTATTTCATAAACGGAAATTATACGGATCATGAAGGAGGCATACTGATGGCAAAACTCAGCGTTTTAGAAACAGAATAGGGATCCCATCAATTTTGGTCTGCGTGGGATTTTACACTAGCAGGATTTGGGCTATATTTTACAATGAGTTTATATGAGGCTGTAATTATATTGGATTTATTTTGGGAGTATTTTACACGTTTTATAATTTACCATCATATAAACAAAATGTTCTTAACATGTGATAATTTATTGAGTTAGGCCTTCTCTCCACGTAGACGTACGTTATAATCATGCTATTGTCAATCGTCGCTTGCTTGCTGCTTGCTTGCATCTTGCATATTTCATCTTTAAAATAAATACGTCTGAGCTGTGTTGTCATGAATGTCTAAATGTCATTATGCAGATTGCATGCAAACGACAAATGAAGAGCCGTGGACAAAAGGCCTTAACTAACGACACCCAGGAGTTGAATAGGTGATAGCTTCATGAATGTTTGCGTGCTTCGAAGGGTACGGTAAGATCAGTTTTTATGATGATACTAGAATAATATTTATTTACACTTAGATACCAATTTTAATAAGATATTTTAAAGTTCTACCACGGAAGACATAATAATACATTATTATTTTTTATCTAATATTACGTAATCTTCGAGTGGAAGATGTTAAATAAAAAATAAAGAAGTGAATGGTAAGGTTGGTTTATTATGTGCACTTAATTTAAGCATTACAATGATGTCAGCTTTTACAGTGACACATTTTATTTATTATTTCGGATGACAACCACAAATTTTTATTCGCAGGATGGTATGTGTTAAATTAGACCTTTGTATCCATTTTATTTATGTGCCTAAATATGACATGTTTTCCGGGAAAGCTTGGCAACCCTAGTCGGTCGATGACCGATCCTGCTATAACGCATGATCCTCTCAGAGCCTAAGTGTTTGTCGTCCCCGATAGAGTACTTGGACCCTCGCAGGGATGCTTTTTGGGCCACGTCTGTTTGTGAAACGTATTTCGACATTATACGATCCATTGGGTCCACGAATTGAGAATTATGAGTATGTGGCGGATAGATGCTGGTGGATATGGAGCAAAGGTCTTTGGGCACAATAATGTACCAAGCATTTTATTAGTTTATTTACAAATCGTTTATTATGGTACGGTGTAGTGAAGTTGGGTGTTTAGTTAGCAACCAAGTATTGATAAACGCCGTGCAATAATAGACCACTTAGGTAAGTCATGAAAAGTATACTATTTTATAACATAGTGTGAACTTAAACAGTACTTAGGTCACGGTTTTTCGTGACCTAAGTAAGTAGTCCTTGTTTACACCATCTAAAGATTTGTAGAGAAACTCATAAGTTTTCAGGCCTCGGAACTTGTAAACTTTCGATACTCGATACCCGGTATCGAATAACACGACGCTGCAATTCACCTGTTCTTAATTTGAAAATTTTCCATTATTTTCACATCGCTAGAAGCTGACTTTTGTAATCCATACTTCTGGCATACTACTCGTATTGGGTGACTTTGACCTAAAAATTAAAACGCAATGTTACCAATTATGTTATGGTGCTATTAATGTTTAAAGATTGGGCATTGAAGTCATTTCAAAGATGGAATCAATTAGATTATTAAATTAGCTGCTATCTCAACTTCCAGACATTATTTTCGATTATGTAAGCTACGGTCATTTCTTTGTTTTTAAAAAATTACGCTTTGTCTTGTTTGTTTCAGTTGAAAGTGTTCAGAGATACCAAGTGTGAATTTTAAGTGAGTTTATTTTACCTGTTTTACCTTTTTTACCTGTTATTTTCTCATATTGGTATTTTTATTATTACTCTCATTATTATTATTATATAGTACAGTCAATAAAGTAGTTGTAGAGTGCGTGAGCGGGAACCTAAGCGATTTCTTCAGAAACTTATTCAGGGTGCTTAGGGGGATAACATACTAAAAGTCCCCGCGTCTAGGAGGTGAGCCGGAGGGAGGGGGGGGTTACAAAGGTCTCAATTTTAGGTTTTTCGCCAATATCTCAAAAACGGTGCGTTGTAGCGAAAAATGTTCTAGGATGAAATGAAAGCTTATAAAATTCTCTATAACTTTCATTCTGTACACTTTTTCTATATCTCCAACCGTTTGTGAACTACACGCTCCAGAAATGTCGAAATTAAAGTAATTCAGCGTGATAACCATTACCTGATGCGAAAATTATCTTAAAATTTATAGTAACCTAAGCTGGGAGTACCTCCACGTATATAGTAAAGGCAGTAACAGTAAGAAATCGCGTTTTTTATAACAGTGGATAACTGAGCAGAGGCGGGAAAACAATCATGATATTGATGAAGATTTCTTTTCGCTCAATATCTTTAATGCTCGCTGTAGGAAACGCGACCTTCTTGGCTAAAACTCCTATTGATATTGTATACTTGCCTTCGGGCTTATGTTATTATAGGTTTTCGCAATTTTATTTTGTCTGGCACGGTAGTCTAGCCGGTAATGCAGGGGGGCAGCCACAAAATATTCTTTTCAGATATACATATACTGTTATTAGTAACACAATTGGGTTATCCAACATAAGTACTAATAAGAGTCCTGTATGCATTTTGTATGACGAGAATGTCGTTGAAGGAAGTAACGATGTCTCTGAGGGAAAGGAAAGGGAATGCCGGGTCGTATTAAAGCTAGTAAGGAAAGGAAAGACGGCAAATATCGAAGTTTCCTTGACTTGACATCCCTTTTGATTTACATCAGCTGTCGTAAAAATGACACCCGAATTGATACCATTAAAAAAGACGTTAGGCAGGCATCTTTATTTAATGAAGAGGCAGGGTAGTCGCAGCTCAGACCTTCTGCTCCACCATTTGCCTTCAAGAATAATTGTTTTTTATGTGCATGTTGCCTTAATGAAGATATAAAAAAGCCTTTTAACAAAAACAAACAAAAAAAACGAGTATCTCATCGTGGGAAAGTAATCCATGTAAGCAAATATTTCTTCCATAGCCTCTACGACCTGGGTATCTCTAGAGATCTCAGTTTTGTAGAGTTTTGGGTAACTGACAGGCTTCACAAGTGAGTAATAGTGTCTTCGTGATATTTTGCTCCTTCAGCAACAATATCGGTAATGCAGGAAAAAATATCAAGAACTTCGTTACCCCAGGCATCATTTCTCGAAGAACATACCTGCTTGATACAATATTTAGCAGCTAGAGTCTCAAGTGAATGTACAACCCGCCTTTTTTTCAAACGCTTTTTTATATCTTCATTGAGGCAATATGTACATAAAAACAATGATTCTTGAAGTCAATTGGTGCAGCAGAAAATCTGAGCTGCAACGGAACTTCCTCTTCGTTATATAAAGATGCCTGCCTAACATCTTTTTAATGGTATCAGTTCAGGTGTCATTTTTACGACAGCTGATGTGAATCACGCTGTTATCACGCTGAATAACTTAAATTGCTACATTTCTGGACCGTATAGTTCAAAAACGGTCGGAGATACGGAAAAAGTATATAGAATTAAACTTATAGAGAATTTTATAAGCTTTCATTTCATCTTAGAACATTTTTCGCTACAACGCACCGTTTTTGAGATATTGGCGAAAAACCTAAAATTGAGACCTTTGTAACCCCCCCCTCCCTCCGGCTCGCCTCCTAGACGCGGGGACTTTTAGTATTTTATCACCCTAAGCACCCTGAACAAGTTTCTGAAGAAATCGCTTAGGTTCCCGCTCACGCACTCTATACGGGTGAATTTCCCAAGTGCATTTTTGAGACGGCGAGGTTGAAAATTAATGTGTGGAGGTAAACTACAATTATGCATAATTTTATATAGGTAGTTTAAGTAGTGATCTACATGATAGTGAAGTATTCAGAGGTATTTAATACATAGATTCTTAATAAAAAAATATCTAAGACCTAAAATCTAATTCCGGTGTACTGTCCAAACTGCGTTTATTTACATATTTTATTAATTTAATTTTTTTTGGTAAATAAATTTCATTGAAAGGGAATGTTTTTTAGAAATACATTAAATAACACAACTAATATATATTTATGGAGTAATTTAAGATTAAACAACAGCTCTTAAAACATCTTTTAAAAATGTCCTACAAAAAAAAAGCAATACCGGTGGCGCATTTTGTATACTTCATTACTTGTTACTTCACGATTTGGAAGACACCTTACTGGCTCTCCCCGCACCGTTCAGTTGTGCTCTTGCAAACTGCGTGTTAGGATGACCGACTGGCTGCGTAATTTTCCTGCCAAACACGTAAGTACTAACTGCGGTGGCGCAGGAATACAAAATCATCCAATTCCGATGTCATGTATATTAGTAAAAGTACAAAGCAGATTATCTAGAAATTTTATGGAGGGTTCCATTAACGGTTTTCAGCTACAATTGTGAAATAAACGTTAACCTGTGACTAAAAGTTTTCTTTAAAATTCAAGTTTTGTCTCTGATTCTAAGTCCGGTGGCGCAATCTCGGTGGCTCCGGTGGCAAATCAAAGCGTATAGGGAAGTATAGGCCATAGAAATACAAGCGTGTCTCCATCTATCCATCAGCCCTTGGAGGTCCACTGTTGGACATAGGTTTCCCCTAACTTTCACCACTCTGACCGGTCCTGAGCCTTCTGAATCCAGCGGATGCCCGCTGTCTTCTTCAGGTCGTCAGTCCACCTGGTCGGGGGGCGTCCTAGCATCCTATGCTCCTTTTTCCGAGACGTGGGCGCCATTCGAGGACCTTTCTTACCCAACGGTTATCGGTCCTTCGCACTATGTGGCCCGCCCATTGCCACTTCAGCCGGCTAATTCTTCGAGCTATGTCGGTTACCCTTGTTCGTCTACGGATCTCCTCATTTCTGATGCGATCACGTAGAGAAATACCAAGCATAGCCTTCTCCATAGCCCGCTGCGCTTCTCTGAGGTTGTGGATTAGGCCAATAGTAAAGCACCACGTCTCGGATTCATATGTCATCACTGGCAACACAAACTGCTCGAACACCTTAAACTTCAGGCACTGAGGTAGTGTTTTGGACGAGAATATATGACGGAGTTTCCCAACGCAACTCATCCGAGTTGGATTCTACAAGTGACTTCTTTCTCGAAGTTTGACTTACCTATCTGGATCACTTGTCCCAGGTAATTGTATTCGTCTAGAACTTCGTGAGCAGCGCCGTCAACAACAACCGATACGGGTGTGACATGGACATTCGACATGATTTAAGACCCACCCGTTGTGAGGCGCTGTTCAAGTCCCCCGAGCATTGTTCCAAGTTCCAAGACACTTCTCTGCAGTTGGATGGGGTTCGTTGCTGTGTCGTGTACTCTGACGGACATGATGGCGGATGAGTACAAACACTTCAACATCTCGATATACCGGTAGTCGATCCGCCACTGCTGGAGAGAATCTAGTACCACCCAGATCTCGATAGAATCAAAGGCCTTCTCATAGTCCACGTAGGCTATACATAACGGCAAGTTATAGTCCTCGGTCTTTTGTATAATCTGCCGCAATGTGTGTATATGGTATATGGTGCTGTAGCCTTTTCGGAATCCTGGTTGTTCGGGAGGCTGATAGTCGTCAAGCCTGCGTGCAATGCGATTTGTGAGGACCCTCGAAAACAGCTTATAAACGTGGCTCAGAAGTGCAATGGGCCTGTCTAATTACCGCTAAAAGGAGTCCGTTCATCTAGACTCCTATTCTTCAAAATGTAAATAATATCTTTAAAGTATTAAATGATCCTGCCTTTATGATTTCTCATGGGCATAAATCAATTTCGGTGGATCAAATTCTAATTCCAGTGGTCCTAATTTTGGTGGCATTTGATAGTGTAATTTGATAATATCTCCGGAACAAATAATTTTTTTTTCAATCTCTACTATATGACTAATTATCACTACTATTTACATATTATTTATGCCAAATAAAGTGTATTAGAAACATCAAGTTTAAATTTAATCAATTTCGGTGGCTTGGATTTTAATTCTGGTGGTCCTTTTATAATTTCGGTGGCATTTGATAATTTCAAATGGAAATATCTCATGAACTAATCATTTTTTTTCGATCTCTAGTATATGATTAATTAGTACTACTCTTTATCTATTATTTAGGCCAAAAAAATTTATCAGAAACAGCAAATTTAAATTCGCCACTGTAATTAGTCAAAATTCGAGTTTGTTGAAATTCACCCATACCCTCTTTTGAGTCATTCGTTGACTGGACTAATACTGATATTTTTATTATGTATTATGATGGGATCATTGAGAAATGACGGAACTCCTCAAATAATATAGATAGATACGGCAATGTAGATACCTATATTATGTATTTCGAAGTACAGTTTTTAAAGTCTGATGTTTTTTGATATAAATTTGATTATTAATGTTCGAAAAATTACAACTCTGGACTGAACACGATCAATGAATTCCAGGAATTTAAGACCAAAAAATAAATATTGATTTGAAATGAAACATGCTGAAATCTTATAGGCTTAACTACATAATATGATAGGCTACAAAACTCCTTACAGTGCGTGGTGCGACGAAGCTTTTTAGTTTTGCAAACCTAGCCTCTAGAAACTAGACAAAAATCGCCAAACGTTGCCTTCGAAATGTATGGAAATGACATGACAATGACAAAAGTCAGTAACTCATTTTTCTGCACATAATGTCATGCGCCATCTACATATATTATCTTAAAATTTTTGTACAGGAAGGGTGCAAAAGCGACTTTATACAATGGGCCGAATGTGTCTAACACATTGTTTTAGTGGTCTCAAACCACATTCGGATTGTCACCATTCAAATGAAGCCAGTTTGAGGCATATCGGTTGGATGGTTTCAGTGTCTATAAAGGACATCCGTACAAATATTTTTTGTGTTTTATATATACCTATATACATAGATGTGCGGAATGTTGAAAAGATTGCAAGGCTAACCATCACGAAGCTGTTATGAAGACAATCGAAGACATCCTGGCAGTCTATTATGAACTCTTAATTCCAGCCAAGTCCAGTGTAAACGTCAAATTCGTGTTACGAAAGCAGTCACGTGACACTTTTTAGCCAATCATACGTCGTTCAAAGCCCGAGAAATGAATTGCCTAGAATATGAATGGTTTTATAAAAGTTCATAATAGGCCCGCTGTTCATCAAAGGACAAAAGCTTTCAAGAAATGCCACTAGCCGACCAACTCCTACATAACATATTATCCAACTAATACTAAACTATCCAAAGTAACTAATAAATAGCATCCAATCTTTTAATTTTGGCCATCGGATAATAATATACATATAGCATCCAATCTATTTTGGAAAATAATCGGATTGAATGCTGAAAGAAAGTAGACTGTCATAGCAATAATTTACATCACGAATAACGGTTTCACATAAAAATCCCTTAATTGCTTAGATCGACTCATCGTCTTAAAATAGATTTTATTTGTATTTGGTATGCAAAACACATCGACAAAACATTATATTATAAGATCTAAAGATGGTTGCACACTGTGATTTGAAACTCATAATATCATTATGGCTAGTGTCCTTGTGCCCATGATCCATGTAATTATTAATTTATTAATTACCTTATTATAACCTAGAACACACACTATAAATACAGTAGTATTTACAGATTATTCGTTTTACAGAGTGAAATTATTCGTTACGTTTACGTTTATCATAAATGTTAGTAATAACTGTAATGTTTTTTTCTAAAATTTAAGTTTTTTGTAACGTGCTGTATCTGTATGGAACTTCAATGTATTTCAGAACTTTACCCGACATCTTGACTTTATTTGTTCTAAGTCTACAAGTAATAAAATAAATTTGAATTAAGACGACCCGTGTGGCGTTATGGTTACCATGCCGGATCGCCGCGCCAAGGGTCCTGGGTTAGATTCCCAGCGAGGCGGAAATTTGAATGATGAGTTTGAATTTCTGTTCTTGGTCTGGGTGTGAATGTCCTTGTCTTGTGTGTTGTCCATGGCACCCACGACACAGGGAATCCTAGTGTGGGGCTATGAGTGTGAAGCGTTATTTATTTCATTTATAAAAATAAAATAAATTAATTTTAATGATCGTTGTGTATGCCATCTCCTTAACCCTTAGAATCTGGGTGGCGACAATGTTCAGTGGGTATCATTCGAACAATTTAATGATTACACTGCATAAGCAATTCCGTCCTCGTGTAACACAGATTCACGGTATCCGCGTTTATAGATTTGTCATAAATTGTTATATTAACAGAACTAATAGAGAGTGAATTTTTATTTGAAACTAGCGCTCTGCCCACAGCTCTGCCTGTGTTTCCCAGGATTATAAGTATCCGATATGTTATTCCAGATCATGGTCTCATGTATGCAAAGATCTTACGTGAAAGAGTAATAAAAATCCATACAATATCTTTCACACACTTTCACATTAATCTATAGTATAGATTCTATACTATTATAAAGCTGAAGACTTTGTTTGGTTGAACGCGCTAATCTCAGGAACTACTGGTTCGAATTGAAAAATTATTTTTGTGTTTGATAGTCAATTTATCGAGGAAGGCTATATAACATCATATATTTAAGTAGTTGGTTTTGTTCACAAATTAACGTGGATGAAACCGCGTGGCGCAGCTGGTTTATAATATTAAGTAGGTTGAAGATTACTTTTATGGTATGACATGAACGGCTCATAGCCCGGCGGCGATCTTAAGTGATCCTTAGTGAGGCAACAGTGGGCGCGGTCAGTAGGTGAATGGGTGACCGCTAGGCATCGTTCCCAGTCAGATAACCATGTCAGAGGCATTCGAGTGGAATAAAACTTCCGACACTTGTATTGACACCTGACCCTTTTGATAATCTGTATTGAGTTATTGACCAATATCCATGTAATTGGGTCGAAATATAGGCGTACAAAACAATTGTGAGTACCTACCCCTAACCACAGACTTGAAAAAAGAACCAGATGTCACCTTGTTTATCGAGAGTGACGCTGCCCGCTTACCATGTGTGTGTAATTTTTAGTGCGGCCGATTAAAGGTCGTAGCTCATCTACATGACACCGCTCCCACCCAACCAAAGTATGAGAATTCAAATATAGACTTAAAATCGTGCTCTGTAGGTGCACTTTGCAGTAACAACAAAAATTAGCAGCCCGCGCGCGGGAGGCAAGCTTGCCGCAACCTTGCCACTCAATAGTTGCATCTACAGGGCACGATTTAAAGTTTATATTTGAATTCTCATACTTTGGTTGGGTGGGAGCGGTGTCGTTCAGATGAGCTACGACCTTAATGGCGCATGGTGTCAATGTGTGCTTGTGATACTTGTACGAATAGAGGAGTTGGTATTACTATGGGTGCTTCACCGAATTTGTTGCTGACAATCCGTCTTTTTTCAAGTCTGTGCCCCTAACATTGTAAAATGTGTTCAGTCGACGATGAGTTAAATTTAAAATCAAATTCATTCCACAGTGGCACGGATTATATTAGTTTAGTGCCTGTTCGTAACTAGAGTGTGTGGTATTGAAACAGCAATTTTTATGAGCTCTCAGCAATAAACTTGGTAGTTGATACCAACATTAATCGGTGCGTGAAATGAGAAGTGATGGTATTATGATACCTTATAACATAACTCTTGGGGAATGGATTAAAATAAGATAGGAACGTTACTTAAAGGCCAGTCCATTCCAGTCTTAAGGCTACAACTAAATTACCCTCGCTTTGCTTCGGTTTTCATATAAACCCATTGTTTTAATAAAATATAGTCTGAGTAACAATAACAATAGAGTATGCTAATTGCTATTGGTGAAAGAAGTTTTAAAATCCCTCCAGTAATTTTTAGGGTTCCGTACGAAAAAACGAAAAACGGAACCCTTATAGGATCACTCGTGCGTCTGAGCGACCGCCGTTCATAGCCGATTTACTCCGAAACTACTGGACCAAATGAGTTGAAAGGCGCTCATGTACATTTTTGTGACCTAAAGACGAAGGTATAAAGTAAACAACAGAATTTTGAAAAAAAAGTTTTTTAAAGAAATCTAAATTAAACAAAAAAAATGAGAGGTGTCAAGGGACACCCGGATGGAACGAAGTTCCTTTCGATTTAAGTATTGTTTAACGCGCTCAGCAGTGTGATTCAGCAAGTTGTACAGCGCCATCTAGTTTTATAATTATTACTGAATCACTTCAAAAAGTGTCGTGACAATTTTTCGTAAGAATTTTTTCTGTCTAGCCCCCTTTCATAACGCGCGATATGGAACTTCGTTCCAACTGTTACACAAACCGTATCGTGTGGTATGTTAAATTAAAGGACTCATTGTAAGGATATAAAATATAATTATGTATGTCCTCCACCAACCCGCACTGGAGCAGCGTGGTGGAGTATGCTCTAGGCCTCCTCAAGAGGAGTGACCCGTGCCCAGTAGTGGGCCATTAGTGGGTTGAAGCCAGCCATGTATGTTACAGTTACTAATTGCACGCGTGGGCGTTAAGTCTAATTACCGTGATCAGCAGTCAATTCCTGCTGCATCTTATAAACAACATGGAAATTACGTAAGGCACGTAATAAAACACGACTAAAACACCAAATGACATTATAATAATAACTACTGGGAACCAGTAGAGTAACCACGTTACACTTCCTTGTAAAACGTCTTTTTATGCAAGTTGATCTGGCTTAGGAGCAGAATATCCAATTCATAAAAGGGTCCGATTCTCTGATAGTCAAATTCGCAAAATGTCCAATTCTTAAACAATCAAACGTGTGCATTTGTGTGTGTCTGGGTACGTAATTTGTGCGTATTATCCAACTAAAAATCGTTAAAGAGCGCCATCATCTCTAGGATGATCTTATAATTATAGGGCGGTATGGTTAATCCAAGATTCGGTTTGAAATGCTGAAATATGGCAAACTGTGTGTAAAAATGACATTAATTGTAAGATCTCAAGATTCGGTCGCAGAGATCTTAAAATCGGTTTATTAATAGGAGCCCTACGGTATAATTATTGAGACATAACATACAGCCATGGAAAAAACTAAGCATCGCAACCGCTTTCTAACTTGAAACAACTATTTACAACGTATCGGGAATCTATTTTATCTTTTCTTGGTGGTCTGTCGTTGCGGGTCTGTTAAATCGATGGTGCGGAGACAAACTAACAATGTCTCGCCACAATAATTTGTAACATCCAAAGGTCGAGTTATTGATCAGAGCCAATTATGAGCGGTGACACCATCATTTATTGGTAAACATAGGTAAGTTAATTTATTACCTGCGGTATAATTTTAGTGGTACCTAAACGGTAAAAATAAAAGCATAATTCAAAATGACACGATGTGTGTCCATCCATTTTTGATTGCTTGACCTACTGAACAACAGACGAGACATTATCGTCAAATCGATCCTTTTAGGGTTCTGCCGGTCTATTGTGAACTCTTAATTCCAGCCAAGTTCCAGTGTAAACGTCAAATTCGTGTTACGAAAGCGGTCACGTGACACTTTTTAGCCAATCATACGCCGTTTAAAGCCCGAGAAAAGAATTGCCTGGAATATGAATGGTTTTATTAAAAGTTCATAATAGGCCCGCTGTAGTCAAAACAGAACCGTATTTATGTTATCCCACAAGCAAGACGATCCATCTAATAATAAATGGTCACATTGCCATGTGCATTGCCAATGGACATGAATGAAAAAACACCAATGACTTTCTGGCAAAAAAAGAAGCGGAGGATTCGTATTATCTGGCTCAGTAACACTGCAATCAAAACAAGTTAAAATAAGAAGCAAAAAGAAATTTTAGCATTTTGTACCTTACCAACACGCATGGATACCGTCAAAATTAAAATTGCACATAGTCTAAATCACTAAATAGACCGCCGAAGTGAAAATAAAGCTGAAAAAACATGATCAAGTGTCAAGTTTGCAGTTTGACTTGATGCATCCAGTTTGCTTGAGATAGCTATTATAGCCAGATAGCCACCGTGGCCACACACCGTCAAGTTTACTGGACGCCTCGTCAAGTTCGCTGCAAACTGGACAAAAAGGTATAGTTGATTGTGTATGGCCAGCATAACGAAGTCACATTTATTACTAACTCAATTCTTTATAATTGAATCTTCTAAAGCGTTCTTGCTCTTTATATAAATTCTTAATTGTTATCACCTTATTCATTATCGATTACCTCGAATGGTTAGACCGGCTCGCCCACGAATGCGCTCCTAGCTGTGTCACGTATTAAAGGCAAATATGTCTCGATATTAAAAAGTAGTTTCATTGTAGGTATACATATAATAAAGTACTTTTAGCAAAAAGTTATTTCAAGCGTTTATATTATATATTATTATAATGAAAAAAGAAAATGATTGTATCCCGTTTTAGAGTAATGTAGTAGGTACTCATACGTCGCTGGGAATTGGTTCCTACTTATATAAAAGTTTACATAGAGAAGAAGTGCAGAAAGCTAAATTCTATGTAGTAGATACTATGTAATGTTCACGTTAATTAAAGACAATAAAACATTAAATTCTAAGTGTTTAAGTAATGTTTTGTCAGGCGGTCGAAATATCGAGCGCAGATCGACTTTCTAGAATACTACTTAGATTAAGGATAGATAATTAATCATTATTCGAGCCATATCGATATAAATTAGATTATTCACATAAAATTTACCTATGGGTTTAATTCATCATTCATTTGTCAAGTAAGTATTCGAGGGATAGTAACTGAGATATAACTTATGACATATTCAGTCAAATCTGCTCTATCGTTGAAAACCTTCACAATTTGTAATATACCGATGTTATGAAGAAAAATAAATACTAAAACAAGAAGTAGCTTATGTTAGATAATTTCAGTACACTTATCAACGGGGATATAGCTCAGTGGTAGAGCATTCGACTGCAGATCGAGAGGTCCCCGGTTCAAACCCGGGTGTCCCCTAAAATTATACCCAAACCAACATTTTTGAAATGTAGGGTAAACATGTAGGGTACCCAACGATTGTCACCCTAAAAATTTTTACTTCTTTTTGTTTAAAATATAATGTTTATCTATCTAGGAGAAAATTAATTAGAATTTTAGTGTATGAAAAAATAATATTTTAAAATAAAAGGGCGCAAAACCATATCTATTGACACTTGAATGCAATTTGAACAAAACTAAGTAAGCAAAATAAGTAAAATCGTGAAAAAGACTTATTTTATGTCATGATTTTACAACCATCAAACTTCTACATTAACTTGCATAGACTTATAAGGTTTATGTTAACTTGCCATGGGCGAACAAAAACATCATACGAAATGAGAGCCACCATGTTTATCTCAATTCACTAATCCTGCTAGTTGTAAAACAGCAGCTGGTAAAAAATTGCAGGAGCAGAAATTTGGGAAACGTTTCCAATTTATCAAATGACAATTATAGTAACTAAAAGTAAAGGTAGCAAACATTAAAAAAATAATGTATTATAGTTTAGGACATAATACGAAAAAGGTCTCAACAATTGTAGACTTTCCTCTATTTGTTGCCATACTAACAATTCGATTGGTCCCCGGTTCAGACTCTATATTCCACTGAAACAATTGAAGTAAAATCAGGTTATAGAGTGTTTCCTAATTTATGGGACTAATAGACATAATAAAATTTATTGAAAAGTACAACTTAGGTAACTCTTGTCGACATATTGAATGGTGTAAAAATACAAGGTGTTTTTTTTTTTTCAAAATAAATAAGTTTCTTGTTTTTTGTTTTCCTAGCCTGAAATATTGATTTTTTGTATGTCATTACTTCCCAGAATTTGATCGTTGAGCGATACTATCACACGGTGTAATAATACAGGATGAGTTTTTTTTCAAAATTGACGGGTTCGATTACTGGCTAGGAATATTAATTTTTCTAAAATCTAATTATGCAGTTTTAGTTTTCATCAAAATTGGCCCCGAGACACCTTTGATAATTTTTCGATATTCCTTATAGTTTAGAATTTAGCCATCTACGACCATTATCTATTTACCATTAAGGTTTCATTTGAAAGGCAATAATCTGAACTACTAAAACAATGCATCAGGCATTGATACAGTCTATTTTCAACTTTTCTCATACAATAATTTGAAGATAATAATGTAAAGATGGCGCATCAACGTCAACGTCAACACAAAAACACTGATCTGCATTCAATGATATTATATGTATAAAAGAGGTCATTGTCTGCATTGAAGTAGGTATAATGTCATAGAACAGACACCTCGAACAATATGTGTGTCCCGCCCGGGAGGTTCTATTTTCAAAATTGAGCCCCCGTTCTCCTTTCAAAATCGAACGAATCCATTGAAGATTGAAGCCACGTGGCGCCAATTTATTGAGACTTATATCGTGTTCGCGGTGTCGGTTCTATACGCTAGTAATAATTCGATACTTCAATGCTGATCTGTCATTCTCATCAGAAAATTTTAGCGTAGTGGAACATGCTGGGTATCCACTAGTTTATTATATTAGTAGGACTACGTAGGTACTCTACCCGGTCAATGCCCCATGCAACACGTATGAATTTCCATTCATTCAAGGCTAGATTCCTGAAATTATATATTATTGTTACTAGTTTTAGTTTGTAATCACATTGTTTTGTTGTGACTTACAGCGGATATTTTAACCCGCTTGGTACCTACTTCCAAATTACTCGTAAAGGAACTGCGTAGTATGTGCGTTCGTTCTATTAACAAGTTTCGTCATTATTCTTTATAAAAACAGTTTATTATATAGAGCTGCATAATGTTTATTTAAGAACAAATAAAAAAATACTTAAAAATGATTGTAATTTTTACTTTTGACATACCTAATACTTCATTTTGATGACGAAATGAATATTATTTGACTTACTACAAAGTAATTACAAAATTATTTTGATTCCTGTGATGACAGTTTCAATATAATCCTGCGCCTTTTTAGTCGACAACGCATCGGTGATGGTTTGGCATGTACCATTATCCCGACTGCCTGATTTGTAACTTTGAAACTTTTTGTATGGTATAATGTAGTAATAAAGTACCTACAGGTAGTAGGTACCATAATATATCTTTTTTAATACAGTTGCTCAAAAAGTGGCGTATTGCAGGGACGTATAGCGTTCGGGAAGTGGGCTATTACACACTCGTGCTTTTTCTTTCCCAACTGTCAAAATAATGTGTATTAAAAAGAAAAAACTAACCACGAAGTTTTTACAAAAAAAAATCATAGAAGTTTTTATGATTCATGCAAATATTTCTAAAAAGAAGCTACTAATTTGTTTCAATATCAGATTTATTGATTTGATTCAATGAGTTATATTAGGTTTCATTTTATTTCATCTTATTAAATTTCATTTTCATTTCATAACAATAAAAAAAATCTACTGAAGACTTGGCTGTATGGGCATAATTCCCTTTGCCTACCCAGAATGGGTGAAGAAAACAAAAAATAATATCTGCTTATTATATTCTTTTACGATTAGCGCCATTTTCCAAAAAGATTGTGTTTTTATTATTCTATTAAATTGCATCATTTTTTCGCAACTGTATTAAAAATAGTTGTTCAGTACACGTGCGGAACCGTCATTGCAACTTGTTCCGACTGTCAACACTCGCCTTCGGCTGCGCCTCGGCTCGGGTAGACATTTGTCAGAACTCTTTGCAATGACAATCTTTCCGCACTTGTAACGAAATATACTATTCTACTTCAGTACGATAAACTATACTTCGCATAGTAAGGTCGTAGTAAACTAACGTCAAGTAGAATGCCAAGTTATTTACAGTTTTCACGCGAGTAAACACTGGAGGGAAAATATCGGAAAACTACAAGCCCTAGATGTCATGTTTGACCTAACATGACGGCTGCTTTCTAGGGTTGTCGCCTATTTAAAAAAACAAAATTACTTTTACGATGAAGTGTAATTTTTTTATACAACCTGGCTAGCGTGCACTTTTTACAATATGTTGAGACTATTTTGTTAAATGTTTGAAAAGCGCGATATACAAACTGTGTACGGTCTACAAAAAAATCGTCAGGTTCAATTCACTTCATTGTTTTATTGCTGCCGTTTTTCTTGACTGAAAGGTAATTGATTGATTGATAAATAAACTAAAAATTATGAAAAAAATATTGACTTGCAATACGACCGGTCTGGAGTTAAAATTTGACTATAAATGTACCTGTGATCTTTCAACTTCACTTCAACTTCGACCACAAGTAAGACACAGATATCCATTCAATCCATTCATCCAATTCTTAGGTGATTGAAATAATTAATGGTAATGAAGTTTATTGCGAACTAGGTATTGGTTTAGTTTAACCAATTTTATAAACACATAACTCGAACAGTTATAAAATAGGTTACGACTTACGAGTAATAAACATAATCGGTTTAACTTCTCAATTCCAACTATAACAATAACATCGATATTGCAATCAGTAGCCAAGGCTTAAAAACATCATTGAAACTTCTGAAGTGTCATAAAGTTTTATATCACTGTGCCGTACGATAGGTATGACACAATTTCCTACGTATGACCTTACTTACACTTCACTATGGCTAACTGATCACTATTTGTCGTTTCTATGGCCTGGACGCATTTACACCGATGCGAATCACGCGACGAAATTACATCACATAAGGCTTCATCTCATTAGCGGCCGTTCAGGAAGGGTAACCTACTAGTTAATTTATGAGATACAATGACTCTGTTTTGCCTATTAAGCAATCGACACAGATTTGCATGGATGGAAAAATGTAAGCTTAAATTGACGAAATAAACTGCGATTTTCAATCGAAGCTAAGTTGAGAAAGTTTTAACTCTAGTGGTACATTTAACATTATCCTACTAATATCATAACTGCGAAAGTTTGTGAGTATATGGATGTTTGTTAGTCTTACACGAAAAAACTATTGAACGGATTTTCACAAAATTTAACATTCAGGTGGACCGTGGACTAGAATTAGATATAAGGATAATGATATTTAAAAACTATAGATACGTCATGCTCTTACAAATCCACCAAAAATCTGTTCCGAAAAGAGCTATAACACACACGTTTATTTTTTGTTTGACTACACCAATCACACTACAATAATACACGAAGGCATTTTAACGTTGTATGTCAAATCTCAAGCACTTCTACAACAACAAAACTGCCTATCGTCTTGTATTCACAGAGCGACTACGAGCAGACGAGGTCTTTTGACTGCTCTTACGATCTTCATCTTCGGCGCGCTAGTGACATATGTACCCCTTTTTTACTTATAATATCATTGTATAGGGATAGATAACATCCCGGTAAACACGGGCAAATCCGCGGGCATAGTGGGCAGAGCGCTAATGCGAAACCCTAGTTCCTTTTTGGCTAGCAACTTGACGGCCAATGATGACCACTTACCACCAAGTGGCTAGTTTGCTGTTTCCTTGCTCGGCAAAACATCAGTGATGCGTTTGGTATTACTTATGTCAATTGGCGATGGCGGCAACTCATACTGTTATTATAGTATTATTAATAATTGGAACGAAGTTCCTTATCGCGCGTTGTGAAAGGGGGCTAGACGGAAAATTACGACACTTTTTGATTTTACGAATGACGACACTTTTTTTGAAGTGATTCACAGAGTTTTACAGAGATGGCGCTGTACAACAAAACAATACTTAAATTGATAGGAACTTCGTTCCATCCGGGTGTCCCTTGACACCTCTCATGTTTTTTATTTTATCAGACTAATAGCCGTTTAACTACCGCTTTGTAGATTAATTATACTCGTTATTCCGATCGCCGGACGAGTGGGATTTTTTTCTCATTAGTTCAACTGTCAAAATAAATTATATTTTTTAAAATAAATCTACTCAAAAGGGTGATGCGAATGGGTCATCGTCTCATCTTCATTGTCTTTCTTCCATGCGGCTATTAGTCCGACGATTGGACTAACGAGTAGAACTAGTGAGAAAAAAGCGGTAGACATGGCTTTTGTTCCCACTAGTCTAACGGTAGAACTAGTGAAAAAATCCCACTAGTTCTACGATAGGATTAACGAGTAGAACTAGTGCGAATGAACCTTATTTTCTGTTTCTTTTCGAACGCATTGAAACCTCGTTCGAACTTGAAAACACCTTGCGATACATATCAGTGTAATATAATCCAAATGTCTGTTCCCGAAGGCCCAACCAATATTGTCAGAGCTTGTGCCAAGGTGACTTCCATTTTAATCAGCTTCTCTTATTGAACAGGTCTTGTCGTAAATAAGTTATAAGAAAATTGACTTATTGTTTTCATTAAAGAAGTACGATCGTGATATTACATGGCCACTCGTGGGATTTTACGTTTATTGGGTAGTTCGGAAGTGGCTGGCTGTAAGCATTCCAGGTTCGATTATTATCAAGGATAAGTATCATCAAGATATCTTTGTGACTGATGTTTCTCGGATTTGAATTTACAAAAGGATTGTATTGTAGCTCTCGAAGTTGTCCACGAATATATTTAACTACCTGGAACAAATGATAAAAATAGGTAAGCCCAACTTCGAGAAAGAAGTCACTCGTAGAATCCAACTCGGATGGGCTGCGTTCGGGAAACTGCGTCATAATATCTTGTCGTCCACACTACCTCAGTGCCTGAAATCGAAGGCGTTGGCGAGGCGAGCAGTGTCTTGCCAGTGATGACATACGACTCCGAGACGTGGTGCTTTACTGTCGGCCTAATCCTCAAGCTCAAAGTCACACAGCGAGCTATGGAGAGTGCTATGCGCGGTATTTCTCTACGCGATCGCGTCAAAAATGATGAAATCCGTACACGAACTAGAATAACCTAGATAACCAAATGCATAAGCCAGCCGAACTGGCAATGGCCTGGCCTCATAGTTCGCAGGACCGACAACCATTAGGGAAGAAAGATCCTCGAATGGCACCCACATCTGGAAAAATGGAGTATAGGGCACCCCCCCGACCAGGTGGACTGACGACCTGAAAAAGACAGCGGGCATCCGCTGGATTCAGACGGCTCAGGACCGGTCAGAATGGCGCAAGTTAGGGTAGGCCTATGTCCAGCAGTCGACCGGCATCGCATCAGTGATGCTGATGAAGATAATGATGGCCACTTACACATTACTCCTGGATACCAGTGGATAGTGCTCATTTTTCGGCTATTAACATAAAAAAATATTTCAGGAATAGATTTCGTGTTAATTTGTGCTTTAGTAGTGAGAAACTGGGAATTAATAAAGCACTTACCTGTGGCACTTACCTACTTAATTTATTCATACTTTTACTCGTATTAATTTCTTTGAACTCACGTTAATTCATCGTAATGAGAGTGTCACTTCAAATCACTCCCACTCAAAACTTTCAGGGCATGAGTGAAAAGTTCAAGGACCTCTTTAACCAATAACCCCACCATCAGAATAAAACGATTACCTTAATTATAACGACTATTAGGTATGAAAAATAAATCATAATACGCATACGCCGAATGGTCGAAGGAATAAAAAGAATTGCAAATCCTATTCAGAATGAGATCATCAGTCAGAAGTAATTAACTTTAAGGAAGATGTACTTAATATACGTATTTTACATTTTATTACATTTTTTTTTAACTTCAGTAGAGAAAAAAATTGTTCATTGAATACACATAAAATAAAGTAAATTCCTCAGCATTTCATTCATATCTAATTGAAATATAATTCTACTACTCGTAATGTAACTAAACACATCACACAATATCATGAGATTATTATCAAGCATTAACTTAAACTAAATCAACTGAAACTCTTCAAAATTATAAATATGAACATATTTTATGATTTATTTTTTCTCGCTCACTTGTCTATTATGAAACAAGTGGAGCATATATTATAATGAGGTGTATTATAATTTATAAGAGTGAAAATTTTAAATAAGTACCGAGTTGGCGACTGTCACACCTGCACAATAATACTCGTATTATAATCAAACCATTGAAAGTTATATGTGAACCGATTGAAATAATTTTTTTTTATGTTCTCGCAACACCTAAGCTTTATAAAAACATCAATAGGTGGAGAGCCCAGGGCCGCCAGACATCACTTATTTTCTGACGGATGAAATGTGGATGATTGAGTAGTGTTAGTATGTACTATGATCGTATGCCTACTTGCTAGCTTGGAAAAACGGCCAATTTCCAGGTATGAGGTGATCAAGGTACAAAAAATCATTACTAAGTTCACGTATTTTCTCATGGCTGATTTTCACGTATGTTCTAGATAATATAGTTAGAAATAAGTTGTCAATACTCCCAGACACATTCCGTGGGCCATTTTGCTTTACAGACACCTTGAACCTGCCAAAATAATGAGTTAAGTTCACGTATTTTCTGACGCTCCATTTTTATATATGTTCTCCAGACAACTATTTTAAAACCTTTGACAAGACGACAGACAGATCCAAGCGTGGGATCGATTCAGTATCCGATTTTGACTACCATACTCATGTCTCATGCGCGTAGATAATGCTCTCGCGCTTCCACCCACAGAGATATTAAAATTAATTTAGGGGATGACTGGCCCCTTGGCTTCTTGTCAAAGGTTTTAAAATAGTTGTCTGGAGAACATATATAAAAATGGAGCGTCAGAAAATACGTGAACTTAACTCATTATTTTGGCAGGTTCAAGGTGTCTGTAAAGCAAAATGGCCCACGGAATGTGTCTGGGAGTATTGACAACTTATTTCTAACTATATTATCTAGAACATACGTGAAAATCAGCCATGAGAAAATACGTGAACTTAGTAATGATTTTTTGTACCTTGATCACCTCATACCTGGAAATTGGCCGTTTTTCCAAGCTAGCAAGTAGGCATACGATCATAGTAGGTACATACTAACACTACTCAATCGTCCACATTTCATCCGTCAGAAAATAAGTGATGTCTGGCGGCCCTAGGCTCTTAATCTACAATGAAAACCGCATCGATTCATTCCTTTAAATTCATTCATGTAAAAAGGCAGATTAAGTACCTACTTAGTTATACTCGTAATTTTATCAAAACTAAAACGATGGTGATACTTTCGCTACGGTAATTTTTTGACATCAGGTGGGTCAACTCACTATTTTGGGAAACCTTGTACTTATGTAGATTTTCGCACAGCTAATTAATGATGTGAATTCTGTGATCGCAATTTTGTTCGGCAGGGGAAAGATTTATCTCTATGTGTAGATAAATACTGCCCAATGACGTTCTAAAAACTATTTTTTTTTGTTTTTTCGAATGAACTCTTACTGTTACGGCCAACAGGCCTAGTGGCTATTAAAGCTTTCTGCAGAGGGGCGAGTTTGAAAAGGCTTAGTCTTTAAAACATTAATTGCATTCCTACCAATATTAACAACTTACTGTGACGCGTGGTTTCACCCGCATTAAATTGCGGCAAGAACTAACTACTAAAATATATGATGTTATTTATAGCCTGTAGCCTTCCTAGATAAATGGACTATCAAACAAAAATATTTTTTCAATTCGAACCAGTAGTTACTGAGATTAGCGCGTTCAACCAAACAAATTTTTTAGCTTTATAATATTAGTATACATATATTAGATGTGAAAGTTTCTATGAATATTTAGAGTATTTCTCTTTCACGCAAAAACTACTGAACGAATTTTAATGAAACTTAGCACACAGGTAGATCATGATCTGAAACAGGATATCGGGTAGATTTAATATCCTGGAAAACCTAGACAAAGCAAGCAAACGATAGTTAGAACCAATGATATTATATATTAAAAAGAGGCAGATATGTCATAAGCGCGCGCGTTGTGATGACTCAAAAAATTTCCAATTGGGAACTCATATTCAGGTGAAGAAAGAGATAGCGATGTAGTTTTGACGCGAGAGCGATAAAGACGTGCGATAAAGCGTGCCTTGCGGACATTGGAACAGATTTTTCGGTTGATTTGTAGGGGCATAACGTATCTATATTTAATTACATTTAACATTATACATTTTTAGTCGGTCAGTTGGATGCACCGAAACTTGATATGGCACGTGGCAGTCATGCATTGCCGATCAAATATCAATTCACGTGTCTGATGAAGGTCGAATTGATTCAAAGTTCATATTGTTTGAGATTGTTAATCTATAAAAAGTGTCTTCCCAGTCAAATTCGTCCATTTATTATTATTGAAAACTTCAGGAAAACAATGGATTTTTAAGTTTTGAACATTATTTTTAGGGTTGTAGACAAGATCATAAAAGTAAACTAGATCTCATAAAATGATATTTTTTTTGGAAATAGCCGATAAACGAGCTAACGATCCACCTGATGGTAAGTGGCTATGATAGTAATCGTCCACCGTGGAAATCAGAATCGAACACCAATGCATTGCCGGTCAAAAGAGATGATGAACTGGCTCCCAAGACCCCAGCTGGAACACAAGGAGTCGTTTGGCGGATGACTCAAACAGGAGGGTGTTATGCTGGCCATACACGATCAAGACTTGTCAAGTTTGCAGCGGACTTGAAGCGGCATCTAGTACACTTGACAGTATATGGCCACGGTATGGCTATCTGGCTGTATAAGATAGTTATCTCATGCAAACTGGATGCCGCATCAAGTCAAACTGCAAACTTGACAAGTATACTTGATTGTGTATGGCCAGCTTTAGCTAACCAGGCTTCACGAAGAAAATAGAAAAGATAAAAGCAGTAGAACGTAATACTATTGACTTAATATTAACATTGTACTGATATTATTCAATCCTTAAGCGGAGCCTTACCAATATAATACAATAACCGGGCCAGCTTCGGTCGCCTTGTTTGACACCTATTTTTATGCCGACATGAAATTGGGGTATTCTAAGCCTTGACCTGATACGGCGTAGTAATATGACAATGAATAATATAAAGTTCTAAGCCCTGGCCCCCAATTCTCATTTTGTAGAGATAATCTCGAAGTTAGACATATCACTAATCTTTAAATCTCGACGAGATATGTCGGCAAAATCTCTAATGTAGCCAAAAAAGTTATTCTGAGGCACATTCGAGATTTTATCTTTCGACATTACCATTAGACATAGGAAATAAACGTTCCGTTTTCTAGACTACAGCAACGTCAAGTCAACAAAACTCGACTACAAGTAAAAAAAGGTTTTAAAATACTCAAATCATATAAAAGTACAAAACAATCCCTGTAGTATCCATTTCAAAATATATTTGAATAGTTATAATTTATTTACTGGGATATTGCAGTTAAAAACCATTATTACAAAAAGACTGGCCGTCGCATACCGTATAACGAAACAGTCTGTGTTTTGTTTTCATAATTTTGACATTTTTGACTTTGGTTTCGCTGTTTGTTTATTTTAGTTGTTATAAGTTTTGAAACTTTTGGACTTATATAATAATAATATGGAAAGAAAAATATATCCATCGGCTTCGCAAAAGCGAAGACTATACGCAATAATTGAAGCCGACGAGGAATTGCGTATAGGAAAATTTTCTTCTACATTTACAAAAAGAGATGCCGAACGCCGGTGGCAAAACATCGCCGATGAAATAAACGCAGTTGGGGGGGCTGTGAAAAATGGGAAAGAGTGGAAAAAAGTAAGTATTAAATGGAACTATCTTTTCTAAAATGAATTATCCTTTCAATTTACCATCTGTAGTTAAGCCTGTAGGTAACTAATGAATTCTTTGCTGAACCGTTTTGAATGACTCTTTTAACAAAATTCCTTATCCTTACTATAGATTCACGGTTACAATAGAGTCCTCACATTGAAGCCTTGTCTTGTCTGGGAGACTGAGTTCAGCTGCTTACGCAGTTAAGAAAGTAAGGCTCTTAACTGACGTAGAAACAGCACAATTAGTTTATTTTAGCTACTTTCATAGTGTTATGTCCTATGGTTTGTTGTTGTGGGGGTCAGCTGCAGATATTGAGTCTATATTTATTTACAGAAAAGAGCAGTCCGTGCCATTTACAACCTCAGGACTCGCTTAAGGATCTCTTTGAGGAAATTAATATCCTAACTGTGGTGTCACAATATATATTGGATAATGTATTGTATGTTAAGAAATATTACGATAATTTTCTTAAGAAGAGTGACATCCACAATATTAATACGAGGAATAAGGCTAAACTGATTGTCCCAAATAGACTGTAATATTGGTGGCTCGTTCATGGGTACATGTGTAAAGATTTATAATCAAATTCCATCAAAATTTACAGATTTCTTACCTTACCTTAAATTTAAAACTCATATTAAAATTTCTTATGACGAAAGGATATTACAAATTAGATGATTATTTTAAAGACAAGACTGCTTGGACATGAGTTTTATGAATATGAAATGAATTGAAAAGGTTATCTGGAAGAAATCGCTATTTAGCGATAAGATCGCCTTTTGCGCACAAATTATATTAACAGTGTAAAGCTTTTCTATGTTTTAAATTTGCTATCTGTGTGCTATCTGTAACTGTGAGCAGGAAAAAAAACCTGGTAGTTTCTTACTGCTTCTTCTCCCAGGCCCTCACACAGTAGGGCCTTATTGAAGCAGTTTTTGAATAAAAACATTTGATTTGATTTGAATTAAATTATCCATGCGATTTCTTGAAAGGCGACTAACTTAATGGTACTATTTTCAGACTTGGCAAGACATGAAGTCGAAATCAAAAAAGAAGCAAAGCGCGATAAATAGGGCAGCCTCTGCAACAGGAGGAGGTCCTCCTCCTCCACCTTTAACGGAAGAGGAGAGCATTGTCCTTAGGACAATTAGCAAGGACTCTATTAGTGGTCATGCAGATTCCAAAGAGTCAGTGGTTGAATTCATTGGTAATTGCAAACTTTACATAACCTTTACTAGCAATTATCCCTATTATTAGCAATCCCATTTAATATGAATTATTACTTTACAGATCTAATCCCATCCACTTATCAAGGCCCTACTACCTCCATGGCAAGTGATGTTGCATCATCATCTCAAGGTATCTCATGGTATAAATTAATTACAAGTACATAATATATAAAACAATTGCTTTATAATTAAAATAAAATTGTTATTTGATAGATATGCAATACAATATTTTGGCACCGCCAGAGGACTTTCAAGATAGGCCCCCCATAATACAGGAGCCACAAAATGAAGCAACACCTGCTCTCCAAAAAGGTAGGTAACTAGATTAAAAACTTCGATGCATAATTATCAGAATGACAACCTAGTATTTTAAATTTCTAAATTTGAATGAGTTTGAATTTCTGGTCTCAGTCTGGGTGTGGGTGTCCTTGTCTTTGTGTGTTGTCCATGGCACTCACGACACAGGGAATTCTAGTGTGGGGCTATGAGTGTGAAGCATTATTTTATTTTAATGACATAAAAGTAAAACAACCTAGTAGTAAAATGCCTGATTGTCCTAGTGGACAGTTATAACACTATTCCTCAGTATCTCTGAGATTCCCATAAAGGTCTTTTAAGTAATTATCTATATTTCTACAGGAAAAAAGAAGACTGCAGCAAAGCGGCTTCAAGAAAGTCTTGAAGTGGCTAAATCACTTGAACGGACCTTAAAGGAAAAAAATGATTTTAAAATTTTTTTTTATCAAAAATATATTGAAGAAATGCAAAAGCAAAGTAATGCACTTATGATGATTGCAAATAATTTAAAACGTTAAATTATTTGCAATCATCATAAGTGCATTAAATTTAGTTTGCATTAGTTTGATTTTGCATTAAAACAAATGTATATTGATATTTTACCTTGTTCTCGTTGATTCGAAATTTAGATTTATTGTAAAACTAATTGTTACCTAATGTTAAGTAATCACATATCAGATTACTATTTTAGTTTGTTGTTTTTAATTTAATTAATTTGTTATCGTTGATAAAACAATTAGGACTTAATTGAAAGACTGATTATCTAATGTTAAGTACAAATTTGACAAATATAAATATTTTGCCTTGTTCTCTTTCATTCGAAAAGATTTATTGGAAAACTAATTGTTACCTAATGTTAAGTAATCACATACCAGATTACTATTTTAGTTTGTTGTTTTTAATTTAAAATTTAGGACTTGATATAAAGACTGATGCTTATCTAATATTAAGAATGATTTACCAAATCATAATATTTTACTTTGTTCTTGATGAACGAAACTTGTAGAAAGACTGAATCTAATGCAGAGGACAAATTTTGCAAATCATTATTGTATTACCTTGTTCTGGTTGATTAGTTTGGATTGAAATGAATGGATATTGATATGATAAAATATTAACTGGTCGGCGCTTATGAGGTGTCTAAATGAAACCAAGGTTCGTGTAGCACTGATTTATTGTAATAATAAAGCATCTATAAGGTATCTAAACTTATCATATACACTACAATAAAAAGCTACAACTAGTAGAAAAGAAGTGTTTATTTTTTATTTACTATTATTATTTTATACAACAAATAGATCCCAGCAGCAAATTTAACTAATTGAATTTGTTTAGGATGATCATCTTTAGAAGAATCGGATTCATTTACAATCGTAGATTGCGAAGAATAAATTTCTTTAGTTCCAATTTTTTGTACTACATTAATTGGTAATATATAGTTATTGCAGCATTTGCTTTCGCGTGATAAGCCAGCACAACCCGTGATAATTGATGATAGAAGCTCTAGCTTCATTCGGTTTCTCCGTTTTGTCTACTATATTCACTAAGTATGTATTCTACTATACGGTAGACTTGTTGGGGACAAGAGTGTTTAGCACGAAAACCGAATTGGTGCGGAATGATCCAGGGGGACTGTCCGATGGAAAGAGATGCTTTCTCATACGGGACTGTATTAGTCTTTCAAATACTTTACCCATTGCCTTGAGGAGGCTGATGGGTCGATGGTTAGACGGGACATTAAGGGGTTTCCCGGGTTTGGGTATCCCTATTACTATAGCCTCTTTCCACGCAGTGGGAAAGTGGCAGTGTTCAGAGCTTTACGGGGTTTGAGTCCACGTATGATGGACTTGACCTCGTCAGTAGTTGTTAGAATGCGATCTGCGGTGATAGGGAGTGAATTCCTCTGACGGACTTCATCCTCCACCGTTTGAACATGGAACGGGGAGTGGGGCTGAGTGCTGGGAGCACATTGCGTAGCAATACTGTCAGCGAAACATTCTGCTTTTTCATCATCCTCGAAGGCTATACTGCCGTCGGGACGGTTAAGTAGGGAAAAGAAGTTTAGGTTAGAGGTTTAGGTTTATAGAAAATAATTATTCACTATGCTTCTTTGTTTTAGTCTGCCTTGTGCTAACAATGCATTGACCCGCCTATTATTTCCTTCTTCATGAAATGGCCTTGCTTCAATAATGCCTAATTGGCCAACATTTATATCGTCTATATTTGGATGCTCCATTTGATTAATACACATATTGTGCAATACTGTGCATGCATTAATGATTTTCGTTGCCTTATTTGGTGTATAGTGTAATACACGATCTTTAATAAGGCACCGAAATCGAGCTTTCAGAACACCATTACACCTTTCGATGGAGCATCGTGCCTTTTTTAATGCACTGTTGTATAAATACTCCGGTGAATTTTCAACTGGATCTGCTATTGGTGTCAATAACCATGGCCTTAAAGCGTACCCACTGTCACCTGAAATAAATAACATTATTTTCATGCTTACTGACTGAATTTTATAAATGGTTCATTTAAGTTTTTCCTAAAGTAGGTACGTAAAGTTCTTGTACTTACCAATAAGATGGTAATTTGAGTGGCCATTGCTATTTAGGCTCTCCATTAGGGACAGCACATTGGAATTATTCCAAATGTGTGAGTCATGTGTGCTTCCCGGGAATAAAGCATTTATATTTAATATTTTTAAATTAGCATCACAGATCTGAAATAAATGTTTTATTAAATAATACATTTTTATAATAATTATAGTATTTTATAAGTTATTACTAAATGATACGCACCAGTTGTGTATTTATTGAATGGTAATTCTTTCTGTTGACGTAACTTCTTTCATCAAAGGATGCAGTATTCGGGGGCACAATTGCAACATGTGTGCAATCTATGCACCCTATAATCCCCGGGAAATTATACATCCTGTAGAACCTTAAAAAAACAAAATTTAAATTATTTTTCTTATATTACACATGCAGTTTGAATTCAATGCATTATTTAGAGTATTTAGTGATAGAAATAAAAACACTTACTGTGATACTATTTTATCGAGCTCATCAAATGTACTCGGAAAACGGACCCACTGCCCAAATACAGTTGGGTGGTTAAGTGCCTCAACAACCTCAGTAATGCATCTTGATACTGAGGATTGGGACATATTGAGACAAATATGTTGCCCAACCGGAGTCTGGTAAGAACCATGCCCCAAGAAGTGCAATGCACACAAAACCTGTAAAAAGGAAGTTCATTTTTGAAGATATGTATCATAACAACATCAAGGCATTGTTGCTCTGTAGGTACCACTTAGGTGATTAAGATATTTGATGCATCTTGCAGGATAACCTACAAAAGGAACTTACCTTTGTGTGTAAGTCATATTGCGTCCTATTATTCAATACAGGTTCCAAAATATGCACCAAGTCTTCAGTTAACGCCTTCGAAAGACGAAAATTTTTTATAAATGCGGTTTCGCTCAACTCCATTGTATTAAACCTCCAAAGGTTTTGTCGACGAGTTAAAGCGGCTGCGGCTTCGTCCGCTGCAGCACCCACTACATCGCCAACAAACTGTACAACGAAGTTATCCATTTTGACAAACACCTGTAGGCCAAGAACATGAACATACGTTATATAAACAAGTTTTGTAATTAAATAGGCATAAGGAGTAAAATGTATCAATGGTTAGGTTAGATTACTCACTTTTAGGTTGTACTGTACTAGGCTGTTTTACACTATCTTCTAATCGCTGAGCAAATTCGGTGTCCAAGTTAGCAGCAAAGGTCGCAAGAGCAGAAATCGTCAAATCCGTAAAACAAAGCCAAAGTCGTATAATTACAGAGAGAACCAAAAAACACATCCGAAAGCGCACAATACGAAAACGAACTGTCAATAAGATTATAAACATTTCAATCCCGAACGCTTTACAACGCTGTGATTGGTCAAAACGCGTGACATTTCAATCTCGAACGCTCCGGACCATACGTTGCATGTCGTACGAAAAGGCTCAGAGATATCTCTAATGTGACATCCCGAGAATAAGGAAATTAGGTTTCATTAGAGATCCGCCATGATTTTTAGAGATATCTCTGTTAGAGATGTATCTCTACGAAATGAGAATTGGCAGCCTGATACGGCGTATTACTATTACAATGAATAATCTATACTAATATCAATGATGTTATATACAAGATATGCCAACACGGCGCTGGAAGTACGTCAGTCGAATGTACACAAGTGTAGCGATTTCAATTCATACAGTTGATAGCTGCCGTGAGTGAGGCCGTCTAGATAGTTGTCACCAAAATGCTGAGTTGTTTTGAGATTTCGAAAAAAAATTATATCTCCAAATTGAATATAAATGATGGATTACATACCATAGGTAAGTACATAAAACGTTATGTTAAATATTGGTACTAATATCGAATATTTCTTTTAACTTTTACTGACCGTTCCGTACTGAATTTGTTAGTCTGGAAGCGAAGCGAGGGCGATTTCCTAGTATATTATAAAATATTACAATGAATTGGTAAATGCAGCCCCGGATCTAAGGGGGGGCAAACCGGGGCACTTGCCCCGGGCGGCAGTTTCATGGGGGCGCCAAATCCTTGAGACAAGAATTCGAAATATCGAACAAATGAATTTTTATCAAGTAATCGAATCTTAATATAATATGTTTAAAAAACAAACTTTTCAGTGATACCCGCAAGCTGTGAGCGAAGCTTCAGCAAACTAAAAATAATTAAAACTTATCTACGTTCTACAATGAGTCAGGAACGTCCATCTGGCCTCGCGATCCTAGCCATTGAAAACAAAACTGCCTATGCGACGGACTTTGAGGAGCTAATAGATTCTTTCGCAGAAAAGAAAGCACGCCGTGTAAAGTTGTAGTCTTTCCTGGTTATACATTTTTTCTGTGTTTCTGTCACATTTATGTCACAAATGAAAGTAATTAGTTATTAGATAATAAAAAATATGAGCCGTGACGGGATGACTGGCAGATGTGAAACATACAAAATATACAAGTGCTTAATGCAGATTTTAATCATAAAATAAAATTTTAAATAATGAAATTAAAATAAATTAAAAATCAATTTTCAAACATTATATGCAATATAAATTGCATTAATTTTTATCTACTCTCTTGGTGGTCTTGCGTCTTCAAAAGGGCGTTTCCCTTCCATCATCCATCAGCCCTTGGAGGTCTACTGCTGGACATAGGCCTCCCCTAACTTGCGCCACTCTGACCGGTCCTGAGCCTTCTGAATCCAACAGATGCCCGCTGTCTTCTTCAGGTCGTCAGTCCAGCTGGTCGGGGGGCGTCCTATACTCCGTTTTCCGAGACGTGGGCGCCATTCGAGGACATTTCCTCCCCAACGGTTGTCGGTCCTTCGCACTGTGGCCAGCCCATTGCCATTTCAGCCGGCTAATTCTTTGAACTATGTTGGTTACCCTTGTTCGTCTACGGATCTCCTCGTTTCTGATGCGATCACGTAGAGAAATACCGAGCATAGCCCTCTGCATAGCCCGCTGTGCTACTCTGAGCTTATGGATTAGGCCAATAGTAAAGCACCACGTCTCGGAGCCGCATGTCATCACTGGAAACACACACTGCTCGAACACCGACTTCAGGCACTGAGGTAGTGTTTTGGACGACAAGATATTCCGACGCAGTTTCCCGAACGCAGCCCATCCGAGTTGGACTCTACGAGTGACTTCTTTCTCGAAATTGGACTTACCCATCTGGATCAGTTGTCCCAAGTAATTGTATTCGTCTACAACTTCGAGAGCAGCGCCGTCAACAACAACCGGTACGGGTGTAACATGGACATTCGATACGATTTTCGTCTTGTCCATGTTCATCTTAAGACCCACCCGGTATGAGGCGCTGTTCAAGTCCCCGAGCATTGTACCAAGTTCTTCCAGGGAACCCGCCAGTATGACTATATCATCGGCATATCGCAGGTGTGTGATGTATTCGCCATTGATGTTAATGCCACGTCGTTTCCACTCTATCAGCTTGAACACATCTTCCAACGCAGCGGTGAACAGTTTTGGGGATATAACGTCCCCTTGCCTGACACCTCTCTGCAGATGGATGGGGTTCGTGGCTGTGTCGTGTACTTTGACGGACATGGTGGCTGATGCGTACAAACAATTCAACACCTCGATATACCGGTAGTCGATCCGGCACCGCTGAAGAGAATTGAGTACTGCCCAGGTCTCGATAGAATCAAAGGCTTTCTCATAGTCCACATAGGCGACACACAACGGCAAATTATACTCCTCGGTCTTCTGTATAATCTGCCGCAGTGTGTGTATGTGGTCCATGGTGCTGTAGCCTTTTCGGAATCCTACTTGTTCGGGAGGTTGGAAGTCGTCAAGCCTGCGTGCAATGCGATTTGTGAGCAGCCTCGAAAACAGCTTATAAACGTGGCTCAGAAGTGCGATTGGCCTGTAGTTCTTCAAAAGGGCTTTATCGCCCTTTTTGAAAAACAGAGTCACCACACTTCTGCTCCACGCTTCCGGGGTAGTTCCAGTATGGATGACATTATCAAACAGTTTTTGGAGCGCCACTAGTAGGGGTTTCCCCCCAGCTCTTAGCAGCTCGGCGGTGACACCGTCATCTCCCGGTGCCTTGTTGTTTTTAAGCTTTTCCCTTAGACTACAACAATAAACAGCAAAATTTGAAAATTTTTTGCACCTATTCAAACAAAATATAGTTATTATTCTCATAAATAAATTTTAAACATTTTTATAAAATTTTTGAAATTCGTTTTTGTAAAATATGACAAACGTAGATGTGCCGTTGTATTACTGGGTGAGCGACATGGTGTTCGCGATGTCGGTTCTATTCGCTAGTAATAATACTTCAATGTTCATTGGCAATTTTAACAGTTTTTCTCAAACTGTGAAGGGAGGGGGCGCCACTATCAAAGATTTGCCCCGGTTCAAAAAAATCGTAGATCCGGGGCTGGGTAAATGAAGTTAACTTGTGAGAGCTTTTAAGTTACCGTCATGACATGCGAGATCAACAAACATACAGCATAGCGGTCGTATAACGGCAGATAAAAATTAAATCCAATACAAGTATTACATGTATGTATACTTCATCCCGCTCAAACCTTCGTCGTGAGATAAAGACACAAACATCCCGTTACCACACACAAGGACCTGTGATAACCCCAAGGTTTCGCGGTCAAAGGAATGTTTTCTATTATTATCAGTTGGTATTATTTAGACCACAGATTTAGACCGTCATGCTTTTGTCCTACTTAATCTGTAGTCGAAGCGTAAACAAAAAGAAATCGTTGTTCTGAATATAAATCTTTTGATTTCAATTTTAAAATGGCATTAATCTGTGTTGGATTTGAGTGGCTTTGATTTTTAATGAGTAGGTATCATTATATTCGGTGTGTATATTTTGTTATTTATTTCATGTTTTAGGGTTCCGTAGTCAAAACGGAACCCTTATAGTTTCGTCATGTCCGTCCGTCCGTCCACAGCATAGCGCAGATACCTCCCTTAGATCTAGAATCCTTTTATTTGCCGTGGATATAACGTGGATACACATATTTATTAAGACTCCTGTAGAATAAAATCCTTAAAAAAAATTTTTCAAGTTACCTCCCCTACTTAACTATCCTATCCGTTTTTTACGACGAGTTTATTTAGTAAACAAACTTACACTGCCTTTTTATCCGACTGCCAAGGAAGGGTTGTTTTTCGCACGTATCTTGTGTCCTACGCGTGTAATATTATTTATTACCTCATATCTTTCAAACCGGTGAACCAATTTATACTCGTATACGCAATTAAAATATCGTTAGAATTTCAGATTAAAGAAATAAAAGGCAGATATATTCATCCAAATAAAATGTAAAGCTACCAAAGCAAATACAAACTAAAAAAGCAAATACAAACCCGAGTCAGAACTAAAGAAAGCGTCAAATAGCTTGCATGTCACAATTGTCAAAATTTATTACATAATTTTCTCAGATAAAATGCCGTCTTGCAATTTTAAACACTGCTAAAGTTGTTCCCAAAATCAAGGAAAAGAAGATTAGATATCTTTTCACACGTAACTGTTCATTATTTTATTATTAATTTATAATAATATTTTTGCGGTGCGCTCGGAACACAAAACCTCGACAATTATTCAATGTTATACCAGCTTTATATGAAAATCGATTACCCTAAATTAGGGAAAATATGCATGGGCTATTTGAACACTGATCGATTATAAATTTATATTAAAAAATATTTTAAAAGTAAATAGTTGAATTTATTTAAATCTAAAAATCAGGAAATGCAGAAAATGCATAAATACCTGTCGCTGGGATATTACAAACATAAGATAGATTTTACAAAGGATTAGAGGGATAAATAAAATAAGCATTTTAACATAGGTAAATGGTTGTATGAAAATATCACATTTGCCTCCGATAAAATGCCTGATTGAAAGAAAATATTATATTCTAATTTAGTTTCTGTTTAGCCTTCTCAATAAATTATTTTATTTTGCAGATTGCCGACAGATACTATTATACGAGGTTTTTATTATTCGTCAAAGTAGGCAAGATAATGATTGGCTCCGATTCAAGTTTTGCT
Source organism: Thymelicus lineola (assembly GCA_963932265.1). NCBI lineage: Eukaryota > Metazoa > Arthropoda > Insecta > Lepidoptera > Hesperiidae > Thymelicus > Thymelicus lineola. The sequence goes on along the minus strand of OZ010681.1, from coordinate 8,956,831 downwards.
TTGTTTATTCATTGCATTTTAATGAAGATGACGTATATATATATAATTATAATAAATATATTAAAATTTTGATATTTTGCAATTAAAAACTGAAAAGAGAAAAAAAACCCAAAAGAGAAAAAAAAAACAAATTAAAACAATTCAACATATTTATGTATTACTGTATGCTAAAAGAACATTTGACTTATTTACTATCTATACTTTTTGATAACTAGTGATATAATAATAAACAATTTGCCAATTTAATTGTGCATAATATTTCAACTTGGAAATATGGCAAAAAATATTAACTAAATTGGGAGATTGCGACTTTTTGTTTTCAATGTCTGGCAACTTACACATACAAAGAAGTATGTGTCTCTACGATGCCACTGCTAGCTGTCAATATGGTTGTCATGCACACATAGAGAAAAAGCGGCTTCACGTCATTCGTTGCATTTCTTTGCGAAGGTTATATCTGCCTTTTATTTCTTTAATCTGAGGTTAGAATCGTCTTGATAACCCAAGTGATCTAATAGGTGACGCTAAAAAACAAATATGGTGGCTATGAGATGTCATTATTTGAAGTATAAAAAAATAAAAATAAATCAAATAATGCAATATGGTTATTAAATTAAAGAGCTAAGCTAATAGCTTTTTGATAGCAGGCGGGGTGTTATAAACTAATTTTTATTTGTAATTTAAATATTATGAGGTAATAAAGAATATTACACACATACCTACACACAAAATACGCGCGAAAATCATAACCCTTCCTTGCACTCGGGTAAAAATAAGGCAGTCACAAAATGATAATTAATAATTTAAAGATGAGTAAACATTTAATGCCAAAACTAATTTCTGTTCACCATTAATTTTTTTTATTAATTAATATTTCCATAAAAATAATAATAAATAATTCTTTATTTGTGAACATAGATATTACAGGTCTTAAAACAAGTTCTCTATATTCGACCCCTTCGAGCATAAAAATATTATTAAAAATTAAATTAAATTACCTATAAAACAATTTAAAAAATTAAATTGTGGGTTAAAAATTCATGAACTGAATAATAAGGCATGGCATAATGAAGGCATTTATTAATTAAAAGCTTTTTTAATTACTTTTTAAATTTATCAATATTACTTAAATCTCGAAGCGATGCAAGGACTTTATTATGGATTTTTGGTGCCATACCTACCAAACACTTTTAAAGCGGTTTTTGACGTAATTGCTGATAGCTTAGTTTTGTGTCGATTACTTTTTAAATAATTTATTTATTTATTTAAACTTTTGAACCTAAAAACAATGTAAGAGGTACAAAGGCGGACTTAATGCTAAAAGCATTCTCTACCAGTCAACCTTCGGGAAGTATGAGAAACATCAAAGTTCAATAATTATTGAATAATTATGTCAGGTTTATACATAGATATAGATGTTAATAATTTTAAATTTTTAAAGTGTGGTCTTGGTAATGGCACGGACACACTTTTTTGAGCTTTGAATATTTGCTTTGTACCGTTGCCCCAGAACATTAGAGGACACAAAGCCATGATATACAGTTAGTACAGCTTTTTGATTTACTTTTAGATAACATAAAAAAGCTTAAGAAAAGTAATGTTAAAACTGTTAAAAGTTTGCTTACAAATTATGTCTGGTCTAAAAAAATTAAGTATACTTACTCACGTCATTTTTCCGTCCGCACATCATGTCAATTTTGAAGTTTATCAATGGCGACGCTTACAGAAAATATTTTTTTTGTACGTCATTCGCACGCCGAATATTCTTCCTATGGTACCAGGAGCACATAATCGTAAACAAATCTCAAAGAATATTTCAACTTATGACCATCCTATTATTTACCGTATTGCGTAAGTGTTAAGTTCTAATTTAAATTGTATTCCGCTATGAATATGATGACGGAGGGCACTTTGTCTCTATCGCTTACGCTGTATTTCATTGTAGACTCATAGTCTACGGAGCAAAGTTCATATTTCAGTATCTTAATATATTAATGAGTTGGTTGGCTAGAATGCAGTAAATGATCTCTGTCTCCCTTACACGTCAGTTTATGATAAAGTATTTTCAGTTTTGTGATAAGGTCAGAAAGTTCAATTTGTAAATCCTTACTGATGTATAATGGTTGGGTTGGGTATTGGGGAAAATAAAACAACATGCTGGTGAAGTAGAGAGACACACGCCCCAACTCAGAAAGGTTCCTTTATTTAGCTGTAAGGAGTCCATAACTAATTGACATTAAATATGTTAAGTATCGATTCCTCTCAGAGTCATTTTATTAACTTTAAGTAACCCTAGTGCGGAACAACGTCTAATAACCTTATCGATTATCATATCGATAGAGTATTAGTGTAGCCACATGTAAAATACGTCGAGAACACATAAAAAATAATACTTATTTTAGTGCTTTTAGAACGATGATTTATACTAATATAGTAACAAGAAATTCGTTTACTGTGTTTTCTTACTTAAGAACATTGCAAAGTAGCTTTTTTCTTTAAAATAAAATAAAAAAACTCGCAATTTTATGTAACGGCAATACTATACCTAGTAGTACTGTAATATCTGTGGCAGTACACTCAGTAAATGTCAATTGTCAGTCAATTCAATGTTGATATATTATATTGTTGGTTTGATTTCAATCTGAATTGAATTGAAAAATTTCATTTTGTTAAATATCGCCAACCTATTTATTATATAATATTATCATGTACATGTAAAGTACCTACACTTTCAAATTAGCGAATATGATAATAACTTATGTTAATAAATAAGGGGCACCAAGGTTGTGAATTGTAATCAAAACAACTGTATCGGTTTTTAAAGGATATGGAGTGTGTTACATATGCGTAACGAGATTAATATATAATATATACATAGATACAATATATATACAAGATTCATAGAGAAATATTATAATTAACCAATAAAGCAGACATCGCCGCATCCACCACTTGTATAGTCAAGATATCAGGTGACAGTTCGCGGAAACGAGCCTGGGAACCTAAACACCTAAGCATTCTGACCATTCCGGTACAAACATCGACCGTAATCACCCTAGTTTTAAGTATTTTAAAAATGTAATTTCTAACATTGAAATTAAATTGATAAATTAGTTAAATTACTAGTTTTCGTTCGCACCCTGCTGCACCTATTTCATAACTAGTGTAAAATACCGCGAAAAAGAGTTGCAAATGGTAAACCTCTCTTTGTTGGTTTCGTTAGGCCTGGCAACAGTATGGGCAATATAACCGTTTTTACACATTCTGCTGTATTGTGCATAAAATTCTTGGACCGAGTATGTTCTAAACGGATCAGAGAAATCTCGCAAATATCGCCTTGGCCCCACATGTCTATGCATTCTAGCGTAATCAACAAATTCAATAAAATCGGCAAAATCCGCGAAAACAGACATTTTGCTTGTGAAATCACTCAAATTGTAAACCTAATGTCAACTGAACGTCAAAATCAATCCTAAGTAGAGTTTAAGTAATGGTATTTGTATAATTAACTTTAATTGCCATTAAGGCCCTTTAACGGTCGATTAACTGACTCTGGGAGTGACTAATCGTGATTCTGTACTAAGGAGCGATTTTAATGACCATTAAGTGACTCTGAGTTGGGGCGACAGAGATTCAATAGCTATTCCTGGTTTATAATATCCTAATAGGACAAATTAACAAGTGCTGGGATCATGGTTTATTCCAATGGTATGAGATCCATGCACGTTTGTCCTAGCAAGTAGGTACTATTTATTTGAAGATACGATGAAATCGATATAACTGCTCTAGTCATTTAGATGTTTTCCGCCAGTTTTGAAAATGGTTGATTTTAAAATTTCAACTTTGCCACCTCGTATCTGCGCGCGCCGCCATCTTGAAAAACCGGCAAAGTGCAAGTCAGCCGTCAGGCCACGCGCAATCTAGTGTTCCGTAGTTCTAAGTATATAGCAGCATATTAAATTAGTCTATTAATCTATACTACCTAAGCTAACCTGGCCGTGATAGTTTTCCTTTGAAATTCATCATAATTATACTGCCGTGAATTTTTTCACATATCCAACACCTAACCAGTGTTGCCAACTCGGTATCAGGTTTTCGGGCTAAACAGAGTTTTAAAAAGGGCTACATTCGGCCAATACGTTGAAAATAGGGGCTATTGCTTAATTAATAGAGGTGAGGGCAAAAAAAGAAGGTCGTAAGACGCTCTACAAGTATGATAATCATTTTTTCGATATCTTCCACTACCTAAATTGGTATTTTCGATCGATTGCATTAAAAAGTTCGTGGAAAACCTGAATTTATTCCTTTTTTTCAAGATGGCGAAAAATGATTTTGGGGCTAGAAATTGGGCTAGGTGCTAAATAATTATTCGAGGGGCTGAAAAATCGTAAAAAGGACTAGATCTAGCCCCGAAAGGGCTAAATTGGCAACACTGCACCTAACATTTAGGTGGCACTGCTGGCAGGTAGGAAGACACTTGACTCTTATCCAAATTAGCATTTTAAAGACGAATGTTTTGCAAACGGACCCATGGTGTTTGAAGACCCACAATAATTTTGAACGACTTTTTGAACGACACCTATAACAGTAGGGTAACGAGAAAAATATAATTTGAAAATTCATCTCCACTTTACCTGTAAGAGGGTACCGAAAAATATTTTAAAGATATTCAGTATGTTTAAGAAATAAATATGAATATCCATGCCAAATAACAGCTTTCTAGCTCTAGAGATATCTGCGCTATGCTGTGGACAGACGGACGGAAATGGCAAAACTAATAAGGGTTCCGTTTTGACTACGGTGCCCAAAAACAATTCACTACGTTCACTCATTCACATCACTTCATTGTCCGTCTGACCGTCTGTCTATCCGTCTGTTTGTCTGTCAGTATCTATCTGTTTTTAGTTAACAATTTAATATCGAATTGATTAGAAAGTTTACAATTTTGAATCGATTTACTGCAAAAATTGGTTTCTTTCGTGAATAGATTTTTTGTACATCTCTAGTGTCACTGTGACAACAAACGCCAAATTCGGCCTCTTGTACTCGTATATAGTCCACTTTTTCAGATACTATCAACTTGGCAAGCTTTTCGTTTTTAGTAACTGGGCTGTTGATTGTATTAAAAAAAACAATAATTTTACTGTCCGGTTGGTTAAAAAAATAAGTTTTAGTGCGTCATGGTTAAAAGCATAATTTATTTGATGTAACTTTGAGACTCCACTTGTTAAAAAAATACTGGTAGTAAAAAATACTGGTGCTACCCCAGGCACAAGCTATTTAAAAAAATATCCCATTAATCAAAATTATCAAGGTATGTTGTACATTTAAGGCTGTTGGATTGCTTAATAAACGATTAAATAAAATAAATCAAAATGGCTATAAAAATGGCACTTGCTATTTGGCTATGGCATGTTTCCATGAAAAACATTAACTACCATTTCTATAATTTCAAGATTGGGTAAACTAAAAAATTTTTAAGTAATTATGATATTGTTGAATTATAAAACTTAATCGTTATAAAACAAAAGGAAATGTAATAAATTTATTTAAAACTAAAGTAAATGTTCAAATTGTTTTCCTTCGGCACGAATACAGGTACTTCATCTGCTGCTTCAACAATTTTGTAGCGTAGTTCGGCTAGATTTTCTATTGGTTTTAAATACACTTTTTCTTTTATGCAACTCCAGTAAAATACATCTAATGGGTTTAGGTCCGAAGATTGAGGAGGACACGCAATTGAACCAAGGCACCCCAATCTACCTATTTTCGATTTCTTGTACTGGGACTGCAAGAAATGGAATATTAAAACCAATAGAAAATCTAGCCGAACTACGCCACAATACATAAACACAAGGAGTGCCGGATTAATATTTTTTATGGGTGTAGGCCAATTATTTCCGCCGCCCCTTTTTACCTTTCTAAAATAATATTTTTCTATTCATAGTAAGAAAAGCACTGAATTAGTCACTAAGAAAGTGCGTAAAAAACAAGAATTACAATTTTTGCGACACTTTTTAATAGAAAAATCATCTATAATATAACATCTTCTGAAATCTGTCGCCCCTAGGACGCTGCCGCCTCTAGGCCGCGGCCTATACGGCCTATTGACAAATCCAGGAATGACAAGATTTGTACGTCTGGTGAATAGATTTTTTCTTAGATCGTCTAAGCCTAGCAGAGCCTGTATTCGTGCCGAAGGAAAACAATTTGAACATTTACATTACCTACTTAGTTTTAAATAGAGTGTTACAATATTTCCTTTTGTTTCATTACGATTAAGTTTTATTATGCAACAATATCATATTTTAATTTTTTTTTTAGTTTACCTAACCTTGAAATTATTTTAATAATAATTTTTTTATGGAAACATACCATAGTCTAATAGCAAGTGTTGCACTATTTTGAATTCTTGATTAAACGGGTTATTTTTTAAATATCTTGTCTGGGGTACCACAGTCCTTTTTTTAAGAAGTGGAGTCTCAAATTTACATCAAATAAATATTTTTAACCATGACACACTAAAACTTATTTTTTAACTAACCTGGCTATACTGTTATTTTAATACAATTAACAGCAAAGTTACTAAGGATTATACTAAAAAAGAAAACTGTGCCAAATTCGAAAATTTGTGAACACAGTTCTGAACAAATGGACTAGGATCATTGAAGTACTATTACTTCGTAAAGAACAGACACCCCGAACATCGAGTCGGGGAAATGCATTGCAGCCAGGTGGCTTACTTCATTCACTCACTTGTTACTCGCCTGTGCTCATTGCGGCCGCATGCCAAAATTGTTTAATAACAAACTGAAAAAATGCCGTATTGCGTGATAAGAACCTGTCACAGTTGCACGTAAAAAAACAAAAAAGAAAATGGTATTACTTATCATCAGTAAGAACACAAAATATTAACTTAAATCAACTAAAACGAATTTTAAACTCAACTCATCGCGGACTGTAAACATTTTTAGTATAATACGGGTACTCACGATATATATTTTATACGCCGATATTTCGACCCAGTTACAGGGATCGTGGTCACGGCTAGACTGTGGTGGCGCGGAGAATAAAATTATTAATACATATTATTCTTACTCTAAAATCCTTTTCACTTTTCGAAAGGGTTATTAAAATATTTGAACTACCGAAGTACCGACAGTTTATAATACTCGTATACACATAATTTTTGGTACGGAGTCATGAGAGGACAGTAGTTGCCCGCTAGGTGGCGTTTTTTAAATTTCTTAAATAAAATTTCTTAGTCGTGCAGATTATGGCAAGTATAGATTTTTTATTTTACTTGTAATAAGTTGTGTTTGGCGTATTAAAAAAAAATATTTTGTAGCTTTGAAGTTGAGGCGTATGTTTAGTGACCCTGACGTTGTTCTGAACATGAATTTAATTTTCTTTAATAATCTTAATTCTTCAGTATTAGTAATAAATAACTAGTGTCATTAATTATGTTCACTTATTTCGCTTTTAACTGTGTAGACCGTGTGGCCTAATGGATAAGGTGTCGGACTTCGGATCCGAAGATTGCAGGTTCGAGTCCTGTCACGGTCGAGTCGCATGATAAAATATTCCCAAAATTTTTGTTTACCTATATAAGTATTATTTTTTTAAATGTAAAGTTATAAAGTTAACTTAAATTGTTTTTTTATGTAAAAATATTTTTTTTGCGTTATGTATTATGTTACTTGTATCTGTATTACAACATGTTTACTTTATTTATTTGTTTTATTTTATTTAAAATAAATAAATAAAATTATTAAATGGTTCTTGCATAGGAACTCCCCTTTTATTTTAAATGTATTTTTAAGATATCGTTAGATGCGTCTTGACCGCCCAAGTGTTCTTAGATACATAAGTGAAATTAAAAAAAAAAACAAATAATATGGTTGCTAAGAGATGTCATTGTTAGAAGTATCAAAATAGAAATGGAATAATGCAATACAAGGGTATTTAATAATAATAATAAAATAAAAACTTGACAAGTGCGAGTTAAACTCGCTTGGAGAGGGTTCCGTACGTTGATTATGTATTTACCGTTATTTTTCTATTGTAGGTATTTATTTTGCCGTTTTTTTAAGACCATAGAGTTCTTATAAGTTTTCCTGTAATATTTAAGTTTTCTTCTCTGTATTTTTTTCAAAATTTTAGCGTTAGTAGTTTCGGAGATAGAGGGGGATGTTTTTGGCTTTAATTTTCATTATTTCTTGAATAATTTCAAACATTGCACAACTATAACAAAAATATATTTGAGGTCCTTACAACAAGCCCTTTCATTTGACATACCACACGATACGTTTTGCAAAACAGTTCTTGTTTAATTTTGATTTTGTTAATTTTTTTTCAAAATCCAGTTGTTTACTTTAGGTATACCTTCGTCTTTGGCTGTGTTAAATTATAAAAATATTAACTAAGTAAATAAAAAAAAATCAGCTGGTTAGTAATCATTTATGATGACCTCTTTATCGATACATGTTGGAAAGAGGGGACTCTTTGATCAAACCATAGATTTTTTCAAATAAGTTTAGATAATTATCTTGAGACTAAACAAAAAAGTAATCTGTTTGTGATAAATATTTGAGAATCATCAAATCGATAATTATTGTATCCACGTTACCTCTGTTAGCTACCACAATCGAGAGTTTCTTACAATAAATTGTTGGGCGTCTCATCAAAATTAACCTACTTACGAAAAATTAGCTTGATATTAATCAAAGGGCAAAAATATACTTACCAGGGATCCCGGACTATAACTAAACTAATATAAAATTTGTTTTTCGACAGATATAATATACTAAACACAATAGCAAAAACAAAGGAGGTTTCATCTATACGCTTATCAATTCTAAACCCTAATTATTATCTACCAAATAGCCTACGATGAGGTGAGGCCACGATAATAATATGAAGGAAAACATTACGCGATATACCTAACGGTTTTCCTTAAAACTTGGAGATAGCACCATTGATTAGGGAAATAACCGAACATGACTGCTCACACGTAGAAACTACGACACAGTTAAGATAATTCAGTACACTTACTATACAAATTAAAAAAGCTGAAGAGTTATTTTTTTTATTTGTTTGTTTCAATTCACTGATCTCTGAAACTACCAGTCGAATTTGAAAACATATTTTTGTGTACTAAGTATTCTCTAGGTACTGCAATAATTGCTGTAATACATCATTATCATCCTGTCCATTTCCCAATTTTATTTGGGGTCGACACAATATACTTTCCTCTTCCATACTTCCCTATCAGCCGTCATTACAATATTAGACCAGGTATATAAATCACAACTATGACTATAATTACTAGACAGCCTCTCTGGAGCCGAAATTCGATCATGATTCGATTTGATAAGGGATTTACCTATTGTTTTATTGTCTTTGTAAATGAATTTTTAACTTTTACTATAGATATCAGAGAGCGTGACCATAGCCATAGTGCCCCATAGGGCCAAGTGCGTGTCAGGCCACGCGCAATGTACTTAGTTCATCGACTATTACACGCTTCGTAGCAGTGATAGTTTTCCTTGTAAATTCATCATAATATTACCTATTTTTGTGATTTTTTTACGACATGGCGAAACTGTACGGGTTCGGTTTAGACTAAACCCCTAAAAAGTGGTACAAAATATTTTTCTTCGCTTACCTAACGCTTACTTATTATATGTAATAATAATAATGATTCTTTATTTGTGATCATAAGTATTATAAGTGTTAAAATATAAAAAGTAACTACTCTATGTTCGACCCTGTATAATAGGGATGTTGACTAATTTTAGGATTCAATTTTATTTTATAGCTAGAACCTCAATATTCACGAAAAAAATATTGTAAAAATAATAATCTTCAATTTAAAAACAAAAATTAATAAATAAAAATCATTATCAAATTTCCCACCAAAAACGTCACATGACGTCATTAAACTATATTCAGTACTATCTGTCTACTAAGTTTTTTGAATTTCCATATAAAATTGTTCCAATGACGTCATATTCTCAAAATGGCGTTTGAGGTCACGTGACAGTGAGTACAATTTTTAACATTTTAAATTAATGATATTTAATTTATTGTGATTGATTTCAATAAAAGAATCATATTTTAGGCCTTTAAATGTTACCACTAATATTTTAGACATAAATTTATATTAATTTATAGTTAGTGTCAACATCCCTATTACACTATCACTCTTAGATCTACGCTGTATTGAATTTCTGTGAAAATACTGAATACATTTAACTGTGCCACAGTCCTACGTGCTTCGAATTCGGGTTGCATTCAAATATTCTCAGTTTACCATATCTGCTGACGATTACGATTTTATAATACATTCTGGGTTTTGTTCGACGTAAACAGAACATACTTAATTTAAATCACATACACTTATTCGGGGATTAAAATAGAATCCAACGTCGTTGTTTGTAAAAAAAACATTAGTTTCACAGTAAACTACGTCGCAGACTATTTAATCCTACTAATGTTATAAAGAAAGTTTGTGAGGATGTATATATTGCACTTTCACTCAAGAAATACTGAACGGGTTTTAAGGTTTAGCATACAGGTGGACTATGATCTGGAATAATATATAGGCTATTTATTTATTTATTTCATCTTTATTGAACCAAAAAAATAGCGGTACAATTGGCGAACATAATGCTAAATAGCATTGTCTAATGGAGGCCATACTCGATTAAGTACACTTGTCAAAGCAGCGGACTTGACGCGGCATCCAGTATACTTGATCCGTGATCGTGTATCAAGCTATCAAGTCAAAGTGCAAATCTGACAACTCAAACTGCAAACTTATCAAGGACACTTGATCGTGAATGGCCTCCATAACAGTCGACCTTCAGCATGTGAAGATAATGGTTGAAGGCGGTACAATATTAATGGAAAAACAATCAAAGTACTTATTATACTTAAATAGTCACGTTTATTGATCGGATTGAAAACCAGAAAAGTATGTCACGTTATTCACCATGCGGGTAAGCACGCTGCCTTTTAGTTGTTTTACACGTGTTAAATGTTAAGCGTCTCTAGCCCCCTTAAACGCCGCGTTAAAATCATTGGCTTCAACCCATTAATGGCCCACTACTGGGCACGGGTCTCTCCTCTTGAGGAGCCCTAGAGTATGCTCTACCACGTTGCTCCAGTGCGGATTGGAGGGGTTAGTGGCCAACCCGAGTGTCAGTTTTCAAAACACCCGAGGGCCTCCAACATGGCTTAACGTCTGTTATCTGATGATAACAACCGGGACCGATGGCTTTACGTGTCCTCTGAAGCACGGAAACGTTCAAAAATTTTTAGCCACTAGCGGTCACCCATCCAACTACCGACCGCGCCTGTTGTAGCTTAACTTTGTCGATCACTTAGGACCGACGTAAGCCGCCGGGCTATGAGCGCGTTAAAATCATTAGCAGCAATCAATTTCTAGTAGCATCCAACAAGGGATCTGCTAGAATAGTATTGCACTGACCAACTTGACATAAATTTAACTGCAGTCTTTGTCTCGCTTTAGAACTCCGAGCACATACCACCAAAACATGATAGATATTTTCCACAGTATTACACATTATACAGTTTGGAGAGGAGTTCTTACTATCATATGATAGAAATAATTGCATGGAATGTGTCCAGATCTGAGTCGAAGAGCCATTATATGGTCTCACGTGTGCTTAGCATCTTATTATCTATCCAAGGGTACTTGGCTGGATGAGGTTGGATCGTCCGGTACCATTTTACCATATTGTTTGGACCTTTCATCAAAATATTCCTTCCAAAGATAATGGCAATCCCATTTTAATGTGGGTAAATAGTTTTGAAAAGAAGGGGTAATATTAGCTACTTCTATCCCGTCGGATATTGCTTGTTTAGCTTTTCTAAGTCTAACTTTTCTATACCGATTAGTCCAGTGTGAGATGGTATCAACTGTAAATAAATGATTTTATTACTTGCATGTAATTTTATAATAATGGAAGTTTTAAAATCGCATAGGCTACAGGTAAGCCTCGAAAGATCGAGGTACACCAAGCCAGTTGTTGAAGCAAGCTCTTTGAGTCAGAAAGAATAAGAACATTGTTATATTCCATAGAATCTATGTAGGATAAGGCTTCATATTATGGCTAACAGTTCAACTTCCATTATAGATATATTTAATACTAGGAAATCGCCCTTGCTTCGCTTCGGAAAAAATAGTAAAAAATATATATAATACAGTCTATGTCACCCCGGGATAATGTAGCTTCCCAACAGTGAAAGAATTTTTCAAATCGGTTTGGTAGTTTCGGAGCCTATTCAATGCAAACAATCAAATCTTTCCTCTTTATATATTAGTATAGATTTAATTTTGCACATTTATTTAAAGTCATGTCTAAAAAAGCAGCACCAATTCCATATACCTAATTGTACGTCTTTGAAGCCGTCCGTAAAAATTTTGTGAGAACAGGGATAATTATTTAAATATTTTATGCATTTAAATACAATTGGGGGTATAATTATATTATACTAAATAGCATTCTCTAACAATCGACCTTCAGGATGTACAGATATATTATGGTTAAAGGCGGTACAATAACAATGGAAAAATAATAATCAAAGAAAAAATATTATTTCGCAAAACGAGAGCAAAGCCGCGGGCAATGTGCTAGCAATTATTTAATTCTGATCAATAAGCATGACTATTTAGTCATGAATATTTAGTCATGCTTATTGATCGAATCGATAACCAGAAAAATATGTCACGTTATCCAACATGCGGGTGAGCACGCTGCCTTAATGGCTCACTACTGGGCACGGGTCTCTCTTCTTAAAGAGGCCTATGCTAAAGAGGAGTATGCTCCACCACGCTGCTCCAGTGCGGATTGGTGGAGGAGTTAGTGGCCAACCCGAGTGTCGGAAGTTTTCAAACCGCCCGAGGGCCTCCGACATGGCTTAACGACTGTTATCTTATGATAACAACTGGGACCGACGGCTTTACGTGCCCTCCGAAGCACGGAAACGCTCAAGAATTTTTTGCCACTACGGTCACCCATCCAACTACCGACCGCGCCCGCTGTTGTTTAACTTTGTCAATCACTTAGGATCGACGCAAGCCGCTGGGCTATGAGCGTTTTAGTGGTTCTACACGATTGTCTACACGTGTAAAAAATTAAGCGTCTCTAGCCCCCTCAGGGATGAAGTATGCTACACCGTGCCGGGCACGAGCAATTTCACTAACATTTTACTTGGCTCGGACGCGAACGTCGCACGATTGTAGCAAACACTCTATGTCCGCGTCATATAAAATGTTAGTGAAGTTTTGAATTCGTGTCTCGTCCGCGGCATGGCTCGTGCCTGGCACGGTGTAGCATAATAATTCATCAATTAAACGCTGCGTTAAAATTATTATTACAGTTTAAAAACTTTTTACTAAAAGGGACAAATTTTATTAAAACTAAAAAGTTTTATAAAAACAAAGCCCCTATGCCTTAGAATAAAAACATTATTAAGAATCTGGGGCTTTTGCTCGAATACTTGGTTCAGACCTAATTGTGGCTTCGCAGACTTCTGAAATTTCGCACATTATGATCAAGATAATAAGACTCAAATTCCTTTGTTGTGACCGTCGTGATGAAATGAGGTTATAAGCTTAGGTCTGCAGGCTCGCCCTAGTTAGTACAATGAAGTGTTTCTGTCCTTTGTTTCACTTCTTAATGTTTTAAGTATATGAATATAAATTACTCTGTAGTAGTTTGAAACTCCTTAAGGCTTCCCGCCCACGTCCGATAATCGGTGACCGATTTTTGTACCGACTGTCGGTGAGACAGTTTTATTTCTGACCGACTTTTTGTAGGACGTGTGCGTTGCACCATTGCTATCAGTACGTTCTATTTTTCTCCTACAAAAAATCGGTCACCGATTATCGGACGTGGGCGGGAAGCCTTATTTAGATTCAGATAGGTGTTATTTTCAAATTTGACGCTATATTACTACCATGCGAAATGTTCCAAAGACATAAAAAATGAAATGTGTGCTGGGACTGGGTAGGTCCGTAGAAGTTCAACTTCGACTTCAATAAAATTTTGTTAAAACAATAATCCAACTAAATATTTCGAGAAAAAAACATGACAAAAAAAATTCTAATTAAATTATTTTAAAAAATATTTCAAAAAACAATATAAAAAAATCATTAAAAAAATAATTTAAAAAATGTTTAGAAAAAATATTTCAAAAATAAATATTTAAAATGAATGGCAATGTAACAAATATTTATTTCAAATATTTCCACGCGATATACTTATCGTCTACTACGTGGCCGTAACGCTTTTTTGTGACATAAGAAATCCTAAGAGGTACCCCGTCTATATATAGGTTTCACTTCAAAAATTTTTTTTGTACAAAACTAAATACAAAATAAAATAAACAAATATTAGGTACAGCAACTAAATCTAAATATTTTAGTTAACACGATTAGAACCACAGAAAACATAATAGTAGATAAATGTACCTACTAGAAATTCAATTAATTCATATAAATAAACTACTTTCTCCACATTTTACCATTTTTACCGTATAAAGCATAAAATTATGGGGAGATTTGTAGATAATATACAATGATTTTGTTTTGTGAAAATGTCATCATAATTATGTGATAGTCATCGAATAATTTCGATAACCATTGGAATTTATCTTATATGTATATAAAATTTACGTGTCACAACATTAGTTACCATACTCCTCCGAAACGGCTTGACCGATTTTTATGAAATTTTATATGCATATTCAGTAGGTCGGAAATCGGCTACTATCTATTTTTCATACCCCTAAATGATAAGGGTTGTCCACCTCTAACATTTTATTTGTATTTTTTTGGACAAAATTTTTATTTTCTATTTTTTATATTGTGGCATTAAAAATGCCCTAAATAAAAGCCCTAAATTTACACCCTTTCATTACCAACCCCTATTTTTTAATTTGATTGTTAGGTGATACGAAGTTCGTCCGGTCAGCTAGTATTCACATAAAATTGTTGTTGGAAATACTCATGGCTATTGCAGACGAATAAATAGAAAGTATTATAGAATGATAGATTAGAGCTATTGAGCTATAGAATGACCCCAACCCAATGCCGGTATCCTCGTGTGTAGTAAGAAGCAATAGAAGCCGGGCCGCTTGGCGAGGCGAGGCTTTCCATAATGACATAAAATACATAATATTGTAATACAGGTAATAATGATTATAATTATCAATATTATTGTTACGGAGTAGTTTTATACCTCAAATAAAGGCGACAGTGCAAGCGGGGCAGAATTGGTGGGTTGTGTGGGCTGTGGGCAAAGCTCTAAAGCGGGTTAGCTTGTTGGCATAGAAAAATAAATTAATTGTTGAGTAACGAGATAAAGAAAATATTTGGTATTGTTAAAAATGTCACTGAGTAAAACAAAAAATAAAATCAAAAAAAAAAAAAAAAGTTAATAGAGACCTAGCAGAGCATGGTTTCGATCCACGGACCTCTGGGTTATGGGCCCAGCACGCTTCCACTGCGCCACTCTGCTCACATTGAAATAAAAGAATTAGGTGGCTATATTATAAATCTCTTGTCTTCACAGTAAAATCAAAATGAAACAAAAAGTTAATAGAGACCTAGCAGAGCATGGTTTCGATCCACGGACCTCTGGGTTATGGGCCCAGCACGCTTCCACTGCGCCACTCTGCTCACATTGAAATAAAAGAATTAGGTGGCTATATTATAAATCTCTTGTCTTCACAGTAAAATCAAAATGAAACAAAAAGTTAATAGAGACCTAGCAGAGCATGGTTTCGATCCACGGACCTCTGGGTTATGGGCCCAGCACGCTTCCACTGCGCCACTCTGCTCACATTGAAATAAAAGAATTAGGTGGCTATATTATAGATCTCTTGTCTTCACAGTAAAATCAAAATGAAACAAAAAGTTAATAGAGACCTAGCAGAGCATGGTTTCGATCCACGGACCTCTGGGTTATGGGCCCAGCACGCTTCCACTGCGCCACTCTGCTCACATTGAAATAAAAGAATTAGGTGGCTATATTATAAATCTCTTGTCTTCACAGTAAAATAAAAATGAAACAAAAAGTTAATAGAGACTTAGCAGAGCATGGTTTCGATCCACGGACCTCTGGGTTATGGGCCCAGCACGCTTCCACTGCGCCACTCTGCTCACATTGAAATAAAAGAATTAGGTGGCTATATTATAGATCTCTTGTCTTCACAGTAAAATCAAAATGAAACAAAAAGTTAATAGAGACCTAGCAGAGCATGGTTTCGATCCACGGACCTCTGGGTTATGGGCCCAGCACGCTTCCACTGCGCCACTCTGCTCACATTGAAATAAAAGAATTAGGTGGCTATATTATAAATCTCTTGTCTTCACAGTAAAATAAAAATGAAACAAAAAGTTAATAGAGACTTAGCAGAGCATGGTTTCGATCCACGGACCTCTGGGTTATGGGCCCAGCACGCTTCCACTGCGCCACTCTGCTCACATTGAAATAAAAGAATTAGGTGGCTATATTATAAATCTCTTGTCTTCACAGTAAAATAAAAATGAAACAAAAAGTTAATAGAGACTTAGCAGAGCATGGTTTCGATCCACGGACCTCTGGGTTATGGGCCCAGCACGCTTCCACTGCGCCACTCTGCTCACATTGAAATAAAAGAATTAGGTGGCTATATTATAAATATCTTGTCTTCACAGTAAAATCAAAATGAAACAAAAAGTTAATAGAGACCTAGCAGAGCATGGTTTCGATCCACGGACCTCTGGGTTATGGGCCCAGCACGCTTCCACTGCGCCACTCTGCTCACATTGAAATAAAAGAATTAGGTGGCTATATTATAAATATCTTGTCTTCACAGTAAAATCAAAATGAAACAAAAAGTTAATAGAGACCTAGCAGAGCATGGTTTCGATCCACGGACCTCTGGGTTCTGGGCCCAGCACGCTTCCACTGCGCCACTCTGCTTACATTGAAATAAAAGAATTAGGTGGCTATATTATAAATATCTTGTCTTCACAGTAAAATCAAAATGAAACAAAAAGTTAATAGAGACCTAGCAGAGCATGGTTTCGATCCACGGACCTCTGGGTTATGGGCCCAGCACGCTTCCACTGCGCCACTCTGCTCACATTGAAATAGAAGAATTATGTTGTATAAGTATTTTTCTATATTCAGTATAAAAGAAAATTTATGTCATGCACTGCAAGTCACTAGCCGTAATCATTGTCATTTTTATTTGTACGATCACAAACTATTATGCTTTTGGTTTTATTACGAGTCTTAGTATCTATTATATTTAGTTAACAAATACACGTGTCTTTTTATCATTATTTGCATTTGAAAAGTAAGGCAGCACAAAATGAAAATAATTTAAAGAATGAATTGAAGGCCAAAACAATGTTTACTATTAACAATTTTTTTAACCAATTAATATTAATATTTCCATAATATAAAGTAGTGCTAGGATTGTTTACCAAGTCGCACGTGTGGCGACACGAGCGTAATAGATTTGTAAAGTGTAGAGTATGTAAAATTTAAAATTCAATAATTATAATATTACTAAATTTATGTCTGTCCTGTACAGCAAGGCGATAATGAATAATGAATTGTTTGTAATCTATATTGGTATTAATAAAAGTGAACCAACAAAAGAAACACATAAGGTGTATAGTTTTATTACTTTATTAGTAATTGTAATTAAGTAACCTTTTCATATTATCATGGAGGTAGGTAAATAAGTAATACAAATATTTGCGGTTATTAATTTATTTAGACCCTGGTTCGCAATGTGCTTTAGTCATTAGAGAAGAGCCAGGAAGAAACTCTAAGACAGCACCGTTACCGCTATAATATTATATTAATTATAATTATAACATTAATTATAATATAATGTTACACTATGTATAATGTTTTTCATAAACAAATTATAAACTGGCAGTGCTACAATATCACCTTATTATACTAGCTTGGCTATATTGAATTAAGATACAGAAATAATTATATAAACTAGCAAAGACACAATATGCTTTACAGCATTAAAAATACAACGGTATATAGTATTGAAAGTAAGGTAGGTACTTAACTTCTGCAGGAGGATTTAGTTATGTTCCATAGTCGGCACTGACTGAATTAATCACCACGTAACTTCAACACCATTATGAGACTAATCTTATAATATAATAATATATTAGCAATGTATTAACTTTACTTCTTATTCGGTTCTGCACTGGGACAGAATTGAGATAGAATTGAGACCCGACAATACAGCGTAGTTTCTTTTTATACTTTTACCCTCACAATGTCACCTGATTGATTATTCGTTGATTATTGCCATATGCAATTTAAATTAATGAAATACCAAATAATTTATAATACTGAATAAACATAATTCTACGTTATTTTCAACATTCTTTAAGTATATAATAACAGCTAATAATATATTAATATATAAATGGTTCAGGTATGAACAATTCTACTTCCTTTGAGAATAATTGCAACACATAAGACATCAGTCATCTTATTCTCGTAAACATCCTAATTTTATAAGTAATATTTATCGTATATATTTATACTAATCTATCACGGCCAGACTGACATGTACTTCGCTCCCGAAGTACTTACTATAGGTGTACCAGAATCTCAAGGCAAAATGACAGAAAAAAAAGAAACATTTTTTTACGTAATGCAAATTCTACAAACGTAACAAAGACGTAAACGTTGTTCGTAATATATCTGCAAACTTAAAAGTTAAAACATCATCAGAACAAGTTCTCTTACTAATTACAGGTAGTACCATTCTGCCATCAGATTTCAGTAGACCCATACAAACATTTCAGTGAGCATACTTTTTAATCCGGTTCAGATAATGAAATGTTATTCATGTTATCTTTATAAAATCCATTGTTAATTTATCATATAACAAATATTTTAATTCCGTTCAGCCATACTGACTTATTTTACTACGGTAGGTAATATAATTATAAATTCGTGATTGTTGCCCGGTTTCTGATGTCTTTTTGTCGAGAGTTTATCTATTCAATAACTCTAACGGGTCGATAACTTCTGAAAAAGCGTTTCCGAGCACTGCGATAGTAAATAAACTCCGTTCAAACTAAGATTAACTTATCTAACCCAAGATACCGTTTATAGGTTCCATAAGTTTATTTGACGTTTCATTTTAACATTTTGTGGACAGAATATGACAAATTACAAGTTACAACAATTTTGAGGTTATTTGTGTTATTTGTTATTTATGGATAGCCTCAAGGACCTCAGATTATTGAAAGAGGTGTTATGGTAACCAAAATAAATTTTAAATTGATGTTTTTAAATTGCATTGTTGATATTCGACTAGGGCATGCAATTATCCGCTCAATTTTAGTATCCGGATATTTCGAATAGTCCCTAATCATTATCCGGATATATTCGGATAATACGAATAATTCGAATAATACTTATAGAAGGTAAAATACAAATAATTTATGAATACAATCAATATTTCTATTATGAAACTCGTTCAAAATTTAATTCAAAACCCAATACTTTTTGTGAGATGTATCAGAACGCTGTTAAGCTTCATCCTAGAGTCGCATCTAGTCATAAACTAATTAGCAATGTTCTTAGGGTAATTTCTACACGTATATGTTTTAACCACATCACATCGAGCTAGTACCGTCTTCTTCTGAAAGCTAACACACCTCAAGGTTTTCGACCTGGGTACCAGCATCATGGCGAACCCTCAAGGAGGAATCCTCAAGGACGACCCTGTAGCCTAGTTGGTAGCGTCCCTATCTGCAAAGCTGTTCAATTTCCGTAGTCTATTGTCATAGAAAAGCCCAAAAGCAGGAAGCAGGAGTATTTTAGGCCACATCGCCCGGAAGAACGGTGACAATCTTGGGAAGTTAGTCATCACCGGCAAAGTCCAGGGACCAGAACACGAGGTCACAGTCAGAATTCCGATACGCTGGTCGGATCAAATCCACACCACTCTTGACAGCAGGATGCACGAGGCCATCCACGCCGCAGGGCATAGGATCCGTTGGTGCATGATAGTGCTGGAAGGATAAAGTGATCCGTTGAGGAGGTCATGACCCTCAGCACTGTGAACATCGACGCAAGGAGGATTGCCATAGAACTGCTCGATTTCTGAGCTAAATTTTTAAGCTATGCTGTAAATACAGTGAGCTTGTAGAGCGGCATGTGGATTCTCCAGAACCATTTCTACTTCAGGGGCTAGGCTGAGCACCGCGAGCGAGTGCCTAAACGATCCATTTTTAACCGACTTCAAAAAAAGGAGGAGGTTCTCAATTCAACTGTATTTTTTTATGTTTGTTACCTCGGAACTTTCGACTGGGTGAACCGATTTTGATGATTTTTTTAAATCAAAAGCTGGTGCTTTTCATGTGGTGCGCGACAAATGGTCGAATATCTCAATACCACGCCAACCGATTTCGATGATTCTTTTTTTATTATTATTCGAAAGGATACAATGTACTTCATTTGAAGTCGGTCTTTTTGTTAAATTTTTTCTATTAAATCCGTCGCAGAAATATTACTTCTTTTTACACAAATAAGTTAATGCTTGACCACAATCCCACCTGATGGTAAGTGGAGATGTGGTCCAAGGTGGTGAGCACATTAACTTAGTAAAAGCCTAATCACTCTTTCATTATAGTCAGTTATAGACAGGCGGGAACGCCGTCGCAGGCAAGTTATTCCAGTCCTTGGCGGTGTGTATGACGAGGCAAACCACCTCGTCCTTATGTTCGGCGGGATGTTCACGACAAAAGGATGGATAGCCGCCGTGCGTCACGTCGTTCAACATGTCGAGAGATGGAGGAATTATATCAAACAATTCCTGTGCACACTCATTGAAATGTCCCCTGTAGAAAACCGAGAGGTTGGGTTCTCTGCGCCTGTGCTCGAGGCTTTGCAGATTGGTCTCAACCAAATCTGGGTTACCAGTCAGCCTCTTCGCACGCCTTTCCAATGAGTCCAAGGCAGAAAGGTGACATTTGGCTGCACTTGCTCAAATGTGCGAACAGTACTCCACACACGGCCGAACGCTTGTATTTTGAGCTTGTATAAAGCTCAATACAAGGTTAAGAGTTGCCTCGGTGTGAAGTATCGCCGTATCTTTGCTAGGACACCAAGTTTCTTTGCAGCAGCCTTAGCCTTGGTTTCAATGAACCGCCCAAACTTGAGTTTCAAGGATATATCTACTCCTTAAAACTGAAGGCAGTTGGTATAATCCAAGGATACATTCCGAAAAGTAGGAGCCAAGATAAGCGGCCTCCTCTTGGCGGTGAATAGATACGTCTGCGTTTTAGTGGCGTTGAATCTCACAAGATTGGCTTCGCCCCACTCGGACACAACCCGAAGTGTGAGATTCATACAAACAACCATAGCTTCTCTTTCAGACTGAATTTCGTCCCGACTGGCTCTGGAACTTGGTAGGTATCTCTCTACCACTGTGCTATCGTCCGCGTACCCATAAATACCGGGCATAAGCAGGTCATTTATATGCAGCAGAAAAAGAGTGGTGGAGAGAATGGACCCCTGAAGAACTCCGGCATTTGTAGCCATCGTTCTCGATTAACAACCATCGACTACAACGCGGAAAGACCGGTCGCTCAGGAAGTCCTTTACCCAGTGGATAAGGCCAGGAAATATGCCGTAAGCTGGAAGCTTGCTTAGGAGGATAGCGTGCCAGACCTTATCGAAGGCCTTTGAGACATCAAGGGGGATAGCAAGTGCCTCCCCATTTTTCTTAAAGGCCTACCAATATTTTATTGAAATTGCGGAAATTCCTAGAACATGGTTTGGACGCTTCTTGCATGTATTCTGTAGAAATATCGAGCTGCCATTATTTGTATTTTGTAAGTTATCTCATAAAAATTATATGTATGAGGGTTTTTAACTAATTTGTTTTTTGGCATTTGGTCGTATTTTATATTATTGGAGGCTAATAGACTATCTACTTTGTGATTATAAAGTTTTAAAAAAACTAAAAATTTACTATCCGTTTTATTCGAATTATCCGGATAGTCACAAGCCCATTATCCGGTTTTAAAATTCGGCGGATATCCGGATAAATCGAATATCCGAATATCCGGATAGTAAGCCCTATATTCGACTATGATAAACAGACGCTAATAAATACCAAATTACAATAATGTTACTACATATTTACTATCGAAAAAATAAAACAATTAGTCAAAATGACAAAATAAAATGATAATATCTATTTGAAACTTGATCTTTTGAAGAGAGCCATTTAGTAGCAGATTTAAATACTCGTCCGTTATCGGATTCATAGTTGATGAAAGGCGCCTCGCGTGTTCAGAAACCCAATGACAGTCATCTGACATTTATCTTAAGTTTAACTTTATTGATTCAATAGCTGTTGATAATATAACTGGAGACTTCAGAAACCGGCCAATCTTATAAATTCCAATCCAATAAATAAGCTGTTTGTTAGTTGCATAGACATGTCAAACCCCATCCACCCACTGCGCGTGGGCTGGTCTGCACCAAACAAGAAACCGTCCAGCAGAACTTATTTATTGCTTGGTTTTGGTCAGTTGCATCGACATGACAAACCCCGTCCACTCGCCTCGCGTGGTCTGGTTTGCACCAAACAAAAGACCGTCCAGTGAAACTGCAAAACTCATTTATTGTTTGGTTTTGGTCAGTTGCATAGACATGTAAAACCCCATCCACTCGCTGCACGTGGGCTGGTTTACATCAAACAAGTGACGTCCAGCGGAAATTATTTTACTTTCGTATAAATAATTACTTTCAATTATATCCATTATGAGTCTCACCAGCCTTGAAACCGCTGATTTATTGCTTCATTGTATGTCTTGATGTTTTGATTTTGATGCCAGTACGCCGGTAGTCACTGGTTTCTGGATTGAAGACTGGTTGGTTCACCTCGTTTTTTTTTACAGCGGCTCCGCAGCGTTGGCTGTAATAAAAAAAAAGGAAACGAGAGTATTTCGAAGCTTGGCCCTTTCTGTTTATTGTTAAAATATTATTAAATCAATGAGGGTACTTTATAAATATTGAGGGTAGCTCAAAGATATTGGAGGTAGTTATCGAAGGTAAATCGTAAAACTTTTAAAGTTAATGTACAAAAATGAAATGTATCAAATTATGTCGTCAATGTAATTACATCTCTAACTAAACCTCACTCCATGATTAAGAAATTCAAACTAAAGATCAAAAATCATTTTTACACTGAACTATTATTCACCCAGCATTACACCATCTAGATCACAAAATTATTTAGAAATGTAATAGTAGTTAATATAACCTTTATCATCTTTATATTAAAAATAATTATTTGTTAATCACATGATGTTAACTCAAAATCGATAAAGAATAATTGCTACTTTCTAAATCCACAAAAAAAAGAAATAATACAGATCACCTGTTATATCGTATCCTAATCATAAGCCTGGAACAATGGCTTCACAGGAGCAATCACAGTCTATTCCGTCAGTGTCCTCGTTTCGTCATCAAAACGGCACCGACTCGAGGAATCACCAATGAATTAGCTTCGTCAGGAAGTTCCAATGCGCAATTTCTGAAACTTGAAAAAGTAAATATTAATACATTGTTTTAAACAGCAGAGTACTATCCCACTTCTGATAATAGATTTGTAAAGTGTAGAGTATGTAAAATTTAAAATTCAATAATTATAATATTACTAAATTTATGTCTGTCCTGTATAGCAAGGCGATAATGAATAATGAATTGTTTGTAATCTATATTGGTATTAATAAAAGTGAACCAACAAAAGAAACACATAAGGTGTATAGTTTTATTACTTTATTAGTAATTGTAATTAAGTAACCTTTTCATATTATCATGGAGGTAGGTAAATAAGTAATACAAATATTTGCGGTTATTAATTTATTTAGACCCTGGTTCGCAATGTGCTTTAGTCATTAGAGAAGAGCCAGGAAGAAACTCTAAGACAGCACCGTTACCGCTATAATATTATATTAATTATAATTATAACATTAATTATAATATAATGTTACACTATGTATAATGTTTTTCATAAACAAATTATAAACTGGCAGTGCTACAATATCACCTTATTATACTAGCTTGGCTATATTGAATTAAGATACAGAAATAATTATATAAACTAGCAAAGACACAATATGCTTTACAGCATTAAAAATACAACGGTATATAGTATTGAAAGTAAGGTAGGTACTTAACTTCTGCAGGAGGATTTAGTTATGTTCCATAGTCGGCACTGACTGAATTAATCACCACGTAACTTCAACACCATTATGAGACTAATCTTATAATATAATAATATATTAGCAATGTATTAACTTTACTTCTTATTCGGTTCTGCACTGGGACAGAATTGAGATAGAATTGAGACCCGACAATACAGCGTAGTTTCTTTTTATACTTTTACCCTCACAATGTCACCTGATTGATTATTCGTTGATTATTGCCATATGCAATTTAAATTAATGAAATACCAAATAATTTATAATACTGAATAAACATAATTCTACGTTAATTTACAACATTCTTTAAGTATATAATAACAGCTAATAATATATTAATATATAAATGGTTCAGGTATGAACAATTCTACTTCCTTTGAGAATAATTGCAACACATAAGACATCAGTCATCTTATTCTCGTAAACATCCTAATTTTATAAGTAATATTTATCGTATATATTTATACTAATCTATCAAGCGCTTTGCGGTAACGAGAGAACTAACAACTCTAACAAGTAACAACCAAAAACCTTCGATCACTAATAAGTGATCGAATCCAAAAACCATCGAGTTTTCTTTGTGCCGTAAATATAAAAATCAATATACTAAATATTATACTAGTATTCAAGCGGTTGTTGATGTTAGTGCATTATTATTTGTTTACTATTGCAAAAATTAGAAAGGTTTATTAGCATAACCTGTCACGTACAACACAAAGAGAAATTGCGCTTGTGTATTGTCTTAAATAAAAAATTTCAGTGACGTCATTCTTTAGAAAATGCAAAGACAACACAAAAATCCAATATTTGCCTCCCTTGCACATGGACAAGCTTATGAGTGCGACAGAGATAGATCATAATTTTTAATGCTAAGTATTAATAACGATTCTTATTTCGAACCTTTCCGTCAGTCTTTTCTTTTTCATTAGACATCTCCTTATGTACTTAGGAAAAGTTTTAGCCTTTATATTAACAGTGGCTTGAAGTATAAGATTTAAAATCCAAAATATCAAATTAAAGAGCTCATCATTTCAAAAAGGTATGTCATGATTATGATCATGATAGGTTTATTGACAGCAGGCGGTTTTTTTTAATTTTTAATTTTTTCAAAACTATCCGACACTGCAAACTGGCACTGACACTGAAATTGGTAGCAGTACCACACTACTATGCATGACATGAATAATAACGATGTCTTCTTCCGTAAGGACGTTTCGTCTTGGCGGTTATCCTATGGGATCTAACAACAAATTTAATTAACGACACGAGAACTAGATACAGCCGTTGTAACCTCAAACCCTACTTCCAAAAATAATGGGAATACTGTCACAAAATGTCCCAAGTGCCTCCCAAGCCGAATTTGATCAGGACATGAGATGCAATCAACTAGGTGACATTTTATATTTTAGGTCACAAAGGACAGTTAGAATATTGTTTTACCAGTTCCTAGGTAAGTAAGATTTAGGAACGTTCTACCATTATTTATGATGACCTGGCTTTTACAAATTAATAGATTTTTGGTATTTCCATCCAGCTATCTTAACTCTGTCTAGCTTCCATTTGTGTGAAGTCAAAATTCTTGAGGAGACTTACTGAATTATTTTTATGAGCAATATTTTGAAGTCAGTGTTTTTTGTTATTGATCGATTTGTCGTAGAAACATTTGAAATTTTATTATGAAAATTCAAAGCAAGACAAAGGTCCGTTGGTATTTTTTAGTCAATATGCTAGTAATTGTTTATATGATTCCAATTTTAATTTGGGAAAAAACAATAAGAAGGGATTATAGTTAGTTTAGTTTGAAGACTTGATTTCATAAACTGACCCATAAGGTAAGTTGACTAGATTCTTTTCTTTTGATGTTATATACTTACAATCCTTAAATGAAGTCTAAATCTGATACCTATTAAGAAAATATTTAAGTAATAACATATTTTCGCCCCTTGCGTACCCTCGATGACTCAAGTGATTATATTACAAATTCCCCAGAAACTGTTCAGAATGTGCTCATATTATTTTTATTAAGGTTAAGTCGGTTATATTCGGGAATTTAGCAGTGACCCATACTGACCCATTTTGCCATTATTCGGTTTTGTAACACACTATAGTAAGCATATTAGCGGAGCAGCTGATATCAAATTAAGACCCCGGACCAATTATTTTCTATGGTTGCGATCGGATACAAAATAGAGATAAGGTCAACTCGTCGAAGACCGGCATACTTCATTAAAAATTGAATTCATTAGGCAAATTTCGCCATTTCTATAACATTTTAGGCAAATTTTATTGAATAAGGTAATCAAATATTTAGTTGACCATTAAAAAAAACTCTAAAAATTACTTTAAGGTTATCCATTAAAGAAATAAAAACTAATTTTCAAAAAATGGTGAAATAGACGGACTTTACTACCACGTCGGATAAGACCGTCTTGTGGAAAAAAAACCTACAAATAGTCGGTTTACGTGAATACAGATATTGTATATGCGTATGTATTTCAACGCCATTTAAATGTGTGCTATCGTTTTTCATATTAAACGCTCTTATCGTCATAAATCGCAAAAAAATACGTATGTCGGGTAAGTCCGGTATAGATCGAAACTCAGGGGTAAAAAACAATTAAATCAAATTAAAAAATCTTTTTTTTTGTATATCAGTTTTATTAAAAGGAATAGCCTTCTTTAGGTCTACCATTTAAGAGATCAAAAACCAACTTACTTAATCGAAGTAGGTACTAAAATACACCTTCTTCTATATTCATATTATAATTGTTTTTTTTCAGCGCTAGTGCTAATAAATTCGTCGAAAGTATAAGTAAAATAGAATATTATTATAGCATAATGCTCATACATTATGCTATTATAATATTCTATTTTACTTATACTAAAATAAAATAGTAAAAATAATAAAATAACACGGCAATTGAAATGAAATATCGATTATCGATTTTAAGAGTAGACCTTAAGAGATTTTAAGAGAGACTCACTACGCAGGAAGCTTAAGTATACGAATTATATGTATAAGGATTAATTTTATAAAATTTGCTTAGGCGTAAAAGGTTTATTACATCTGGAAACGACGAAGACCGGCACATGCCGATCTTTCCCTTCAAGAACTAGACGGACTTCTCCACTATTGCAATTTGAGGATAGGTTTTTTTCACTAGATGTAACTTCGTAAAAAATATGTTTTATTCTATTCTAATATAATATTCGGATAATAATATTGATAATTAATTAAATTAGCTCCACAAACCTTGATAAATATGATGAAAAACCACTTAAAATATTTTTTTGCCAATGTGTTGCTAGGTCGTGTTGCAAGTTGATAGCTCGACTAAATTTTATACGTATTTTTTTCTCTTTGTGTTATAAATAGCGCCATCTATGTCAATTTATTGAAACTAAAACAGTTTAAACTGTTTGTACGTTGGGTTGTATTTGTTGTAGTTATTCAGAATTCGTTGTAATTCTTACTGTACGGTCCTGCCCTCCAGACGGTCTTCGCCGAGTTGACCTTAACGGCTAATTTGGTTTCCACTCTTCTACTTAATCTTCAACGGATAATTTAACAAGATTACAAGAATACGATTTTTTGCTTTCATATTGGAAGGTATTTCAAAAAACCGATGATTAAGAAATACAGTTTCATGTTGCAGCACATAATTATATGCATATCTAAAATATTATTCCAACAATTAACAATCAAAGAATCAGATAAGTTGTTCGTGATAAACTCAAAATGTACCGAAAGTTTTTCATTTATAATAATAGTAAGTAATATAATAATAGTAGTAAGTATAATTTGTGCGTTATTGGCTGAAGTATGACAATAATTGTCGGTAAAAATCACGATGAGGATTCACGGCGTGCACTGCGAGAATTGTTCAAATTCATGAAAAGTTCTGAAAATAAATTCACCACAGCCACTGAAGTATTCTATAATGTATTAAAGTACCAAAACAGACACTGCGAACAAAATTTGTATTACACCGGGTGGTTATATTTACAAACTGAACCCCTTTCTCTTTTCAAAATCGACTGAATCCATTGACACAACCTATATTTATCTCTTCTTCTCTTGTAACCATTCTTATAAATTTTATCAGAAACAACAACTTATTTGCTAACCTTATTATGCCCGGTTTCTGAGATCCTTTTTTCGAGAGTTTATCTATTCAAAAACGCTAACGGGTCGATAACTTCCGAAAAAGCGTTTCTGAGCACGGCGATAATAGATAAATTCCGTTTTATCTAAGATTAACTTAACTAAGCATATATGGCCGTTTACCGGTTCCATAACTTTATTTGACGTTTCATTTTAACATTTCGTGGACAGAATATGACAAATTACAAGTTACAACTATTTTGAGGTCATTTGTGTGTGCCGTAGGTATATGGATAGCCTCAAGGACCTCAGATTATTGAAAATACAAATACAATTATTTGCAAGAAATCAACAATTTTTTCTAGATTGACAATGAATGACAGAGGTGTTATTCTCAAATACTATGTTACCATAGTAACCAATGGTAACCAATGGTAACCAAAATAAACGTTAAATTGACGTTTTTAAATTTTATTGTTGATATTTGACTATGATGAACAGACGCAAATAAATACCAAATTTCAATATTTTTTACATATTTACTACCACAAAATAAATTCAACTAGTCAAAACGACAAAATAAAATGATAATATCTATTTGAAACTTATCTTTTTATTATCTTTTGAAGAGAGCCATCTAGTGGCAGTTTTAGATACTCGTTATTGGATTCATAGTTATTGAAAGGCTCCTCGCGTGCTCAGAAACCCAGTGACTGTTATCGAATATATAACTTAAGTTTAACTTTATTGATTCAATAGCTGTTGATCGTTTAACTGGAGACTTCAGAAACCGGCCATTAGTCGATTAGTGAGAAGCTCCCAAAAAAATGCTTTTACGATATGAACCGTTATTCCTGACACACGTGGAAGAAGCGTCGAGAATAGCCAATCAAGTAATGGGTGTGTAATTCGACTCAACAAGTAACTATCTAGATAGAATTCGCGTATTGAAGATCAACACGTGTAAGTGAGTAATTGTAATAAACTCTACAGGCCGATAAAATTGTCCAATAGCTGCGTTATAATAGTAATTACTGTTTTATAAACAATATTAAACAGTATCCATTATAATTTTCTCCATCTGTTCTTAATGCTCATAATTTCACTCCAATACACTATTAACTGCTAGGCGAAAAGTTTAAGAGTTAAAACGCGTTACGATTTTTCACCGCGCGACAATGATATTATAACTAAAGATACGTTATGCCCTTAGAAATCAACGAAAAAATCTGTTCCGATCGAGCTTCACACACACACGTTTATCTTTTGTTTCATTAAACCGATCACACATTGATAAATTATGTAAAAGGGATGGCACTACTAAAACCATAATAATAGTGAAAAAGACAGCTAGTGTTTGTCGCTCGAGGTCGCTCGCGTCACAGCGCGTCACGAGATCTATGACCAAATGGCACACATTTGCACACTTAGCACACTAACAAATTCAGTACGGAACAGTCAGTAAAAGTTAAAAGAAATATTCGATATTAGTACCAATATTTAACATAACGTTTTATGTACTTACCTATGGTATGTAATTCATCATTTTTATTCAATTTGGAGATATGATTTTTTCGAAATCTCAAAACAACTCGGCATTTTGGTGAAACTATAGACGGCCCAAAGACGGCCTCACTCACGGCTGCTATCAACTGTATGAATTGAAATCGCTATACTTATGCACATTCGACTGGCGTACTTCTAGCGCCGTGTTGGCATGTCTTGTATATAATGTCATTGCCGCGCGATTTTTTTTCTGACGATTTTTAAATCGCGTACTGAATCATAATCAACACAATTTTTTTTCGCAAGTGCGTGCAGTTTCATACAATTTCCATATCTCACAGAATTTTGCGGGATAAATCGCGCGGTGAAAAATCGTAATGCGTGTTAACCTTAAAGCCCGACGTTTTGTAATGAATTGAAATTATCGAATGAATGACTGTGTAGTTGGATAGCGGCCACAATTTCTTAAGGGCTTTGACATTTTGAACGTTAGATAGCAGCCTGTCAATAATCTTTTTCAATTTGAATGAGAGTAGCGCAGGTACGCCGCGGCGCGGCGGCGCGGCGCCGCCGTAGGGCTCATAATTAGATACCAGGAGAAAGCCACGCTCTCCAGTGGGCAGCAAATGAGTTACCTAGTCAGGTTACCCTGCATCTTAAGATTGCAATTTGAAATTGTCGAATTAATTTTTAATACAGACGACAGATTTTGACAGTTTTTTTTATGGAAATACGACGAGCTGACGATCCACCTCATGGTAAGTGGCTATCGTCGCCCATGAACATCAGCAACACCAAAGGTATCACGTATGCGTAGCCGGCCAAGAAAAAGAAAAAAAAAAGAAATTAATTACATTACATTACAAATATGGATTATATTTGTAATGTAAAGTAATTTCTTTCGAGGGGCTCTACCAACCAGCGGATCGGATTTAGTCGCCTCTTACGACACCCATCCGGCATGGGATTGGGGTTAGTATTCTAAGCCGCCTCAATACAGCTCAAATAAATACTCGATCTTCAATTTAAATATCTAAGATGAAATCGATTAAAAAGTTTCGTTTGTTTAGACATCGGTATGTGTTCGTGAGGAAACCTGCACACCGGAGAGTTCTCCATAAAGTTCTCGAAGGTGTGTGAAGTCTACCAATCCGCACTTGGCCAGCGTGGTAGACTATGGCCTATACCCCTCACATTGTGAGAGGAGACCCCGAGCCCAGCAGTGGGACAATTATGGGTTGTTGCTTTGCTTTGCTTTGCTTTTATGTGTTCCTAAGGGGTCATGTTGAGTGCCTCACAAATTTCGCCTCTTACTACTAAATGTTTTTTTGGGCCAACATGTCAGTATATTCTAGCCGCCATGTAGTTACGTGAATATTCGAGACTCGTCACAGCAATAAGCCGCTAATGTTTTGAAAGCTATTGACATACCTCGTGCTGTTACAAGCAGCTCGACTTGAATAGCCAATCAACTAATGCATGTAATACAATCCACGAGTACCACTATGGCACGGCACGGTTATCAGAGGTGATCAGCTCCTCTAGACAAGACCCATAGATATGTATACTTACCTAGAAAACCCTTTTCTGTTAACGTTAACGCCAAATGCCTTCGATATGTATAGGAATGACCATAGTGATTAAGTACTCTGTGGGAATGACATTAGGTGCGGAAAAATGAGCACGTAAAAAGGGACTATTGTCAATGTTTCATTGCCATACATTTTGAAGGTAGCGTTCACAGAAAAGGGTCTTGTCTAGAGGGACCGTCAGTTTTGAAAACGATTCATGATTTTGATTACTTTATTTTTTTATTTTTTGATTATTTATTTATTTGATACTAGGAAATCGCCCTCGCTTCTCTTCGGGAAAAATAGTAAAAAATATATATATAATATAGCCTATGTCACCCGGGGATAGTGTAGCTTCCCCACAGTGGAAGAATTTTTCAAATCGGTTCGGTAGTTTCGGAGCCTATTCAATGCAAACAATCAAATCTTTCCTCTTTATAATATTAGAATAGACTAGCGGTCTGCCTGCGCCTTTCCCCGTTTTTCCGGGATATTTAATACCCTATATCTTATAACTTATTCTAGTTCATGATCTCCCCGTGACACCCGTGAGCTAAATTTCATGAAAATCTGTACATTAGTTTTTGCGTGAAATGGTAACAAATTATCCATACTCGTACCTCAGATCCATACAAACATCCACAAAATTTCACATCTATACTAATATTATAAAGCTGAAGAGTTTATTTGCGTGAACACGCTAATCTCAGGAACTACTGGTTCGAATTGAAAAAATATTTTTGTGTTTGATAGTCCATTTATTGAGGAAGGCTGTAAGGCTATATAACATCATATATTTATGTAGTTAGTTTTTTCCACAAATTAACGTGGGTGAAACCGCGTGGCACAGCTAGTTTATAATATTACTAGCTGACTCGGCAAACGCTGTTCTGCCAAAAAATCTGGATAGGCACATCTTTATCACCTAGCGGTATGAAATATACTTTCGGCGTATTCTCATACCTACCAAACGTACACAAAAAAATTATAAAAATCGGTCGAGCCGTTTCGTAGGAGTGCGACCACAAACACCCTGACACGAGATTTTCATATAATTAATTATTAGAAGTATTCACGACAGAACGCGGTTCACAATAAAGCTAGATCCTCGCCTTTTTATTAACCGACAATACAGTTATTACTTTGGTGTTACTACAAGCAGCTGTGACTAAGTACTTACCATTCACATCACCACCAGGAGGTTCAACTCCTCGGTTAATTGCTATTTACATGAAAAAGAAAACGACAGACGAACAGCAACATGATCTTTAGGGTTCCTATTTCTAATCGACTTTTTTGAACCTTTAAAAGGACTGATTAGCCTCATTCTCATAAATGGCAGTTAAATTGAGCCAAGTGTTTATTACGAAGATGTTCCAATTGAAAGGTGACATGACCTTGGCCGTAATAGCAGTGCCAGAATGTGAGAAGGCTGTATAAGTGTAGGCGTTTCGTAAAAATGGGAACTTAACGAGATAACTAAACGAGATGATTTGTTTGAGGGAACGGCCAAAGTTAGCTTGTTTCCACTCTGCCACGTCAAGTTTTGGAGTGGTATGGTTTATCCATCCTTGAGTCCAGGCACAAATATTATATTATAATATGAATGTTTTTAAATTCAAAATAAGTGCTGATACTGCAGCTGCTTAATGAACTAGTTAATGAAC
Source organism: Thymelicus lineola (assembly GCA_963932265.1). Lineage (NCBI taxonomy): Eukaryota > Metazoa > Arthropoda > Insecta > Lepidoptera > Hesperiidae > Thymelicus > Thymelicus lineola. The sequence goes on along the minus strand of OZ010681.1, from coordinate 8,923,687 downwards.
TGAATTAATCTAAAATTTTAACAAAAAAAACTGCTTAGTGAGAATCTTACTTGACATAACGGCGGCAATAATAATAAATATCCGGATGACCGAGCTTTGCTCGGTTTAGTGTTGCTTAACAACGCCATTTACTGAAGTAGCTTTAGTATTGCTACTTGCCAATAGATGTCAGGAAGAGTATAAGGAAGTGTAGAAGTTTATCATTGCCTGAAAAACCGATAAAACGACATTTTCTAAAAATGAATCCTAGCTAGATCGATTTATCGCCCCCGAAACCCCCTATATACTAAATTTCATGAAAATCGTTGGAGCCGATTCCGAGATTCCAATTATATATATATACAAGAATTGCTCGTTTAAAGGTATTAGATAATAAAGTAATCGCACGTTTATTAAAATTTGTATGGAATGGAAGCAGAGCCATCTAGCGGCAGTGAAAAGAAAAGTTTCGGTCCCATACAAAGTAAAGCACACGGAAGGCCGGAATATTCAGACGCACAGTGAAGCAATGAGAACAAGCTGAACACAGGGGTTCTCAGAACTGTTGCGGCTGATATTGATAGCCACTTAGAAGCACATTAGTTACTGCCACCCTGGCCTCGCCCGTTTCACTGGAACACTGTTACGTAAAGTTAATTAATTAATACGGTATAGTTCAGCATTATGTTTCGTAGCATTAGCATTTGCGGCCTATGTTACTTTTATCGCACAATATTACGGTTTCTAGTTATGCAAATGGGTCAACAAGGGCTTCGTGCGGTTGCTCGTGCAAAAAAATTAATACGGTCATGTCTTTTAAATAAGTAAGTCTGTTTTATTCAAACGAGAGAAATCATTTCAGCATTTTCTAATTTAATATTTTAATTCAGTAACAAAAACCACATTGTCAATATGCACTTTTCTTAACTGGTCATAAAAAATAATTATAAAGAGCGGAAACACTTCAGAGTAGCTGGCCAACACGAAGGAGGTCTTCAATATGGCGAGTTGTCTTTATAGGTGTTGGTGGTAAGTTGGTAACACGTTGTGTGACGTTACGTCTGTCAGTTTAAATATAATTTTCTTTTTCCAGTATTCCAGAAATCCTCTTATTTACTTACTCCTCTATGCCTATGTCTCCGCAATGACCCGAACTCCGAAGTGGATGTGTGATTGAAGTGGGTAGCCTCCGACTTTATTCTACAATTCTGGAGTTTTAATAAAACTATATCCATAATATCCATGCCGAATTACAGTTTTCTAGCACTAATGTTGCGTCCACACGTATTAAGTAGATAAGTAGTTAAGTAAATTTTAAGTAAATTTTAAGTGAATAATTTTAAGTGTGTGTCCAAACGTAACAATTTAGTAAAGCTGTTAAGTACATAAGTGCATTCAAAAATAAAGATGGAAGACCGAAAAGAACTCATGAATTCCATACTGTTTGTTATTAGTGAAACATTGAATGAAGTTAATAAGTTAAAAATAAAATACATACTTTGTGGTAGCCTTGTTCCAATTGGACCAATGAAAGTGCCACTTATTGGTGTGCATATATACGACGTACTTAATTTATTTGGAGAAAGGATATTTTTTTTGTAAATAGCGCAGTTCAAAATAAGACGTGTAACTTTCATAATTAATGTTGTACTAATAAAAATGCGTCCTGATTGTTTTATTCGGAATTTGGATAATTATACATGCTTTTCTAAGTAGAAATACATGTACCCTAGTTGGTAGTGAGAGCGACCCTGCCTGCGAAGTGATTAGATTCCCGGGTTCGATTCCCGGCCGGGGCAGATATTTATGAGACAGTTAAATATTTGTACTCGGGTCATGGGTGTTATTGGGATGTGTTATATGTGTCATCTATGCCACCCGCAACACAGGTAAAAACCTACCGCGAGGGTGTGTATGTATAAGCGTATCACAAATAATCTATTTTTTTTATGGATATAGCCGGCAAACGAGCTGACGATCCACCTGATCAACATCAGCAACACCAAAGGCTTCACCGATGCGTTGCCGGCCAAGAAAGAAAGAAGAAAAAGAAAGAAAGAACTGGCTCTCAAGCCCCCAGCCGGAACACGAGTCGTTTGGCGGCTGACTCATGCGAGGGGGTGGTAGCTATCCAGGTGAACCCCTGGAGAAATAATAATAGTAATAATGGTAGGTATTAATTAACAATTAAAATCAATACTACTAATATAATCCCTCCGAGAGCCCTACCACCAGCGGGCCGGATTTAGTCGCTTTTTACGACACCCTTCCGGCGTGGGATTCGGGTTAGTATTCTAAGCCGCCTCCTCCGAGAACCTTCTCCTTTTTTTGAAATCGGTTAAAAATTGGAATAGTTAGCAGCGTGTAGGTACAGACAGCAGAGCATAAAAATAAAAATTTTGAAAAACCCCCCGTATCAGGCTACTGCAGCGCCCTCTTAGTGATACCTTTTGAATGCAAAAAACTGCAATGAAATCGGCCCAGTAGTTTTCATAAAAACGGTAATATACATACATACAAACTAACAAACAAACAACCTCTAACCCCTAATGCATATATACCGCCTTCGTTTCGTTCCGTCCGCCGTGGGCAAAAATTAAAATGAAAAAAGGGATAGGTAGATACCATATAGGAATAAAATAAGGCACAATGTATGCAGTATGAGTATTGGTAGAAATTATAATACATTTTAAGAATTAAATATTAAAATAATAAAAATCAATTAAAATATTCATATATTATCTTAAATTAAAATAAATCTTGCATGTCCTTTGGTTTACTAAAAACTATTGATCAACAACGCAAAGAAGTTTACGACTTCCTCGTGACCTACTTAATTACTTAACCATTTTAGTAAATTTTAAGTAAAAAGTGCCCGTCCAAACGTGTTAAGTGATTACCCACCTACTTAACAGAAAAATAGAAAAATTTCTAAATTATTTGTTTACTTGTGTACTAAATTACTTATCTACTTATCTACTAAAATGTCCGTTCACACGTATTAATTCACTTAAAATTTAGTTAAATTTTAGTTAACTACTTATCTACTTAATACGTGTGGACGGGACATTAGGGTCTCGGCGCTTTGCTTCAGATAAACGGACGGACTGACGGACAGACGGAGAGACAGACAGACAGACAGACAGACAGACAGACAGACGGACGACGGATGGACGGACGGACAGACGGATAGATGGACAGACGGAAGAATGGACATGACGAAACTATAAGGGTTTCGATTTTACTTCGGAACCTTAAAAATCGGGCTTCTTTGGTAAAAAAGCAAGCATTCTAAACAAAGCAGCGGACATTGGAATGTTTTTGTGGCTTCGCAAAAGAGGGCGCACGTTATTCGTTCCAATGTCAAAACACGAGGTACCAGGCGTTGATAACTTCGAAGAACTTTTAGGACCCTGTAGTCCAGTCAAGGAATGACTCAAAAGAGGGTATAGAGTGCGTGAGCGGGAACCTAAGCGATTTCTTCAGAAAGTTATTCAGGGTGCTTAGGGAGATAACATACTAAAAGTCCCCGCGTCTAGGGGGTGAGCCGGAGGGAGGGGGGGGTTACAAAGGTCTCAATTTTAGGTTTTTCGCCAATATCTCAAAAACAGTGCGTTGTAGCGAAAAATGTTCTAAGATGAAATTAAAGCTTATAAAATTCTCTATAACTTTAATTCTGTACACTTTTTCCATATCTCCGACCGTTTTTGAACTATACGCTCCAGAAATGTAGCAATTTAAGTTATTCAGCATGATAACAGCGTGTTTCACATCAGCTGTCATAAAAATGACTCCCGAACTGATACCATTAAAAAAGACGTTAGGAAGGCAGCTAGAGTCTCAACTGAATGTACAACCCGCCTTTTGTTCAAGGGTTTTTTTATATCTTCATTAAGGCAACATGCACATAAAAAACAATTATTCTTGAAGGCAAATGGTGGAGCAGAAGGTCTGAGCTGCGACTGCCCTGCCTCTTCATTAGATAAAGATGCCTGCCTGACGTCTTTTTTAATGGAATCAGTTCGGGTGTCATTTTTACGACAGCTGATGTAAATCAAAAGGGATGTCAAGTCAAGGAAACTTTGATATTTGCCGTCTTTCCTTTCCTTACTAGCTTTAATACGACCCAGTATTCCCTTCCCTTTCTCTCAGAGACATCGTTACTTCCTTCAACGACATTCTCGTCATACAGAATGCATCTTATTAGTACTCATGTTGGATAACCAAATGTGTTACTACAAACAGTGTATGTATATCTGAAAAGAATATTTTGTGGCTGCCCCCCTGCGTTACCGGCTAGGCTACCGTGCCACTGCCAGACGAAATAAAATTGTGAAAACCTATAATAACATTATCCCGAAGGCAAGTATACAATATCAATAGGAGTTTTAGCCAATAAGGTTGCGTTTCCTACAGCGAGCATTAGAGATATTGAGCGAAAAGAAATCTTCATCAATATCATGATTGTTTTCCCGCCTCTGCTCAGTTATCCACTTTTATAAAAAACGCGATTTCTCATTGTTACTGCTTTTACTACGTGGAGGTACTCCCAGCTTAGGTTACTATAAATTTTAAGATAATTTTCGCATCAGGTAATGGTTATCACGCTGAATTACTTTAATTTCGACATTTCTGGAGCGTGTAGTTCAAAAACGGTTGGAGATATGGAAAAAGTGTACAGAATTAAAGTTATAGAAAATTTTATAAGCTTTCATTTCATCTTAGAACATTTTTCGCTACAACGCACCGTTTCTGAGATATTGGCGAAAAACCTAAAATTGAGATCTTTGTAACCCCCCCCTCCCTCCGGCTCACCCCCTAGACGCGGGGACTTTTAGTATGTTATCTCCCTAAGCACCCTGAATAACTTTCTGAAGAAATCGCTTAGGTTCCCGCTCACGCACTCTACAACTACTTTATTGACTGTACTACTGTTATTGTTTTCACTTTCGAACGTATACCTGCTGCACATTTTCCGTCTCATGTTTTCCTGGTCCCACTGCGCAGAAAGCGGCGCGCATGCAGGCTCTCTGCTCAGACGGACGTTCACCCCTAGAAAAACGTAAGCCACGCCCATATTCACTTCAAGGTCGTTTTACAATGGAACCTATTTAAATTAATTACGTAATCAAGGGTTACATTTGGAGTTCAATTGACTATTATAGTAAAGAACATTTCATTATATTTATTTATTTATTTATTTATTTAACTTTTTGCACCATACATATGTACAATAGCAAAGGCGGACTTAATGCTAAAAGCATTCTCTCCCAGTCAACCTTCGGATAGTATGAACACAACGATACGGCGGAACATCTAGGCTGTAAAAAAAAAAAAAAGAAATACTTAGGAACCAAAAAGAAATAATAATAAAATATAAACATATATATATATATATACATACACACACATACACATAGGCATACATAAATAAATACATAACTACATACATAAATACATAAATATAGTATACATAAATACCTACACTCATTAATAAGAAAAAAAGAAAAAAAAAAAAAAAAATTGGTGATGTGATTATGAATGGTGGTGCCCTACATATTTACAGTAATGTCCGTGCAGTCTTTTCTTGAACGAGAATTTACTAGCCGGCTTTCTGAGAATCACAGGCATTCCAAAGTCGAGCGGCTAGAACGGCAAAAGAATAAGAAAAGAAACCTGAATGGTGAAGAGGAATGGAGAGAAGCAAGCTCTCAGTAGAACGCAGAGGCCGATCATGAAAGTCCCGTAAAAACTTGAACTTATTCTTAAGGTAAGTAGGAGAATGTTCATCATATAAGACGGAAAAGAGAGTAGAGAGTATCCTAGCTTGTCTTCGTAGGCGAATAGGGAGCCATTGAAGCTGACGACGGAATGAAGACACATGGTCGAACTTACGAAGACTAAAAATAAAGCGGATACAATTATTAATAAGACGTTCTAGTTTGTTCAGGAGATCTTCATTGAGATCTGTAGTACACACATCACAGTAATCGATAACGGGGAGGATAAGACATTGCACCAGACAAATTTTGGTCTTAATAGGGAGAAACTTTCTTAGTCTATTCAGGGCACAAAGTTTACCTGTAACCGATCTACAAATCTCATTAACATATGTAGCCCAATATATATATATATATTATTTATATATGTATATTCTAGTTATGTAATATTTTGTCGAATAATTTTAGTTTCTTTAACAGCAACACTAACTGCTAACTACATTAGAATATTTTTATTTGCAGCTAGCATCAGCTAACATCAAATCTATATTAAATTGAAAACTAAAAAATAGGTTCAAGTCGAAGTTTTAACTTTTATCACGAGTTACATAATCACAATATTATTAAAACTACATAATAACCAAAGATATTTTACTATAAGCATTGCTTAACTAAAACAAAGAATCGTAAAAAAATCGTTAAGAATGTATTAAGTGCAATTGAAGTTAAAAACCGATAGGACCTTTCTGCAGCTAGCTAGCATCTAAAAAGTTTATGCGCTCCTAGTAAACGAGGTCGTAGCGCGGGGAGATTTTTCTGAGGACAAATTTTTTGTCGTGCCTTGCTTGTTTGTCTCTCTTTTGAATATTAAAGCTTATTGGTAACATTTAATTACATCATTGGTAACAGCAAAATTAAATGAACTTTAAAAACTATGTACACCTACATATTTGTGAAAACTAATAAGATATTTTAAAAATCATGCATCTTTTTATGGCATAAAACCCCCTGACCGTAAAGATTCTTATATATTGTCATTAACATTTGTAATTCAGCATTTTTTATATTTGTTGCCACAAAAAAAATGGTTGTCTGTAAAGTCGGTTTACAGACGGTAGTTTAACGTGTCAACGTCATGACAAAACATTGATGAAGTAGTGCTCGAATTATTAAATTATCTCTGGAAATTAACTTATAATTAGAAACTTTTATCTTTACACTACAACGCCATCTAGAACTCCTGAACTAAACTATTTTATCAGCAACTTCCTTTCTGACTTAATTGTGTATATAGTTTTGTTCATAGATGGCGCTTTCTCCATTGTTCGCTCGCTCGCGTAACGCGACAGATGAGTCATGCTTTTTCATGCGTGCGGCCGGCATCGTTTTAATAGACGTTATCACGTCAAAAATTAAGCCTCCAATAGAATTCGTTACTAAAACTCTCTCTTTACGTGAAGCTGTAAAGGCCGTTGGGGCCAACAACAATTACTATCCATTTGGAAAAAATTTGGTATGACAATAATAATCATATTTTATTCCAAAAAAACGTTCTATGAAAAAAGTTTCACAAAAATCGGTATTTGTTATTAAAGGTGGTAACGCTTTGCTCAACATCGATAATAGAAGTTTCACATAAATATATGAACGTTACTTTAAAGAATATAAAACACAATCGTACTGACTAATTTTATATTTTAGTTTAATCATTTATTTTTATTATAACGGTTCTTGTTATCTGGTAGACAGATAAAACTTGTCAGGGTATTGTGGCATCAATATAAATTTACAAATAACAAAATAGTTTTCCTTGTATTTCTCTAGATAAACTAAAAAAAAATTAATCGCAGGTTCTACGCCTTAATTGAGGTTTTTCCATTTGTGAACAAGTTTGGGGGAATGTACCGTATTCCTTTCGTTATGACGTCTTGAGTTAAACACGTTTTGGTATGCCGCGTCTGCGTCACGTCTACGTCACGGGGACGCGTCATTTATAATGCCATAGTATATGTAATAAATTATCTAATACATACTTACAAAGTACAAGATTTTTTCGCTTACTTTGAAATAAAAACGAAAAATATTTCAGAATTAAACAAAATACGCAGTACAATGTAGCACTTGTCTTTTAATGTTAGGTAACAAAATTTAGGTAATACGAAATTTAGGTCCTCAACTCCTCACAAATTATTCATTAGAGTAGAGATAATTAATATTAACTAATACATGGAAACATTAAATTCTACAAAATCTTGTTTACACACAGTTAACTGATTTATAGTTACGAACTGAAACTGGTAACGTGGTAAACAAACAATTACTTTAATAAATAATAGTTTAAAAAAAACTAAAAGACACGCTTTTATAAAAATAGAAAATAAATTTGAATTAAGAATCATGTAATTGTTAAGGCTTGATTCCACCAGTGTGCTGAACTGTGCGGCACTGTAATGCACAGTGTACGACACAAATGTTCACGCTGGTCGAGTCACTCGGGCATACAGTAACAAATTGTGCGCGAACATTTAACAATTGTTCGCGCACATCTGTGGACAGTGGACTCGTGTCGAGGCGTACACGCTTGTTGTTCGCGAACACAGTTTTGCTTCCGCTACCGGAGCGAAAACATTTATTTGTACGCGCATTTAAATAAATTAACAGCTATGGAAGTTTTCCCGCCCGTCCATATTAACATCTGAGGACAGAAAACTCTTCTTAGTGAACATGTTCGTGCACAAGTGTGCCACACTGTGCGTTTACAAAAGTTACGCACAGCCTTGCCGGTGGAGACAGCAGCTAAACGCGATACTAACTTAGTAAGTGCAATGCTGGAGTTTTGCACAAAATGTTAGTAAACAAATGTGCTGCACACTATTTTGGTGGAATCGTACCCTAATAAAAGCGTGGGGTGCTTTCTAAGATACTTATTATCAAAATAAGTTGCATCCTAAAAAAATTTTTTTTTTAAACGCTTTTATTTCAATAATGTTTAGTTTATAAAATTAGCTACAATTTGTGAAAATTTCAAGTCTCTACGTAAAATAGAACATAGAGAATTATGCGTCTAAAGTCTGAAAATCGTTTTTTTTAATTTAACAACAAATAAACAATGAAAATTAGTTTAAAATATGATTTTCGTGTATTGTCATCGGAAATACACATGTCTGCCAAATTTCATCAATTTTCATTAAAGGGAAGTCATTCAAATTAACGTTACAAGATTTGATGCTTTGATGCTCCGAAGTGAAGCTAAATAAAAGCGTTTAATGATAATCCTTCTACTCATTGACACCATGTACCCCACGCTTTTATTACAATTACACGATTCTTAATTCTTTATTTTCTATTTTTATAAAAGCTTGTCTTTTAGTTTTTTTTTTTAAACTATTATTTATTTAGCGGTTTTTGGCAAGAATTCTTGAAATTTATGAAGTATTTTTAACGAAGTCTACAGTTTAAATAAGTCTACGAAGTTTGATAAAACCTGACCGTTTGAAGTGGGTCAAAATCAAGTCCAAAGAGAAGTTGCAAACAAACAAACAGACAAACAAACATACAGGTGAAGCTAATATAAAGCGTGTAAAAATCATTGTTAAGGGATTTATTGCGTCATAAAATACTCACCTCTAATAATAGTTTTCTCAATTATAATTTCAATCTAACCAATAAATAACACTTCAATAACATGTTAGAGCTCCAAAAAATTTGTTTTTTAAATTATTGTTTGTCTGTCTGTCTGTTTGTCTGTCTGGGCATCACATCAAAACCCTTGAACTGATTTCGACGGAAATTAGTTTTCATCCAGAAAAATTAAAAGGTTTCCCTGGAAACAAGATGAAACTTTGTATGGATTATTTTTAAAATATCAACAATTTGCTTTAAATTTGCTACAAACCTTTCTCCTTTAATTGACGGAATACATGTTTTCGAATTTTTCAAATTTTTCATGAAAAAGACAAAAAAACAAATTAATGTGAATATTGTTTATTTTTCAAAACCCGCTGCCGGAGGAATGATTTGTGATTGTATCGTAGGTTTTACTTTATAAAGTCCTAAATTCGATACCAATTAACCTGTTATTAAATTTTCTTCTGTGAGGGGTACAAATATAATTTCATAATAAGCATTATTTCTGCGTGCGAAGCTGCGGGCAACAGCTAGTATAATTATATACGTTTTCCTATATATTTAAGTTTGGTTCGCAGTACCTATAAAAACATAACTGTCAAGAATTTAAGATTTTCAGCAAATAAATGAAAAGAATTGATTTGATTTAGTCTATAGTACAACGAACCCCAATTTGTTTGCAGTTCACACTTCACAAAGTTTCGTTCTATCTATAATGGATTCTGGTATAGGAAAATCTACGGGGCGGGCCTTCGCTGTCGTGTGCGTGAACACCTGTCGATTGATTGTGCTAGTGTGCGGGATGAGGGAGAAATATCGGTGTATTGATCGGTTCGGAAAACCGCTTCCTTGTTCCTGAGAGCCTAGTGTTTTCCGATCGGCTCGTCATTATCGCAGATTGCCGATACTTTTCCAATACGGTAGAAATTTTTGTACGTTGTGCTTGTTCGTTTTCTCCTGGTACTCGGAGCATTCAGAAACTGTATTTTAAAATATTATAATGTAATGTAAGTTAGTTATTCATCAATCATTGTTATAATATTTATTTTGATGTTTATATTTCATATCATAAGTATTTAAAGAAAATATTATGTGAGAAAACATTCTCCCAACATTATGTGACGTGGTATTAATACATGAATGAAGAAAACACAAATAATAAATAACCTTTTTTAGTGTTCCCTAGCCGTAAAGGAAACTTTATTGTTTTGTTACGACATAAATAAAATCATGAAGTAATTTTTTTTAGGGTACATTCCCTACACGTAAAATGAGAATGATTTTTTTATTCTCGTTTACCCCATGGCGTGGGGGTATCTTTGAATGAGTCTTTCAAAAATGTTGTGGATTAGGGAAGACCATTTTTTGATTTAGCGATCCGTTTGCGAAATGTTAAGTTCTAAGATACTAAATTTTGGGTAGAGACGTTGGATTCAAGTCTCCCACTCCCTCCTCTAGCTGCTAAATGGTTGGTGTTAGTTATGTGAAATAAGTACATCGTCAATGCGCTTGCCAAAAGCCGTATGTGTGTAAGAAAAATCTAACGATGCAAAAATATGCCAAAATATATGTATGTAATGCGATAAAAATATTTTTTTGTGCACATGGCGTGCAAAATATGTTGTAACGGGTTAAAAGCCGACATAAGTTGATAGTTCTTTTTCTACCCCTTCTTACAAATGACTCATTTTCCTTTAGACATACACGCGCAAAATCTTTTATGTGCAATTTTGATGTTTAAAAATTTCGCTTGTGTTTGAAGTTCACATCTGATTTTTCATAAAGTAATAACACAAACTGTATGGCAAATCATGATCCAGTATAGATATTATTATCGACATAAGAGTTTGTGCAAACGATGCGTCGTTCAATACTCATGATAGAATAGCTTAAGTACCTACCTAGTTAATGAGTAATAATCGATGAACTTACAACTACGGAACCCTATACATATAATATTATATACTGGCCAGTACCATGTTTTATTTGACAGTATTTGATCATAAAGCAAAGGATTATCTACATTGATATTATCTATGTACATACTCGTATATTATATTAAAATTATTTATCAGTCAAACTTGTGAGTTTTTGTTCGATTGTACTGTAAATCCGAGACTCACTAACAATACGTAACCAATGAGACATTACGTCAAACAATACTATAATTAAAATTATTTTTACAAACTCACGTAACAGTTCATTTATTAAATGCTTTCTTAAGGCCTCTTTTAACGTAGGAGGTTGATTGAGTTGAGACTGGCTTCCACTTTTCTACAATTCGTGCCTAAAAATAATATGTTTTGATTACGTTCATAACTTAATTACATCATAGCTTTTGCCCTTTGCAATTTAAAATTAGAATTAACTGTCATTGTTTTGAAGTTTATTTAAAAAGGCTCTTTATTGGTCTCGTTATATTCCTTACTCGTAGGTCGATTCCTCTGCTGACACTAGGTATATATTATGATCCAAAATTTTTTTTTAATATTGTTCTAATTAAAACTGTAAAATTAATATAGAAATATGGTTTTGAATTTGAATTCATAATAGAGAACTTTAATACTGTTATGGCGGATGTTTATTTTTATTTATTTATTTAACAGTTTATGTACACGTATAATAGTGGTTACAATAAAGTCATAAAACTTTTGCAGCAGCAGTGATAGCCTAGTGGTTAGAACGTTGGTCTCCCGAACGCGGGGGCCCGGGTTCAAATCCTGGCACGCACCTCTAATTTTCAAATATTATGTGCGTATTACAAGTTAATTATCACTTGCTTCGGTGAAGGAAAACATCGTGAGGAAACCTGCACACCTGAGAGTTCTCCATAATGTTCTCAAAGGTGTGTGAAGTCTACCAATCCGCACTTGGCCAGCGTGGTAGACTGTGGCCTGTACCCCTTACATTGTGAGAGGAGACCCCGAGCCCAGCAGTGGGACAATTATGGGTTGTTGCTTTGCTTTGCTTTGCATAAAACTTTTGTACATAGGCAATGCTTATTTCTAAAAGAAATCTATAAATAATTTACAAACACTTCTCGTCAGCAACAGCGAGTTTATTATTTAAGACAGTACACAAGCGCAATTTGTCTTTATCGTGCTCGTGCCAGCTAATGCTAATCAACTTATACCTATTTAACCCAGTTCCTGAAATTAGGTTCTAACATAATGTAATTGATACCTAGTCGTCAAATAGAAATTGGGGCGGCTTAGAATACTAACTCCAATCCCACGCTGGACGGTGTCGTAGGAGTAAATCCGGCCCGCTGGTGGTAGAGCCCCTCAAAGGGTTATTGGTAATATTGATTTTAATTTTTAATTGATACCATTATTACTATTATTATTTCTCCTGGATAGCTACCACTCTTGAGCATGAGTCAGTTGCCAAATGACTCTTCGTGTTCCGGCTTTGAACGTCCATCTTTTCATCAGATTATTTATTTTTGAATAGACTCAAAAAAGGAGGTTCTGTATTCGACCCGTATGTATGAATGCATGTTTTTCTGTATGTTTACTATCATATTTTCTGAAAAACTTCTGATCCGATAATACCCGTGGCACTATCTCGATTCACAACTTTAGATGAAGTTATCGGTAATATTAGCTTCTGGTTCCACAGAATCCGTGGAAATTTTATTAATTTCAATATTAATTTGAAAGCAGTGGCACACAGTAGAAAGTGAATTTTATTTATCTAGCACAAATGTTGACATTTAATTTTAATGTGAGTGACTGGTGATTGGTTGATTAAACTATGTTTAATCCCTGACCTGAATGAAATATTTGAAAATCTTTTCATCAGAAATAGAATACTTCTTAATTTCAAAATGTGTCATTAAAATTAGTCCATGTTTGACTTTATTCTCAGGTATACACCCATAAACACAAATTGTGGTTACAATACAGAATTACATTAAACTTAAAATTTAAAAGGCATTTTGAAATAGAAAATAGATTGCGAATTGTAAATTTATTTATTATTAGATTCAATTGTAAAAGTATTATAACAAAATTGTAAAAATATTAATTAATAAAACTGGATTGGATAAAAATAGAATCTAAATTTTTTGTCAAACATAATAACTAAACTTAACTAAACAAACTTAATAAATAAACTGACGATAATATGTAAAAATAAATAATACAATACATAATAATAAAATGAACTAATGTAGGTTAAATAAAGTGTTACATATTGCCAAGCTTAGCTGGGTTCATTGCCCAGACTATAAAAAGCCCTACAAAAGTCTTTGGACTTTACTCGACTCTTGAAGTCGATTACAAATATCTTGATTACACAAATCAATCTAACTCCGTAGTTCGTAATAGCAGTTAATTAACACCGATAGGTATTCTGTACCGGTTCTACATTATTGAGGAATGAAAATTAATTAGTTTTCCATCACAAACAAATCCTCTGAAGTGTAGCGGTCTTTGGAGGTCATGGCCACAAGTTCACGTAACATTAAGTAGTTGTTTGATAGTCCCAGAGTTACTATTAAACTAGGAAAAATCTAATTTGAATCATTTCAAATCAGTTAATAGTTCAGAAATTAAATACAGCGTGTATAAGTGAGTCAATTTAACTACAAAAAATAGTTACTGCTCTGTTAACAGTTAAGGACTTATTTATTTATTAGCCATTAAAAAAGGTAAATCCCAAAAATTAAACCATTAGTAAAATATTGTAAATTAGTCTTAGTTACAGCTGACATTGACTGTACCATTATATTTGTCAGGGTGTAGGAAAATACTATTTTTAGAGTTATAATGGGGAGTATGACCACCAATACAAACTATTCTTGTTGTTAATATCAGTCTGAATGACATGACAGCATGACCACCAATAAACGACCAGTTCCCTGACTGGAACCAAACCTGTGTGTATTTATGACTCATGCTTATCACAGAAATGCATTGTCATTAGAATTTAAGCAATATGTAAAATTTTAATATCCTAGGATAAGAGGAAGTAGGTATATTTAATTAAAATTGCAAGTTATAAACAACACTTAACAGGGTAAGCTAAATTAAAGCGTTTAATTTCATTTTATTTATTTATGTATTTCGGGCAACAAGGCCCATAGTATAAATACCTTATAGACTAACAATTAACATACATAATATCAATACACTTATAACTTATTCACTAATTATTATCAGCGAAGTGACACGCTTTCGTTGACTCCCGGTGGTCGCCGAAGTCCGTCAATAAAAAATAAAGTTTAATAAAAATAAAATTTACATAAGTAAGCGTTCAGCGTCTATTGCCAGCTCGGTTTGTATTCATAGTTTTCGATGGGTAAAAATAGAAATCTGCTGCAAGTTGTCCCAGAAAAACTGTGCAGCCTGTTCTAGTGACAGTATCAGGTCAAGCGAGGATTCAGAGGGGAGTCGTGGGGGTGTAGACTCCCCCTGGATGGGTCCAAGTCACCCAGTCATATCAAATTATCATAATCGCATGGTACATTAAGTTAAATAAATACAAAGTAGGTACTTACTATTTACTATGCACAATAGAGTTGATTTGACTACCAAAAGGCTAAAAGACAAAGCGAATATAAAGCTGTATAACCGCCCCCCCCCCCCCCCAACTGTCGAAATCATGATACGGAATGAGACTAACTAATCCCACCAAAATTTTTTTCATGTAAAATGTTGCCAAGACGAGTTATCTATGGCTCTACATCAAAAGTTATCAGATCTCATGTAGAGCAATACTTCTTACTCTACGCGCCCTAACTCTACAAGTCTATCTTCACGAACTCTACACCTTAGTCATAATATGTGGCTTAGCCGGCAGATAAGTTTTAAGCTTATCTTTATTTGTCATTTTCAGAGAGATTCTTCGTAATCTTCTAGCTAATTCATACTCATTGTGAGCGTAGACTGGTACACACTATGAATTGTAAATACATTTGTAATAAAATAAGTATCTTGGTGTGTAATTTTCCGCATTTTTCGGGTTTAACGACTCAGTGATATGATACAATCTTCCTTCTCAATAAAGCTTCTTTATCTCTACGTACGTTTTATGGAGGTTAAAAATAAACAGTTAAAGAATATTATCGATATTCCAAGTACAACTTTGATTGCAGGATTGATCCGATGATGATCTACGGAACTAGATATAAATTTATAGATCTTGAACCATTACATCAAAGTTTATCCATGGGAATGAATTATACCTTTGTGTTATTATTTTCTCCTTGGGCTATGCGAAATGAATCATACTAATCAATAATCGCTAACCTCCTATAATAGAACAAGTAATTTTTCGAAGTAGTTGCGCAAGAAAATTCAATTAGCGATTTTTCTTTGAAGATTTAAAAAAGATCCGCTAGAGGCAGCACTAGGGGGAGGTACAAATGTTTTAATTTCCCTATTCAGTCCAGTCATTTGGTCCAAAAAACGGGCTTTTATTATTGCAACATTTACTTTTATCGTAAATAGTTAATAATATCAAGCGATTCATTCCGGAAATCCATCGTTATTAAGTCAATAATTATGTAGTAGCAAAGTAGACCCTGCAACAATCCGCAAGTCATTTCAAGTAACCACCGCCGTAGAGCCAACTTACCCTGATGATGCTCCGTTTCGAGACAAAACACATGTTTGTCCGGTATTATTATATGTATGTTGGTTTATACATGTAACAAAGTATTAACTTTACAGGTACCTACATAATGTAGGTGCATGCCTTTGTGGGAGAGAGGGCGGCAAAGTACACGACAACTTGAAATGGAAATTTTTGAGTGACAATAAAAGGGTGCCGACGACTTTATTCACCTGAGTTAATTCACCCAGGTGTCTTAAGTCTACTTTTAGTGTACTTTATCAAGTGACGTGGTATTATACAAAATCTGTTTTTCAAAATTCTATGGACAGCGCGCCTTATGTTCGATTCGATGCTACTTAAACTTACACTCTCCATGTCTCGGCAATAGATTTTCGCTTCAAAAATAAAATTTCATGACATAAATACAATGACAAAAACTTAATAGATATTTTTTTGAGACTGCCTGAATTACGATTATTGCTTCAAAAGGGAATCATTTATTAGCTTTTGGTCAAATATCCGTGGAAATTTTATTGATTTCACTAAGTAAATTAATTTGGAATCTGTGACGAAGTAGAAAGTGAATTTTATTTATGTACTGTTGATTATGTTTATTTTTATCTATTTTTAAACGGTTCCATTTAATTAATTCAATAAACAACAAATAAATTAAAATTTGGATGACATTTGTGTTTTTATTATTAGTTCTATTAATTTTAATTTATATGCTGATTTATTAATTTTATTGTGGTTCATTTCAATAAAAAATTGACCATTGACCTGACACTTTTTTATGTTTCTGTAGTTCCTCACGGAATAGTTACTTGAATAGTTTTGAAAATTTTCAAAAACTAAATATAGAAAGTAGGACTGGCATTAATTTTATTATAATAAATAATATTATCACTTATGTTTGTTTGTCACTAAAGTTTATTTTGGTAAACCCCGTTCGTTCGTTGCCTTTGCGATGCTGACGCATCAGAGTTCCAAGCCTCCACAAATACTAGGATAACATAGATACGAAGAGTACACTGCATTCCAATACTCGCCCCATCCTTAACAACGGACGCGTCGGTCAATGAACCAGATGAGCAAAAGAGAAAGAAACGGGATATGCCTTGCTTTCCTTATCTAACATTCACATACAATTTAGTGATTGAATTTGAGAATTTGAACTCTCTCTGAAATGTTATAAAGGATATATTAGGGCACAGCTCAACACAAGGTGCAGGTAAAATTATTGGTAAGAAACGGATGATTTTTACATTGTGTGAGAATTTTAATATTTTAGAAGGAAAGAGTATCTACAACAGAAATTTTAGTTTAACATTACTGAGATAAAGTCCTCTTTGGAATGCAGCGGCATATTTTTTGTTGTAAATAGGGGTAGAAGCGTGAGAAATTCGGGAAGAAACTTCTTCGGAGCTACCAGGAATGTATGTTCAAGGTAGCGATGTTTTTCCCACGTCGCATGTGTCCTATTACGGCTGAGGCTGACAATATTATAGCGAGATGAATCGTTAGATCATTCAGATGAATTGAGAGAAATTAAATTCATGACTCTAAATTTTAATTGTGATAAAATCGAAGATGATTAAAATTTTGATATTCAATATTAAAAACCTACTAAAAGTAATTATTATTTAATCAATAAACCTTTTAAAGTTTTCGTAATTAATAACTTACACCTATCATGGGTTAGGGAAATTGGTGGAACCTATTGGGAACGTATTGGAAATTGCCGATAATGGTGAAGTTATCGGAAAGTACTAGGCTTTCATAGACCACGAGAAGCTTCGTCGAACCGATCAATAAACCGATACGTTTACGATAGACACGTACGTTTACGACCCTCGGGCCCGGAGGTGTATCGGGCGTGTGCGGCGATTTCAGTGTGTGAGTTTACACTACTTTTTCCATTTTGGCGTTAAAGGTGTCTGTGCGAAGTATATAGAGTCATTGAAGAGTTTTATCACAGAAAACTTAATGGTACTTATTGACACAGAAGAATCACTCCGCAAAATCATTTAAATAAATAGCGACTGTTGTTCCGACACATTATGAGTGCAATTTCACACAGCGTTAACATCTAGACGTTGCCTCTCTTTCTTATCGTAACTCTTATATTCTCTGACAACGTCAGGGTTGTCTTTTTTGTGATGAAATGTGTGATAGATTACGAATGTTTATTGCGCAATGATATTAGGTATATATTAAAAAGAGGCAGATATGTCATAAGCGCGCGCGTTGTGTGACTCAAAAAGTTCCCAATTGGGAACTCTTATTCAGGTGAAGAAAGAGATAGCGATGTAGTTTTGACGCGAGAGCAATAAAGACGTGCGATAAAGCAATAAAGCGTGCCTTGCGGACATCGGAACAGATTTTTCGGTTGATTTGTAAGGGCATAACGTATATATATTTATTTAAACATCATTGATATTGCGGCCGGCGCGGGGCAGCCCTTCTGAAATTGGCCCGACACGTCGGCCGCGGCACGTACTTGTAACATCATAGCAAAAATGCGGAGTGCGCCAGGCCTGGTTATAAAACCAGGTACGTAGGTACCCGGAAGTGCGCTACATAAAATATTTATAATTGAGTGTATTTTCATCCGGTCAATATTTAATATTTTAAAATGAACAAGCATTCAAACAAATGCTATGAAAGTATGAAATAACCTTGGGAAAAACATGTCTGTCTAGTGCAATTTTATTTAATTATAGTTTTTCTGCAACCGAACCAGGAATGAAAGTGATTGTGTTCTGGGAAACGGGAACAAATAAATAACAGGATTAAGAGATGATTAGTACCTATTAGTGGACGAGTCTATATATATACTGGCTAATTATTTAGCGTCATTTGATTGCAGTATCTATTACATTGTTGTAACTACATAGTTGGAATGGACGAATGTATGGAAAGCTTTTGAGCTACTGACGCAAGTGTAATTAAAAATTTTGAAAAATGGGGAATAAGATTTCAATTAAACATTATTATTTTCTGAAAAACTTAGCTAACGTCCCTAAAAATGTAAGTATAGCAGGTATTGTATGAAACATCTTTAAGCAGCCCAAGCCCCACAAACTGTGGACAAGTTCTGAGATAATCCACAATAGTAGGTCTGGCGAGTGGCGCACTCCGCACTTTTGGTATGATACATTCGTAATCTATCACACATGTCATCACAAAAAAGAAGACAACCCTGACGTTGTCAGAAAGGATACGAATTATAATTAGAAGGAGAGGCAACGTCTACATGTTAACGTCTTTGACGAATAACGCTGATGGATGAATGGATGGATGGACAAAAACATTTAATTATACCCTCCCTTAGGAGTTTTATAGTTTGTCAAATATAAAAAAGAAGTTATTGAAGTGAAACTTCTTTAGAATCGTTGTGATTTCAAACCGGATGCAACGGAAAAAACGACAGGTAAGAGACACAAATACAAAAATGTGTAGGAAAGAATGAGACAGAAATATACTGCAGATATATAACTGCTAATTTCGTCGTTGAATCTAACTTCTCCGTAGCTCAATGGTCAGGACGTAGTTACACAACACCTGATGCGCAGGTTCACGTCTCTCAGTATTTCTTTTTTTTTAGTTTTATTTTTATACTGTTTTTAATACTTTCAAATGCTCTTTTAAATATTTTCAAAGAATTTATCAACAAAAAATAAGAATTTCATTTTCGTTGTTTAATATCTGTCGATCAACCGACCGATTATACAGACAGTAAAAATGCTAAGTTGTATTCATAGATGGCGCGAGGAATAAGATAGAAGATTCGTTTTATTGCTAGATAGATGGCGCTAGCTGCTCATTTTACTCTTCATATTATGTTAAGAGATGGCGTTAGTTACCACTGTTTTCTTTTTCTTATGTTCGTGGTGGCGTGGCGTGAGGAACAAGGTAGAAGATTCGATTTATTGCTTTTTCATCTCATTATCTTGAAACCAAAATTTTGGAAAGTTTCACTTCTACCACGTGTGAATTGCACACATTTTTTTTCTTACGTAAGTATTTAAAGATATAAGTTATTTTCTTATGTATTTAATTTTGATCATCATAATATTAGGAGTTGTAAATAAATTAAATACCTTCACGCAACATAAATAATAATCGGTCAGCACTGTAGTGCCCATTCAAACCAAGCGAAGTTCGGGCGGGCCACTACTTTATAATTAAGCTTGGAATGAGATACTATAACAAAGAAAATATATTTTAACTTGTTCGTATTTTACAAGTTCAGACTGACCCGATCCTAGTTCTACTTATATTTATTACTCATATACTTGACTTTTAATGATATTCGCCTAGATAGACTTGCGTAATCAACTAATCACTATTACAGCGAATACTAATAATAATACTATACATTCCTAATAGCCTACAAAACCAAATTAGCCGACACGCATAAAAGCATCACTAATTGACAAAATTGTGTAATTTATTGAGCAATAAAAACCATCAGGCGTTAATGCTTCTTGTTGAGGTTAGAAGGGCAACCTATGAGGTCAGAATCGTTGGGTAATAAATATCCTGAAAACTGTTACTGAGTGCTTCGGAATGGTGCTACGTGTTTTGGAGTCATTAGGGCAATAGAACTCAAGTTTTAGGACATAAATTGTTATGCGTTTTCGGAACAAGCAATTGATTGGTCGACATTTTTTTAGGTCCTTATTGGGTTTGGCTGAAACTAATGGAATTGTGGATTTGTGTCTTGACAATCCCCACTGGTAGGAAATTTTAGAGGGGATTTATGTACAGAGCCCATTTATTATATTTCATGGATCATGAAAAACTGGACATCCATCTATCCATCCCTCAGCCTTTGGAGGTCCACTGCTGGACATAGGCCTCCCCTAACTTGCGCCACTCTGACCGGTCCTGAGCCTTCTGAATCCAGCGGATGCCCGCTATCTTCTTCAGGTCGTCAGTCCACCTGATCGGGGGGCGTCCTATGCTCCTTTTTCCGAGACGTGAGCGCCATTCGAGGACCTTTCTTCCCCAACAGTTATCGGTCCTTCGCACTATGAAGCCAGCCCATTGCCACTTCAGCCGGCTAATTCTTTGAGCTATGTCGGTTACCCTTGTTCTTCTACGGATGTCCTCATTTCTGATGCGATCACGTATAGAAATACCGAGCATAGCCCTCTCCATAGCCCGCTGCGCTACTCTGAGCTTGTGGATTAGGCCAATAGTAAAGCACCACGTCTCGGATAAGTCTGTCATCACTGGCAACACACATTACTCGAACACCTTCGACTTCAGGCACTGAGGTAGTGTTTTGGACGATAAGATATGACGCAGTTTCCCGAACGCAGCCCATCCGAGTTGGATTCTACGAGTGACTTCTTTCTCGAAGTTGAACTTACCCATCTGGATCACCTGTCCCAGGTAATTGTATTCGTCTACAACTTCGAGAGCAGCGCCGTCAACAACAACCGGTACGGGTGTAACATGGACATACGACATGATTTTCGTCTTGTCCATGTTCATCTTAAGACCCACCAGTTGTGAGGCGCTGTTCAAAAAGTGGACATAAGTGGAAAAAAATAGTTAATTGTACATTGTGTTCCTAATTTTCGTGCCATTGGTAGAGCGAATTGAGAGCATGACAAGAAGGAAAACATCAACTTCACCTCGTACGTACATATATTTTTAGGACTAAGCCGTATTTAGAGAATAATGTAGAACAAATAATGATAAGGCGATTGATAAAATAAAAATTCCATTGCGGATTTTATTGAAAACTAGCAGACCCGGCGAACTTCGTATCGCGTGTTTTTTAGTTAGCGGGAGAAACGTTTCGCCGATCAACTTGATCGTTTATCACGTAACACTGACAATAATATTATAATTAGGTACTGTTAAATAAAACTACGATATAATGTCGAGTATTATGATTTTATTATAATTCACAGATTCGAGTAACTTACATAGAAAGTTCCATAGCAGTAACACAATTTCAGTCTTCAATGAATTAACCTGAAAAAAAAAACAAAACATTTTTATTTTTACCCCCGACGCAAAAACGATGGGTGTTATAATGGTTGACGTGTGTGACCAATGATGTATAATATCATTGTGTGTGACTGTCTACATTGTCATCGCAGCTCTCGAACGGATGAACCGAGAGGCTATGGCAGTTTGTCCCTTCCTTTAGGCGACAGAATTTGTATAGCTCAGTTTATGAGCTTGTAAACAGTGTAACTAAGCTTGTAAGCATTGAAAGATATACATATGACGCTTGAAAGGAAAAAATGCCTAAGCGATATTACATTATTAAGCTAATTTTACAGGAGTGCAGTGTAATGTTAAATTTTTAGAAAAGTTGTTGTGTATGCCACAATACAGATGATAAAATAAGGATTCCAAAACAGTAAGAATAACGTCTGTAGGAGGATTACAAAAAAATATGTACATGATTTTTTTCTAAAAATTCCAACTTTAAACTGCTCTCCTGTAAAGTTAGCTCAATGTCGCTTAGTAAATTTTTCCTTTCAAATGTCGATATGTATTTATAAACTCGATAATCGATATTATCGATCCGCTAGGTTAAACTGCATGTTGAATCTCGAATTGTACAAATTGAAGATATTCCACCACAAAACCGTCAACGTGTCACATCGTCAACGTGTCAGTTGGTGATGAAAATCCTGAAAAATTTGAAACTTTTTAGAGGCTATCAACCTTCGTTTTGTTATGTGTTACACAAATAGCGATGTAATCGTAGAAACTAATAAACAAAATATTGACATTGAGCATAACAATGTTTTTATGCTGCCTTGATCCAAGTTTATGATGTACAGTTTGGTCCAAACAAATAAACAGACCCAATCAAAATAAATGTCGGTTATATTATTATCTGGCCATGGATTCGGGTTATTTTCCAGGAAACGTCTGGAACGGGGAACTATGGACATTGGACAATGGCACAGCCGGTAAAGCGGCAACGTATACAATAATTTTGAAAGACGGAAAATGGAGGACAAAGCGTAAAATTCCGGTAATGGAAATACGTATAGGGTACCTACGTCATTAATTTTTGCGACAACTGGTACAGAATCATTTTATAAGTATTTCAGATCAAGAGAGTTACCCAAGTAGAGGTACAGGTACATAATTATAAATTACTCTAAGATTTTATTTGGAACGCTTTTGTTTGTATTAAAAATAAACATAGGTAACAAATATTTCATTTAATATTATCTATTAAAGTACCAATTTTAAAATAAAAATTCGTGAGTAGTTCCATTCATAATTAAAAACACGAATGAAGATACGAATAGATATTATGTATGAAATGGGTATATACGAATATGTATGAGATGCCGTGTAAAACAGACAGATAGTTTGTATCCGTGCAGTAAAAGTGCTATAAACTAAAGCTCGAGTTTAATTAAAACTTATGGAGCTGAGCACGACTTAGTTACGTACCTACTAACATTTAAAAAAAAGTACAATATGTGACACTAGTCAAATGGATAATAAAACGGATAACCATAGTTTGGGACTTTTTACTGAGAGCAAATATGATGAATTTAGTACTTTCAGTTTTAAAGAATAATTAAAAGTATATACCTACATAGTAAGTAATTTATTATTTATAACTAGAACTCCGTCCGTGTTTGTCTGATTAAATAGGAGGTACACGTTCATTTTATTCCACATATGGTTTACCGGTATGCTAAATTTCATCAAAATCAGTTCAGTAGCTTTGCGAAAGAGCAACAAACATCCAGACATCCTCACAAACTTTTACATTTACATAATATAGTTAGACTTTACGAAGAAAGATGGGATTAAAATAAAATTATTCATAATTGAAATGGTAGCTATCAACGATCAGAGACGAACCAAGCATGATGCCATTAAAATCAAGGCAAGTCCATTAAATTTGTTTGATAACTCGAGATCTTTGGAAGTCATTCCATAAATCGTTTTATGGAATGACTTCCTTCTCAAATGGTGGTCGTTGTTTTGGACACTTCAACCCCAAGTAAAGTTGTCCTATGTTGAACCCGGAACGAGGGTTGGGAAATTAGGACGCGATCCTAAATTCATACCGCAGTTCGACGAACTCACAATTGTGTTAATTCAAACTAGAAATAAAATTGTGTTGAGGAGATCCTCAGCTTAACTAGGATATTTTTGGCGTGAAAACGTTGGCGTAGAGATGGGCAAATATCGCGTTTCTTGTGAAACATTTGACGGCCAGGATTGGATAAATAAGGTAGGTAAAGATCGTCGTATAAAAATGATCATGGGACGCGAATACATATCACTTATCACTTATCAGTATGACAGCGAAGGGAACACTACTTACGCAACTACGTGAAACGCACTCTCTTCCACAACAACAACAAAGTACAAGTCTGACGCCCCAATTCAGAGTCACTTAATGGTCATTAAAATCGCTCCTTAGTACAGAATCTCAATTAGTCACTCCCAGAGTCAGTTAATGGACCTTTACAGGTCCTTAATAGCAAATTAAAGTTAATTATACAAATACCATTACTTAAACTCTACTTAGGATTGATTTTGACGTTCAGTTGACATTAGGTTTACAATTTGAGTGATTTCACAAGCAAAATGTACCTGTTTTCGCGGATTTCGCCGATTTTATTGAATTTGCTGATTACGTTAGAATGCATAGACATGTGAGGCCAAGGCGATATTTGCGAGATTTCTCTGATCCGTTTAGAAAATACTCAGTCCAAGAACTTTATGCACGATACAGCAAAATGTGTAAAAACGGTTATATTGCCCATACTGGTGCCAGGTTAGGCCAACAAAGAGAGGTTTACGATTTGAAATTTGCGATTTGAAAGTACCTACCATGATAATATTATTATATAATAAATAGGTTGGCGATATTAAACAAAATGAAATTAAAGGACCCCGCACTAATTGTTTGAAAATTGTGTTTCAGCGGATTGGTCTGAATTTTTGGTATGTTGTAGCCCTAACCGTACTAATCAAAAGTCCCAATGGGCACGACCCCCCCAAATGCGTATTTTGTCCTCCAGGGGGCACTTTCCCCCAAAGTCTATTTATTCGATTTCTTCGGAATCATTCTGAATTTTTAGTATGTTGTAGTCCTAATCATGCCAAACAAGAGTTCCAATGGACACAACCCCCCCTAAATGCGTATTTTGCCCTCCAGGGGGCACTTTCCCCCCAAAGTGTATTTATTCGATTTCTGCAAAATCATTCTGAATTTTTAGTATATTGTGCCAAACAAGAGTCCCAATAGGCACGACCCCCCATATTGCGTGTGTTCTCCTTCGTGGGGCGTTAACCCCCCCCCCCATGTTCTATTTATTTGATTTTAGCGGAATAATTCTGAATTTTTGGTATGTTGTAGTTCTAACCGTGGAAATCAAGAGTTCCTATCGGAACGAACCGTATTCCGTAGGCGTATTTCCGCCATCTGGAGAAAGAAAAACCCCCCAAAGCTTTAATAACACTAAAAATCTTAAACAGCAAGATCTGGATTTTGAGTATGAAGAAAAATGTTGAAGTTCACACGAAAAATAGGGCATTAAGGACTTTCAGGATTTCTGAAAGCAGTTAAGAGATCGTGCCCATTAGGGATTTACATTGCATTAGTAAGGGCTACAACATACTTAAGAATTCGGGAACGATTCCACTGATATCACATGAATGAACTTGGTAGGGGGAGGTTGCCCCTTGCGAAAAAAACGCTCAGAAAGTTATTGAAAAAATGTAGTTTTTAAATGAATTAGCTTTGGGGGGTTTTTCTTTCTCCAGGTGGCGGAAATACGCCTACGGAATACGGTTCGTTCCTATAGGGACTCTTGATTGCCACGGTTAGAACTGCAACATACCAAAAATTCAGAATTATTCCGCTAAAATCAAATAAATAGAACATGGGGGGGGGGTTAGCGCCCCCGAAAGAAGAACACACGCAATATGGGGGCTCGTGTCTATTGGGACTCTTGTTTGGCATGATTAGGACTACAATATACTAAAAATTCAGAATGATTCCGCAGAAATCGAATAAGTAGACTTTGGGGGGAAAATGCCCCCTGGAGGACAAAATACGCATTTGGGGGGGTTGTGCCCATTGGGACTCTTATTTGGCATGATTAGGACTACAACATACTAAAAATTCAGAATGATTCCGAAGAAATCGAATAAATAGACTTTGGGGGAAAGTGCCCCCTGGAGGACAAAATACGCATTTGGGGGGGTCGTGCCCATTGGGACTTTTGATCAGTACGGTTAGGGCTACAACATACCAAAAATTCAGACCAATCCGCTGAAACACAATTTTCAAACAATTAGTGCGGGGTCCTTTCAATTCAATTCAGATTGAAATCAAACCAACAATACCTATAATATTATCATTGAATTGACTGACAATTGACATTTATTGTAGAGTGTTCTGCCACAGATACTACAGTACTACCTATTAGGAATAGTATTGCCGTATATAAAATTGCAAGTTTTTTTATCTTATTTTAAAGAAAAAAGCTACTTTGCAATGTTCTTATGTAAGAAAACACAGTAAAGGAATTTCTTGTTACTATATTAGTATAAATCATCGTTCTAAAAGCACTAAAATAAGTATTATTTTTTATGTGTTCTCAACGTATTTTACATGTGGCTACACTAATACTCTATCGATATGATAATCGATAAGGTTATTAGACGTTGTTCCGCACTAGGGTTACTTAAAGTTAATAAAATGACTCTGAGAGGAATCGATACTTAACATATTTAATGTCAATTAGTTATGGACTCCTTACAGCTAAATAAAGGAACCTTTCTGAGTTGGGGCGTGAGTCAAATAGGACAGAAAATATGTAAATCAGAAAATAGATTTAATGTAATACGAAATAAAACAATAGGTAGGTATGTGGTAAGGAAGCGAATTGTGAAAAATGTATAACACAACAAAAAATTGATGACTTTACTACCTTTACTAGGTAGGTGAAAAAATTACAACTGAATTATGAATCTCCTCCTTTTAGCACAGAAGACATTATAAGTAGGTACATAATATTATTTTAGTCCAGTCATTATACTCGGTTCACATACATTGGAAATGCATGTGAACCGAGAAAGCTAAATTTTGAATATTACACGCCCCCGTATACCTAGTAATCTGCAAAAAGCTTAACTTCAAATTGTCGACCAAGATTTCCTGTGTATATTTTCCGCCATCTTGAAAAAAGGGTTACATTCAGCTTTTTACCAAAAACTCGGTTCTCCGTCGAGATAGCAATATTTTTTGTTGCTTTCTTACCCGACTGCCACGGAGAGTTATGTTTTTCGCGCGTATTTTGTATGTAGGTATGCATGTAATATTATTTATTACCTCATATCTTCCAAACCGCTGAACGGATTTATATAAATAAGATATCGGACACACTGTATTCGGATGACTCTATCTGTCTTTTGTTCTATAATCTGAGCATAAAAGTCCATAAATAATGAGTTCCTCGTATGACATTTCCGCCCCTTAATCCTCTCTTGCATGTTTAACAGTTTTATGAGTTCCTGGTAGACGGGAAATAGCGTTGCTAATTTTATGGCGTGAAATTAACTGAACTTAAACGAGTAACGGCTCTTTATCATCATTTAAGGGTTGTTGAATATCAAAGAGTTTAAGAGGTAGTTAACCTCGTGTTTAAATAATCCCAACGTCTCCCCTGTCTTTTTAAGTTTATTATTAACTGTTTATATGAAAGAAGGTATGGACATGTGATGAGGCGTGAGGAAACGCATGTGACAAGAAGAGTGATGGATATGAATGTGATAGATAGACGAAGGGGACGAGGAAGACCTAAGAAAAGATGGATGGATTGTGTTTCAGAGGATATGAAAGATAAGAGAGTTAGTGTAAAGATGACTGCTAGTGCTGATAGAGAAGTGTGGAAGAGGAAAACATATTGCGCCGACCCCAAATAAAATTGGGAAATGGGCAGGATGATGAAGATGATGATGATGATATGAAAGAAGGATTTTAATCCCACTAATATTATAAAAGTGAAAGTTTGTGTAGATGTTTCTTAGTCTTTCACACAAAACCTAAGCTAATGAACAGATTTTCATTGTTTAGGAAACGATTAAAACTCGTCTAAAAATTTGACTATACCTAGGACATTGCAGTTAATGAAAGTCTTTTGTCCATTCTGTCGCCGCATTTTTCCGTCACTAATAATAATCATAACAAATATCTATCTAATTTCTCTCTATTTCTGCGCGAACCACTCAAGGACCGCCGCGATGGCTGGTGGTAACTTTGGACGCGGTTGGTTGTTTGTTGGCCGTGATTGATCATAATATGCTTAGGATGCAATGTAAAGGCATGGGTTGTAGTGTTAAAGGAAGCCTCTAGTTTGGTTTCCTTACTTAGACCAGTCCAGCACTAAAACACGTTTCCTCATTCTAAGAGATAGAAGCCATTTGGCACACCAGATATCGTGTTCGTTTCAGAAGATGCCTCGTAGACTATAAAAAGCTCCGAGTTGGGCAAATCACATCATAAAAGGATCATCATCCATCATCTGGCGTCGTATTCTTCATTACTGGATTAAAAGGATCATAGTGGTATCTAATTTGATTAATCTTACAATACAATACGATACAAGCGTCCAACTTCTTTCAAACATGGCACGAGGCACGAGACATAGGTACGTTCAGTGCCTTTTGTTTTATAGAACCATCACGGAGAGCCTTAAATTTATACGACACGGGTACGACACGATGTTAGTTATGTAGATTTCAGAGGGTTCAAATTTTGTTAATTTCAATTTTTTTTATTTGAGCGGGTAGAAAATATTTACTTACACATTCAAAAGCTATACATATGTAATCTAATCTACTAATAATAAAAGTGCAACAGGGTCCAACAGAGACCAATGTGCACATTGAATATTTTTTTTTAAATTTTTAATATACCTAATGTAACATAATAGTTGGGTTATATTTTCGAAGTTACAGCTTTTTTGTCTGTCTGTCGGTTTATGGAAGTAAGTTGCTGAAATCAGACGATACTTGCTATTTATAGTTGTATTGTAGGTAACGTTTATTATGGGTTATTATCTACGATATTTTGCATAACAGAGAATGAATCTGTTCTCGTAGGGTAGGATTCCGAAGGAGATAATTATTAACATTAGTTATTCTGTTCCACAGCGAATTTTTTGGCTACAACAAGACACAATTTCATTTCCGCATTTAACCCATTTGTTCTTTGACTCATTCGCGAGGGGCTACAGGGCTACAGTTGTTAAACAGTTGAAAAGACCGTGTCGTCGCCATATCGTGTCTTCTAAAGAGCCCTTGCCCCTAAGCGCAGTTCAATTACATTGGTTCATCGGGCACAATGTTGACACTACACGGGAAACTTTAGGTAGGTACTACGCGCGTCGCTCATGTTCACTGGAAAATTGCTCTATTTAGGACAAGAACCTCCACAATTTTCTATTCTACGTTAGGTTACTACAATATTATTCATCTACGTGAATTCGATAAAGCTTTAGACTATTTCCACTTTAATCATGTTCATTGACATGTCGCGATTTAAGGTTTCAATACCTACTTATTATAGGTAGGTAGATACATATACCTTTTTTCTTTTTTTTTCCGGGGGGGGGGGGAAAATGCATTACGCATACCACCCGGGCGCAGGGGGCACCCGAGTGGTTATGTGGGACTCCCGTATACCTGCACATATACCTACACATAGATACATATACCTGCTACTTATACCGCAATCAAATCAACCGATTCAAATTAACGTTTAATTATAGGGATCCTTTCATTGAACGAGACGCTATTCAAGCACCACTTATTGAAATGTACCAATGTAGTGAGAGTAAAAATTAAATTCTCTAATTTACAATCGAAAAATTATATGTATTTACAAAATGCCAGACTAAAATTTACAAATTTTTAAAATTGATAATACGCTTATCTTTTTCAACGCAATACGCAAAAGTATCTAGACCAGAGATTTTTGAGAGCCAGTTCCTTCCTTCTATCTTGGCCGGCACCGCATCAGTGCCTTTGGTGTCGCTGATGTTCATGGGCGACGAAAGCCACTTACCATCATGTGGATCGTCAGCTCGTTTATCTGCTATTTCCACAAAAAGGCAGGTAGGTTAGGTTCGAAAGTGCCCATAGCCCGGCAACATTAGGCGTGGTCGGTAGTTGGATGGATCGCTAGTGGCAAATACAATCTTGAGCGCTTCTGTACTTCGGAGAGCACATAAAGCCGTCGATTATGGTTGTTATTTTCCAATAGGGATGTTGACTATTTTTAGGATTCAATTTTATTTTATAGATAGAACCTCAATATTCACGAAAAAAATATTATAAAAATTATAATCTTCAATTTAAAAACAAAAATTGATAAATAAAAATCATTATCAAATTTCCCACCAAAAACGTCATGTGACGTCACTAAACGATATTCAATACTATCTGTCTGCTAAGTTTGTTGAATTTCCATATAAAATTGTTCCAATGACGTCATGTTCTCAAAATGGCGTTTGAGGTCACGTGACAGTGAGTACAATTTTTAACATTTTAAATTAATGATATTTAATTTATTGCGATTGATTTCAATAAAAGAATCATATTTTAGGCCTTTAAATTTTACCACGAATATTTTAGACATAGATTTATATTAATTTATAATTAGTGTCAACATCCCTATTGTTCAGGTCTACAAGTTGTCTACAAGTTTTTAGATTATGCCTAGGTGCGAAATTATCTACCTAGTTTTACACGTCATTGTTATTATGTCAGTAGTTCTGTTCCTACATAAATTACAGTCATTTATTAGTCGGTTCAAGTTCTCGTCACTCAATTTTAATCTCATTACTATCAAGTAAGAATAGTTTTATAGACCAATTATGTACCTACTATGAAGTGCTTAATAGCCATGGTTACAATTAATACCACTTAGCTAGCGTTAATTGCTTCCGAAGCTCCACAAAAGCCGCAATTATAGTTAAAAATAACTGGTTTGATGGCTTTTATATTTAGTTTCACGAGTTACTACTGATATAGATTTTTTATCTATAATTATTATTGAGATAACTAAGAAGTACTATAACTGAGGAGTTTCTTTCGCCATTTCTTCTTCTCTATAACAAAGCATCTTTCCGAAATAATAGTAGAAAAAAATTACGTCCATAAACAAGTGTATTTGTTGACGACTCTGTAGCCTAGTTGGTAGCGACCTTGCCTGCGAAGATAGGGGTCCCGGGTTCGATTCCCGGCCGGGTGTCTCATCAAAATTAACCTACTCACGAAAAAATAGCTTAATAGTAATCAAAGTGCAAAAATGTACCAAGGATCTTAGACTACTTTGCCCCTCTAGAGCCCAACAATAACATAATGTACTTTATCTCGGCCTAAATATACAAATCTAATTAATTACTTCTGATAAATAATTCACCCAGTACGCAAGTTCCTTTATTAGACTTGTATTATAATAGTATTTTTATAGTACGTAGGTACTTGCTTATACGTAAATTTTTATACTGGCCTACTTCAAAATAATTATGTATTAAGTACCTGCCAATGCAGGCTCGATTTTCAAAATTGAGCCCCCGTTCTCCTTTCAAAATCGAACGAATCTATTGAAAATTGAAGCCCATTGGCACCAAATCATTGGGACATACATCGTGTTCGCGGTGTCGGTTCTATACGCTAGTAATAATACTTCAATGCTACCAATGCACCTAATTATAATTATGTAATTATTATTATATTATAATTATTAAACAACAAAATACAATAATAATAGTTTTATAACTGCTAATCAATAAATGATAGGTACATCTTAAATCTTAAAACTACCATGGAACAAGGATACGGGTGAATGAAACAAACTATAAAATTACTGGCATTATAATAATTTATTCTTAAAATATCAAAATACAATTAAAACCCTAAAAGTATTTATGTAAATCATTACATATAAAATATTCAATTACTGTATGTCTGTCGTGATTCTCGTGATTTAGTTGTAAAAAATGGCTTTCATTTATAAATTAATTAAATATTCTTACATAGATAATAAATATGCATTATTATGTGAATCCAACATACATTTTATAAGCTACGCTACTAGGAGATACGAGAAGATTCTACAATCTCAATTTAAAATACATAGAATGCATCGAAACTACATCTAGTTCACACAGACCAACAATGTATAATAATTCTTATTTCATAATACTAAATAATTGTAACTTTTGAACAACAGATTAATAAATAATATTTAGATATATTTTTGAATGATCCCAATAAATAGATTTTGTACACTGTATCTGTTTATCAAGTGTAGATAAAAACAATCTATTCTAGCGTGATTTTAAACAAAATATAACGAACTGTCACCTCACCTCGACTTCCACAGATAATAAAGCGTTGTATAATTTTTGATACCATCCGTTATTTATTTCCTCTACTGAACAAGAAGCTGTGTCACTTTTACCTAAAAACGCCTTGTGACAAATTCGCTAAATCCACAGATTAAATAGCCTCTCTACGTAATCTCACACCAACTGACATTAACTACTCTATTGGCGCTAATTTTTATAAAATGGCGCCCGAATTTCAAAGCGAAAAGTTTTGGAACCCTAATATATAGATTTCTAATTCATTTAGCAAATGACGGAACATTGGAAAAGCCAATTGATAGATGGTTGTTAAGATGTTGTGTTGTCTTGTTTTCTTAATAAGCGTGGTTAGCTACGAAAAGGCCCTTTTCGGCGCCCAGACCTGTTACGGATCCGGCGACGTATTTGCCCTGCGAAGCCTGGCCGTTAGCCTGGAAGGAAAAGAAAAAGATAATTTAGTAACATTCATCATTTTGCTACCAGTTGTTAGGCGACATTGCACTTTAGACCAAAGCTGGGCCCTGATTGTATATCATTTAACAATTAATATTTAGGTAACTATAATATTTGTCACCTAGTCGAGGTTCCTTAACGCGTCTTGAAGCAGGAGTACGACTATTTATTTCACAATACATAAAAATTTAATTTTGACCATTTCGGTCTTCTGATGTGGGTAAATGGTTGGACACCACAATATCTAGTTAGGATTGGGTGTGCATCAGGACGGTGGGTTTTCTTAACAAATAGTCACGGCATGACTTCTGTATACGAAAGTGTTCAAGTGTAGTCAGGAGTTTTTGGCCCCTTCAGTACTATTTGTCTTTTCTGTATATTTCGCACCGACTTACCCTATTTCAGATATGAGTGTTGCCCCATCCGATTTTTCTAATATTCATTAAATTTTGACATGTATTCACATTTATTCACACTTTGCTAACGATCTCACTGATAATTGATTATTAGCCATGTACGAGCATGTACGGTCACCTGCAGAGAAAAGTAAACCCATCTGTTTAAACAGATTTAATAGACAGATGGGTTACTTTTCTCTGCAGGTGACTGTACTTTGGCAACCAGCTAAAGAACAATAAAATAATCCTAAACGCAAACTATCAATATGTTGACGCCTGGCTGATTATATTAGCTATAATACAATTTACTTATTTATTGATGTAACTTAGTCTTATCAGACAGGAGTTTATATTTTTAAATTACCTACTTTGTTTTTATTATAACTGCCGTATTAAGGTATAATACCTACTTCAAATTTAATTTACATTCCAGTACACCTACCATTTTGATACACACGGATATTCGGGTTCTATTCCCATTAAATGAGGATATTTTTGCGTTAGAATTTTTTACCTTCGCAATATCTTAGTTATATTGATATCTTTAAACATATTATTACTTATAATCTTTCTTAATGACAACATTCTACGGAGATGTCTAGAATAGAAGGACCTAGAAGGCCTGCGGAGTGAGACAATATTTATCACGTTATAAACCCAATCTCACGGGGCGGTCTGTGTTAGCCACAGAATTCCTCCAAATTCAATCGCTTATTATCTACATTGTTATTAGTAACAAAATTTTTGAGGACAGAGATAACCTATCGACTCTGTGGAGAGTTTAGTTTTGTCACATTTAACATTCAAATATCGACCTTCACGGCGGCTTATAATTATTTGTTAATCGTCAAATGAAGCACCTTAAGCAACAGTAAGCTTTTGCGTTTAACTTTAGGAATTTCTATATTATATATTATAGGGACGATTCTTTATATGTATATTCGAAAACTGGTGCTCGTCATGTGATCCAATTTAAATTTGAAAGAGATCTAACGAGCAATTTGTGAGTTCTCCCTAATGTTGGAGTCTGTTATATTTTTTAAAGAATTATTGTACATCTACATAAGTTTAACCATTCCTTTAGGCAATAAAATGAAAATCTAATTAATGTTTCAATGGGTAGGATAGTAGGAAGAAGGATATCTGTTCCTACACATTCTATGTCTTGTCTTCACCATTTTGTGTAAGAGATCGAAGATTTTCGAAGTGGTAAAAATAAAATAGACGAAATGAAGTTAATTTGAGCGGCACATATTTAAACTACTAAAATTTATATTTAAAACTACGTTAATAGCGTGCTACTTGGTTACTTGTTAGAGCAACTACAACTAAATGTCAAAGACAAAATAATAAACACAAACAAAACAAAAAAAATATTTTTATTAAAAAAAAACATATAGTAAAAATGTTAGCACAAAGGAAACTAAAATTATGCACGTTAGTTAAACAAATATTACTACGTTCTACCATGCAAATGCAAAAATGTGATCAGTGATTTAAAACTATTTTGAGCTGATTCGTTTTTATTTCATGTGACAAATACATAATGAATGGTGATTTGAGTATAAGTTAGAAATTCAATATAATCACAATGTTTTGTATTTTAACATAAACAACAACATATCTCTCTATTACTTATATACTTCATCAAACTCTATGCATAGACATGATTTTAAACTTATATTACAATTATTATTATTGGAGGTATTATAACAAGGGTACTCAAACAATATAGTGAGAACCCATTGTATATATACCAAGATATACATAAACATTGTGATACAATTTTATTTTACCTTTTATAAATGCAACAAACAAGAATACAAAAAGTATAAGGTTTGAAATAATCATAAACATTTAAGGTACTAACTTACAAAATTAAGTCATCATTTGTATTCTTGGCAAAGGTTCTAAATCTACACAAATCTAATGACTATTCACTACTCATGCAAGACTGTTCAACATCAACATAGCTATAATTGTATTATGTTATAACTAGTGAAATCAAGCTATTTACAGACACTTATTGGAATAAATGGCCTCACTGACACTATTATATTAAAAGTAATTTAGTTTTGTATTTGTAAATAGGTGAAATTAAACTTGTGCAATTCAATTTTTCTTCAATATCGCATAGTGAGTTATTAGATATTTTATTATTCATTGATTCAGTCTGACTTGCTTGTTCGCTTGTCACATCGTACCCTCGGTGGAAAAAAGGCATAAGATGAAAATTGCAATTTTACAGGAAAGCAAAAAAACTGTTAAAATGTCAGTAAGTAGTCTAAGGAATTTACATTACGATTTATTGCACAAAACGGTCAAGTCAAAGTATAATACGCAGCTTTTGTCCCTCTTTCCAATAATATTAATAACTAAAATTCAAAGTAACACGACTTATGCTTCTTTTCCATTGAGGGTGCGACATTATTAAGTTAGGTTAAGTTCAGATGCCGAAGATGTAATGCGTTGATTACTAACGATACCTACACGAGCTAATGTGCCTATACTAAAACAGTAGTAAATTCCTTACAAAAAATTAAGTGAAGGCATTGAAGTATAATGTACTAAAGTACCAGAACAGGCATCGCAAGCAAAATTTGTGACGCACCGGGAGGTTCTATTTTCAAAATCCAGTCCACATTCTCTTTTCAATATCGACTGAACGCATTGAAAACTGTAGCCAATTGGCTACAATTCATTGCGCAAAAATCGGGATTGCGGTGTCGGTTCTATACGCTAAATAATAGTTCAGTGAGTGCAGGGACCATTTTTGATTTTAATATAGATGCTAATTCGTAATTTACGATTTAATCATGACTTTTTAATAATAGGAACATTCGTTTGAAGAATTTGCAGTTCAAGGCCGTCAACATAAAAAATAAAATTAGGTACTTATTTCCGCTTTTGCAAAAATCTGAACTAAACCTAACATATGTCAACATACATATAAAGTAACTTATGTATTAGTGTTATGTTACTTTATATGAGTCATATAGAAGTAAAGGCGGATGTTTGTATTTTGAGTTACTTGTGGACTGTGGTATTTAAAAATGTAATAATTAATGTTTTTTTAAATATCAAATAAATAAAGATGTCGGTTGATAGACTTCTGGGACCCACTAATTCAAATTTATTCCTTCTTTTACTAAATTTGTTATAAAAAATTCGAATTGTATAATAGTATCTATTAGGTACGAGAAATTAAGAATCATCAAATATTTCCCCAGAAGATTATTAAAATGACGAATTTCAGATGTACAAATATCAGAATAAGAACCCGACCGACGTTTTATGCATTTTTATTCAGATTTTCGCCTTAATTCCATACGACTTAACACATAGGTGGTTTAGTAAGCATGCGATTTAACGAAGTTGGATTTGGATGCAGCGAGCGAAGGGATCGAGCCGGCAACATACTGCCCTCTCACGGCGAGACCGTTGGCCTGGGTTTAAACAACTCATTTAGAAACAACTTGGTGCAATTTTGAAGAATACAAAAGCCTTTTTAGAAAATTTCGGATTTTTTTTCTGACGTAATGAGTTTTAGTTATATTTCTCTCATGTACTTTTGGTATGGAAGTTTGGGAGTTGAACTAGCTTGAATATTAAAGATGCTATGTTTTAGATAACATAAAAAATGTATATAATTCTACGAAGAATACAATTTATTGAATATGTTATATTAATTTACATTTGTAAAAAAAAAATTGTTCTCCGACACATTTTGTAAAAAGGCTTTTAAAAAAATTACGGTGAAAAGAGGTTAACTACTAAACAAAAAACACATTCATGCAAAGACAACACTACATAAGCGTAAATTTAAGCGTGCACATTCGAGGTAGACTACTATGTTATGTCTCTATAATTAACTATATTCAATTAAATAAATTTAGTGCATTTTTCTACATGGAAGTGAAAAGACTTTTACAAAGTTAATGTGCGTTTACCATTTCTGAGTTCACCTCCACTTATCATTAGTTGAAATTGAAGTGAAACATTAATTTGTCATCCGTAAAAGAAATCTCTGCCCACTACCTGGATCTAAAAAATTTTATTTACCAACAACCCCCCTCCCATTTGGACTTAAAAAATCTTATTTGCCCCCTTCCCCCTTGAGGAGCCTCATGGGTACCTCCAGAATCTAGATACGCCCTTCAACTGTTACCCATCATCCATAACAAAACCTGACATACTACTGTCACTGTCATACTATCATACCGTCAGCTGTCACACCAATTCCTCACCTTAGCACGTTTCAGCAGCTCCTGTTGCCCAGCGAGCACGTTCTCCGGTTTGCCGGCCCACGCGCGCAGCACGGAGGCCTGGAGGGCACGCCCGTAGCTGAAGGTCAGCGCCCACGGCCGCTTCAGGTCCACCGTGTTGATCGCGTTCAGGTTGACAGAGGCCTCCTCCTCAGACTGGCCGCCGGATAGGAATGTTACTCCTGAAAGATGGTGAATGTGGTGATTAAAAATAATGTTATGATTTAACTA
The DNA here is from genome assembly GCA_963932265.1 of Thymelicus lineola. Taxonomy (NCBI): domain Eukaryota; kingdom Metazoa; phylum Arthropoda; class Insecta; order Lepidoptera; family Hesperiidae; genus Thymelicus; species Thymelicus lineola. Next base: position 8,886,053 of record OZ010681.1, on the reverse strand, counting down.
AGTATATTAGTTAGTATGAGTGTAAGTGTAGAGATGAGGACTGATAAAGAAGTGTGGAAGAGAACAACTGGCAGAGAATGCTTATAGCATTAAGTCCACCTTTTGTACCACTTAGTTATAAGGGCATAATAAAGTGTAAATAAATAAATAAATAAAGAACATATTGCACCGTCCACAAATAAAAGTTCTGAAGTCCTAGTTTTTCTGTTTATATTAATTGTTGGCAATCAAACAATCTGGCTAACTGATGGTAAATAGTTAAATAGACACCTGTATCCATGGAAATCTGTTAACCAAAGAAAACAGGAGCTCTATTTATTACCAACTTTTCGACACTATAACCGTACCTAGAAATATTTTTCTAGTTAATTGTAGAAGAACGGTGATGACTAGCCAGGTTCCCTAAATCTACCACCACACAAGTCATATGCAAGATGTAACCTCACGGTATGACCTCACACATATTCCTCACATGTACCTCACGGTAGACCGTAAACAATAGGGATGTTGATTAATTTTAGGATTCAATGTTATTTTATAGACAGAACCTCAATATTCACGAAAAAAATATTATAAAAATAATAATCTTCAATTTAAAAACAAAAATTGATAAATAAAAATCACTATCAAATTTCCCACCAAAAAGTCACGTGACGTCACTAAACTATATTCAATACTATCTGTCTAATAAGTTTGTTGAATTTCCATATAAAATTGTTACAATGACGTCATATTCTCAAAATGGCGTTTGAGGTCACGTGACAGTGAGTACAATTTTTAACATTTTAAATTAATGATATTTAATTTATTGTGATCGATTTCAATAAAAGAATCATATTTTAGGCCTTTAAATGTTACCACTAATACTTTAGATATAAATTTATATTAATTTATAATTAGTGTCAACATCCCTATTGACAGACTACACACACACACACACACACACATGCACACAAAGTGAACATACCAGGAACAGCAGCAGGTACAGTCCTGAGCAGAGCGGTGACGGTGGCACGACCAATGTCCATGGGAGTGTAGGTCTTGGTGCACGACTGTCCAGCGGTCACCTGTGGCAGAAATATGGGAGTATAAATTTTATTAAAAAACAGACTTTCGGTTTCAAGTGTGCGTAAAAGTAGCAGTCCTATAACAGCTTCATTTCTGATAAGAAATGAAAAACAATAAGCTAATCAGTAACTTTGGTTTTTGGTTTTTATGTCAACTAAAGATAGTTACGCCCTAACTCAGAGTCACTAACGTTTACTTTGATCGCTCCTTAGTAAAGAATCACCATACAAATTCTGTCTGGTCTGTACTAAGGAGCGATTGACCATTAGTGACTTTGAGTTGGGGCGTAACTATTTTTTGCTGACATAAAAACCAAATACCAAATAAAAACCAATAATAATCTCTTCGTGTTGTGGTGGTTCCAGGTTACTTCCTTGTTAACTCTTTGAGTAACTGAAAAAAAAATACTACACTATATTTTCAACAAAAACATATGGAATGGAATATTCCTGTGTTTTGTTCAACTATAACAACGGACTAAATCAGTTTTTATAAATCAATTATTCTGATAAACCTAACATTGCAGCTCAACAGACTATGCACCTAGAAGGATCCATCAAAAGTGGACTCAGCATACAAAAGAATTCCGTTGTAAAAGCGTAACAATCAATTTAATGACAGCAACGAAAGTGAAATAATAAACAGAACAAAAATAAACTGATATCACGTATTACACAGCTGACTTCGTAGCTATGCAATGCGTCACATATCCCGTGATAGTTTTCGACCGACAGTGAAATCCGTAGCGCCTTGCCAAATATATTTACGTAGTTTGAACATCTAATATAACATTCTAGTATCGTATTTCTAATTGTTTTAAGTTTAAATACTGTAAGCTACGTTTAATTGCAGTAAAAAATTGTAGTTATTTACATTAAAAATAGATAAGTTTTTTTTTATTCAGGCAATGCGCCAATTTTCTTCAACATTAAATTTTGTTTCATTTTAATAGAAAGGTATCATTACAAACTTTTAGATACTGCAGCTATGTTTAATTGCAGTAAAAATTGCAGTAATTCTCACTAAAGAGAAGAGAAGTCTTTTTGTTTTACATTCAGGCAATGCGCCAATTTTCTTCAACATTACATTTAGTTTCATTTTATTAGAAAAGTATCATTACAAACTTAATTTAACCTTTCTCAATCAATTGAAACAAAATCATACTGTTACTATGGTTGAAAATGTTAAACAGTAGATTCCAAACGGACATTGTTAGCTATACGTAATCGTGAGTACCTTTTTATAGTGAAATATGCACAATCTGTGATGAGCTAAGTTGAAAATCAATAAAAGAAACGACATCATATCCGTTTACTGAAACCATGTACCTACTGTGATACGTATATAATCAATAATTGGCTAACCGTGTCTTCGTTCCACTACAGGAAATGTGCTGTACAAGCATATTCTCTGGACTAAATTCCTTACCATGTTAGGCTTCAGAAGAGTGCCCTCCAAGTAGACGTGGTGGTCATTGAGCGCCTTGTATACGGCGGCCAGGACCACTTCAGTGACCTTTTGGGCACGGTCAAGGTCATGCTCGCCTGGTAGGAGAGAAGAGAATCAAAATTTTACTCCAAGTATTAGTACTAAGAACTTATTATAATTCTTAGATACATCAAAAGACATCGATCTTTCGATTGAAGGCCAAACGTGTTTGCTTGCATCACTGTCTCAACGATGCTTGCTTATCTCCTGGTGTGACTGATGGAATCATCTTTTATGGAAAGTACCTCACTCATTACAGTCTCATTTTAATATCAATCAACATATCTATAATAATGTGTGCGTAAGTGAATTAAATTTTTATTCATTTTACATTAAGATACCCAGCTAGAATAAAAATCATAGTGAACTTACTAGTGACTCACTTGTCACTGATGAAGTTAAATTACTAGTTGATTTCTGAGTACCTGGTACTTCAGACACCTTCAGACACTTCCTAGTACACAATAATTGTAACAGTTATGGGAACTTACTATCGGGCAGCACCTCAGGCTCCACAATAGATGTTTTCTGATTGCCTGGTACTTCAAACGCATCAACAACCTTAACAAAATGAATGTTAACTCACCATCAGGCAACACCTCGGGCTCCACAATGGGCACGATGCGCTGGCTCTGGCAGATGGAGGCGTAGCGCGCAAGCACGTTAGCGTTCTCCATGATGGCCTGGTACGAGGGGGTGTTGCGACCGATCTTCAGCACGCAACGCCACTTGGCGAAGTGGCAACCGTCCTTCTTGTATTGGGCGCAGCGCTGGGCCAGGTCGTCCAAGCCTATGGAAGAAATGAAATTAAGTTTTAATGCAGATGTAATCATTATACTATACTGATCTGAGTTTAGGTAGTTGTATACTCGTGGAAAAGGTACTTATTCGAAACATTAATAACATAACATTTATAAATTAAAAACGAGAAATACACTTAATTTTAACTGTTTACTTTAATGATTATTATATTCATGAAATAAATAATAAATAAATAACGCTTCACACTCATAGCCCTACACTAGGATTCCCTGTGTCGTGGGTGCCATGGACAACGCACAAGACAAGGACACTCACACCCAGACCGAGAACAGAAATTCAAACTCATCATTCAAACCGCCTCACTGGGAATCACAAGGGTCCTGACCCTTGGCGCGGCGATCCGGCATGGTAACTATAGCGCCAACTATATTTGATTGTATTATTCATATTTTGGAAACAATGGTTAAATGATAGCAACCTTTTCGGTGAGTCGTAAATTTTATAGGAATTTCTGTCATTGATACTTTTTTCGTCATAGCACTGAGACACACCTTTTTAATTTTTTATACAATAATTATGCACTAATTGTGCCTATAAAAATAAAAAGCAGGTTCTTAAAATAGAAATCTTTAACATTTTGTAGCAAGCTTATTTGCCGGTTCCAAAGACCAGGTAGCAAATGTCAAAGCGAATAAGCTGAATATTGAATACATTTCCAATTAAAATACGTGTTTTCGGTACATAGCTGATGATTTTAAATTTAAATAAGACCTAAGGTCGTTTTATTATAATATTCTTGTATAAAATCTGAATTATCATAATTATATAAGATTTTAATATCATCCCAACTCATAACAGTATTTTGCTGGACTCAAGTTTGAAGTATAGGGCCACAAGCCAACAAAAAAATATCCAGGTTTTCCTTTCATTAATTTCTAATAGTTATTATTGCTATAATTACGTTACAGGTTGGTATTAGAAAGCTAGAGATAAGGAGAATAATTAATGCAAAAAACAATAATATAGGTTAATATTATTAATTTTAAATTATGAAATATGCCACTATGTCTTACCCTGGGTGGTGCATTCATCCTCGGAGCCGAAGAGTGGGACAACACCCTTGTCGACCTTGATGCCAGGGATGATGCCACGCTTCTCCAGTAGGGAGACAAGGGGAGTACCGTCATCAGCCTTCTGGTACAGAGTCTCGTGGAACAGGATCACTCCGGAGATGTTCTCGCCAATGGCCTGTACATGAATAGTTTATTAATCAAAGTTATTTTTCTTTTTGAGTTGTCTATAGACTCTATAATCTGTAGGATTTATTTTTACAAGTGTTCTTGAGTTATTATCGATGCACTGAGAAACTTAGGTCTCAAGTGAGTGGGGCATAAAGGCTACATTATTCTACGCTTATTTTTCCCCCATTTTGAACAATGATTTTTTGGTATAAAAAAACATTATTATTTTAAATCTTCTATCGTTTATTATTATTATATTATCGTTATTTACTTCTTGATATACAGCTTAAGGTTATCTAATGTTTATATGAATTTTAGGTAGGTAATGTATTTAAACTGATAAGCATCAAACAACCACATGTGTTATTACACAATAAGTACCGAAAGCTATCAATAATAAAAAAATATTGATCAATTTTAAATGGGTATCATAATTTGTCTAATAAACTTCTTTCTTACTAAATTTCACTTTTATTGGTACTGTTAAAAGTGATATTAATTTATTGGCAATTACCCAAAGTACATATAAAATTTCGTCAATGGGTCGACGTGTCCGAAGCATTTGAGCCAATTACGGCATATAGTCCCCAACTCAATCTCGTGTGACAATCACGAACAATAAATAGGTTTCAATGAGCGTTTATCACTTTTATCACGCATGACAGACATACCTCCTTATGAATCGGTCATTCAAACAAGTTAGGAAAGTCAAAGATAGAATTTTGAAGTTACATTCTAACTATATTAAACACTAGCTCTCTCGGTAAACTTCGTATCACCTAACAATCATTGAATGTATGTATTTTATTATTTTAACTTTCAGAGTTTTGGTAGGTTTAACAAATCAGAAACCATTAAATTCCCTCTCCCTCCCCTACCCTCTAATTCCCCCATCCCTCCCCTCCCCCACCCCTTCTCCCTAACTATAAGCTTATATATACAATCTTTTACCCTTTTTACTAAAAAACTGACGAAGTTGCCATACTAACTTGCACCCCCTTAATTAATTAACTCTTTAGAGCTGATTTTCCACAAAAACGCATCACTGTTAAATTTAGTTTCTAATCTTGAACTAATACATAAATTTTCGTGTTTTTAACTTCAAAAATTACGAAGTTGCGTACTAAGTTCCATCCCCTAAATTAACCCTTGAAGGGATGCTTTTCCAAAAAAATGTGTTAAAATTAACAAACAAACAAACAGACAAACTCTTCAGCTTCATAATATGTATTAGTATAGATTTGTAAGAAAACAGATTTTATCAAATTATATTATTAACATGGTTCAGATTATGAATTTTTTATCATTACTTTTGAGCTCACAGTTGGTTTGTAATAATACCCATTAAATTAAAGCACTATCACCATTATAATTTATTCCCTTCTTATCATTGTAAGGCACAGGTGATAAGGGAACTAAAAATGGGACATCGTTGAGCCCTTGCGTTAGTTAGATATTGTTATTTATTATTTTTTTAACAAAATAATAAAAAACAATTGATAATACTACCTAGTAAGTACCAGGAGTTCATAAGAGGTAGGATATTAACTTACGGGATCAGTGGTGAACAACAACTGGCGGTACTTGCGGCGGTTCTCCTCGGTGTTCTCAACTCCGATGTCCTGAAGACGCTTGCCCATGGTCGCTGGAATAAGAAAGATTATGTAAAACTAATAATAAGGGTTATTGATCAAGAGGTCCATTATTTTACTTACGTTAGCAGCCATGAAATTAAATTTTTGGTACCTATAGGTAAGTCCATCTTTTATTGTTATGAGGCAACCATAATATCCTTGATGATTCCTGGCCATGGCAAAAAATGTAAATAATAATGTAAAATTTTAATTTTAATAATGCCACCCCGTGTTTCCTTTTCTGACTGACGACTTAAGAACACATGAACTGACGACAAGTTCAAAACTGTCAAAACCACGTTATCGAATTCTACAATGTTAGGAATATATCCAAGTTCTGAACTAAACTATCGGAGCACAGCCGCTCAAAGACTCCCTAGCCTGGTCCCACCAGTCTATATTATAGATTTATCTACCTTTGCTAAACTAAATTTATGATCTTCTAGTAACCTGCTCTCTGTCTTAATACCCGTAACTGAAGCAATTACAACTTTTTTCACCACTAACTAAGAATTCTAGCATATTGCTAGAAGCTAGAGCCTATTGCATTCCTCATGAATGTGGTTTTCATACACAAAAATATTTTTTCAATTCCGACCGACAGTTCCAGAGATTAGCAATTTCACAAAAGCAAACAAAAACCTTTCAGCTTTATCATATTAGTGTACATCTAATATAGGGAACCTTTCTGCATAGATATAATGCTGTAAATGAAGCTCATCGATCAAACTTCTTACCAGTGGACTCATCGGCAGCGAGGATACCCTTGCCGGGAGCGACGATCGCCTGGGCGATCTTCTTCAGCTCTTCCTGGAGCTCAGGGGTAGGGTACTGGAAGTAGGTGCTCATGGTTGCTGCAACAAAGTGGAAAAATATTTGTTAATAAAATTCATACTGACATTCCCAACGACAACCTTAATTAAACGGTTTTATTTAGCTTGACCTGTGGGCTTATTAAGAGTTTTACGTGACATAACGGGCTCGCTAACGTATCATCCACTCGTATCAAACATAGAACATCCCGGTCATGATTACCTAACGAAGCCACCTACACTGCTATTTAACTGTAATAACCGGTAACAACGGTTTAACGAGACCTCCGAAGCACTGAAGTAAAAAAAAATATAGCGGTTTTCCGTCTAACTAATGCATATCACTACAAGTTAAAGAGAATTAGGATTCATACTAATAAACTGATATTAAGATGTCTGCGTTCTCAAGATCTGTGCTTCAATGCTAATTAATCAAATTTTTTTTTTTCTTATTGGGCAACTAAGGCCAATAAAAAATACACAAAAATGATAAAGAGTAACAACTAAGATTAGGTACTAGAATACTATTGAACATAATACTGTAGCTGGGAAATAAATTCAGGCAGGAAAATATCATTAATTAAGGCTTAATTAATTAAGATTGTATGACCTATCAATTCCTAAATGCAGTTAAATCACTCTTGGTTCAGGATGGAAACAAAAATCTAATTAGGATTACTAGCAACTTGTGTGAAGGAATAAACAAATCATTATATTACCTCTAATAGAATATTATAACTATTATAATATTACAACACACAAAATAATATTGATTGAGCAAGTATTTACCGAACCAGCTTCCAACGAGCATTGAGCCAGTTGGGCAAGATGCCTGATTAAATACATAAACATGTTTGTGTAGTTTCTGCTAACACAGATAAGACAAAAATATATTATACACAAATATACAAAAAGTATATTATATTTATGTTATATAAAAATACAGAGATATTTTTTCTTATCACTGTTGCTTTTGCACAGGACTTTAGTGTGTTGCTATGTACTAAAAAAAATTAAGTAAATCTGTCATAAAATGAAATACCGATCTACATATGAAAAAACCCTATGCAATTATGTTTAGTAAGAATCTTGAGATAAAACTATAAATGACATGGACGGTGACTATTTAATGAAAGTGAGGTAGAATAACTGATAATGACAATAGCATACAAATTATAGAAATTGTGAGTACCTCTAACATAATTAAGTAGAATTTGTTTAGTCTGCAAAAAATTAACAACCAAAAAGCTTATATTGGATTTTTAAATGAGAGTGCATTTTTACAAATTTCAAGGTGTTTCATTCATTTATTTTTATTTATTTACATAACAATTATTACATTGCGTGCATTCATTACATAGGTACATTTATTTAAATATGGTTTTCCATAGAACATCAGAATAGAACATTTACCAAAATTTGTATAAATAACATGGATCATAGTGGGTGTGTCTTTATGAATACTGTTATCATACATTATTTTGAATGTCTTGACACACCTCCAGTTATCAAGCTTTCAAGGTTATAACAACATCCTTATTTTTTTAAGCTATAACTGGTCAAAACAACTTGTATTTATGAAACAGTTTTGTAAATAAATTTAAAATTAAACAATTTAATGTTTATATTTGGTAACAAAAAAAACATAAATAAGTGTACTGAATTATCATCTCTATTGACATTATGAATGGCCAATGATGCCAACGAATTATGTACTATTGGGTTCCATATCAACAGACACAAAAAATATATTTTCTTCCTATTGTATTATACAGACAGCTCTATAGCCTACTGTTATTATTGTTGGTAGTATCACTGCTAGCAAAGTGAGGGGTCACAGCATGAATTCTCTCTGAATGACGAGGTTCTCAATTTGACTGTATTTTTTTATGTTTTTTTACCTCAGAACTTTGGACTGGGTGAACCGATTTTGATGATTTTTTCTTTAATCGAAAGCTGGTGCTTGTCATGTGGTCCCACTTAAATTTGAGCGAGATCTGACAAGTAGTTTTTCAGTTATCCCTAATTTTGAAGTTGGTTATGTTTTGTCAAGAAATTCTGCAAGAGGCTTAATCTTAATGTAAAAATCAAATAAAAACTATGTAGTTTTTCCAATGAAAAATCAATACCAGATATAATCTATAATTTTTTGGCAATATTTTCCTATTGATTTGTTGGCATCACAATTTCTGATTGGATTCCTATTAGCAACTAAAAAGAAATATTTGACAGTTCCAAACATCACAGTATTTTATCAGCCAAAATTTGTACAATAACGATAATATAATAATGATTCTTAATCAAAATGAAACATAATTTAAGTAGGTACTAAGTATGTGAAAGGAAAATTCAAGCAGGATTTGTACAGATAATTTTTTTTTATTACCTTTGGTTCCAAAACCAGGCATCCATCCTGACTCCGGTGGTCCCTTACCCTTTTTACCTTTTGGTGGCATTATTTACTTATAATTTCAACACTTTTAAATTTAATAAATTAATCTTATAGCTACTCGACATTGAAAATATTTTATCAAAATTGAAAACAACTCACCTAGAAAATAAAATATCAAATCTGTCAATCGTCACAAAGTCACAACTGCCAGATTATCAAATTTGGAAATAGAAACATGAATGAACTGTCAATTTCATAAATTTGTGACATTAGCGTACTATAATTTAGTGATGTATAACTATTATAATAATGAATATTACCTATTATTTTATTTGGAATATTGTTGGAATTTTAATAATAGCACACTGCATGGCAATTTCAAACGATATATGCATGACCATAAAGGTCAATCTCAGATCAATACTTATATGAAATTTATTATTGTTTTTTATTAATAATAACTGAAAGTTATTTGTCATTAAATCATTATAAAATCTTTGAAGTGAGAAGAAGAGTGAAAGAGATAAAAGTATAAAATGAGTATAAGTGACCGTGACCTTCAGAGGTCACAGTAAATATAAGTATAAATATTTAACTGTATCTATCAAAATGTAGTATTTACCTACCTAGCTGCTTATTATAGTAGCAAGGTTTAATTAGCTGCGATTAAAAATTAAAAGTGCACCAAAATCTGTACAAAAATTATTGCGATCATACTAAGGCAAAGACTAGAACTTGTTTTATTATTATAATTATAATTATTATATTAATGATTTATGGTATTGCTTAGCTTAATTAGTCATGAACTGATTGGATATTGAAATATTTAATATATAAAGTATATTTGTTAAGAAAAGAACATTTGTTGTAATTTATTTTATTTATTAACGAATGAATAATTGTTTCATAAAAATTAACTACATAAATTCTTTTAATTATTAATGTTACATCACTATTACTAATTACCAAACATATTATTTATATCGATATCTCAGCATTATGTACGATAATATTATCAGCTTGCATAAAGTAGAAATTATCAAAACATGAATGGAATTCATAATTATGGAATTAGTACTTACATTTTAAATTTGAATTCGGAGAAGGAAATAGACACTCCCGACGTATGGTTCGACACAACTGTCAAATTCTTTTAGTTTAGAAGAGGACACGACGAAAGGTCATTTGAAGGTCTGATAAACGCACGCATCGTAAACCAATCTGAACTGCTTTACCGACATATCATAACGCCATCTCTTGATAAAAGTTCATACTTTTTACTACTTTACTAAAGTAGGTTGAGACACAGAACATTATTCTGTGGTTGAGAGTTCAACACCTAGGTTTTATACCTATAATGTAGATGGCACTATTTACAAAAGTATTGACCCAGTCATTTTTGTGTTTATTATTGTATTCTATGGGTAAACTAGGATAATAAAATTATTGATACAACAATTTGGTTTTGGCATTCAGTATAGTATAACAAACGGTTTTATTTTTAAAGTAGATGATCTCTACTTACGTCCCAACTCAGAGTCACTAACGGTTACTTAAATCGCTATTTAGTAAAAATCACTAAACAAATTCGGTACTAAGGAGCGGGTAGTTGGGGCGTTAGTAAAAAATGGTTTAGTAATAATTAGTAATAAACTTATACGTACCTACGTACTATGTAAACTCAAATTGAAGTGTTATTAGTAACACAAGAACAAACTATCTTTAAGAGCGCGCGTGCGGTGTGAGGAGCAATCCCGGAACTCTGTGTGATATAGTTCGCTGTGAACTTCGAGCGAAATTTACTACTACATATAATGTAGTTAATTTGTATTACCTATTACTGCCACAACCCTGCCATAATATAAAGCCGGCGCCGCGGCGTGACTTTTCATACACTGTTCTAATGAAGAAGAAATAAGTTATTTAATAACGGTTTTATCACACAGTTAGTGCCAATGAATCGATGGATGTCGATGGTCCAGTCGGGAATTGAACCTAGAATCCTTTACTCAGCCAGCAGTACTACAGTCACAACCAAGGGAACCTAGTTAGCTCTCTTAGATAACACGGGTCTATCCCATTAGTCCCGTTAAGTTGTTCCGTGACGGGACAACTGACACTGTTTAGTACCTCTGATATCTCCATTGAAGTATAATGTCATAGAACAGACATCTCGAACAAAATGTGTGTCCCGCCCGGGAGGTTCGAATTTCAAAATTGAGCCCCGGTTCTCCTTTCAAAATCGAACGAATCCATTGAAGATTGAAGCCACGTGGCGCCAATTCATTGGGACATACATGGTGTTCGGGGTGTCTGTTCTATACGCTAGTAATAATACTTCAGTGGGTTTCCCGGATAATTTTTTATTATTTTTAGTGCGAGTACCTAGTCCCGGACGTGTGACTATGTTCCTAGATGGGACGCTTCATTTAATTTTGTAAGATCATTGATAAAATAATAGAACTTCTAATTTTGATTTTATGAATTTTTTATCTTTGTAAGTTGAACGATGAAATATAACCACAGAAGACTTAACACTAGAACCGCCGCCGTCCCAATTTTGTCCCCTCTGCAAGTTTGATCGTCTCTAACTTTTTTGTATTTTTAATCATATACCTGAAACTTTTTGACTTTTACTAATTTATTGAATTTTAACATTTTTTAATGTTATCAAATATATAGCAAGTATATTTAATGAAAAATAAAACGATTTACCTAGAACCGCCGCTGGGTCATTTTTGTCTCATCAGTATTTGAAATAATAATTCGATGTATATAGTGATTGTTTCGGGGATTTGCGGGGGTGGAGGGGTGAGATGTGAGCTCGTAAACACTTGACCTTCGCTCCTAGTGGCAGTCAGTGGCAGTCTGTTGGCCATCGCTCTGCGTAAGGAGTGCACGTTATTATTTTTCTTAGGGACAGTTTTACGTCTATTATATGTATAATGTATAGTCAACGTCGTAAAACATTGAAACCACACGAAATTATGTCTTGTTTGAATGAAATTTTGGAGGATGGATCAGACGGCGAACCTTTAGAATACTCTGAGGATGATTATAAACCAATTGTAAACCAATTGTGGTTCTTCTTCTGACGAATCTAAAAATGTAATTCAAAGAGAAATACCTCAAGCTTTTTTTATTTATTTATTTTTGTAATTATGTTAATTTTACGAGTATATATTTCAAAAGTTACAAGTTTTATGAGCACCATGAATGAGGCACAAGATTGAGGGCAGGTTCAAAAACGAGGACGAGCACGAGGTGTTCGAGGGTATTGCGGCCGGTCGTCTTCAGGTAGAGGATTATCTAAAGTATTGAAACCCCCGCACTGAATCGTTCATCCATCCATCCATCCATCAGCCCTTGGAGGTCCACTGCTGGACATAGGTCTCCCCTAACTTGCGCCACTCTAGCCGGTCCTGAGCCTTCTGAATCCAGCGGATGCCCGCTGTCTTCTTCACGTCGTCAGTCCACCTGGTCTGCTGCATCCTATACTCCGTTTTTCGAGACATGGTCGCCTTCCGAGAACATTTTTTCAAATAATAATAAATAATTTATATAATTTCATATTTTATTATGGTTAAAATGACTAGGTATGCAAATTAATGATTTTATTTTATGAAACCAAAATGTCTACCTATTAAATCATAAATTGAATATTTTTTGTTTCATGAGGGATAAGAATTTGATTTAAATGAATAAATGAACAATTAAAGTAAATAACAAATATTTTTAATAATAATTTTCATGCATTAAACTAAGGAATGTTGCAATAAATATAACGGGACAAATTTGGCACGGCGGCGGTTTAAGGGGGGTCGCAGTCTACGGCGGTTCTAGTGATAAATAGTAGTAAATAGTACATAAATATAACGAGAAATCGACTGTGTTGCAACTCATCTCTGTCACAACTCACAACCAATGAACTAATATACAGGGGAATAAAATTGTGCTTAAGATGACATACTTTTTATTTAAAGGTGAATATTTAAAATATACGAAGGAATAAACGAATGACATCGCACCGTTTTTCACGAGAGGTTGGAAAAAACTGCTTAAATTGTTGGCAATACTAAAAAATCCGTACGGCGAATCCGGACATATTATGTGCGAGGGTATCCGCATTCAGAGCGCCCGGCGCGGACGATGCGGATATAACTACATTATGTGCATTCAGGTTTAAACAGGGGCGGCTGTACTTTAAATGCGCTCGTGCGCCGAACTACCAGATTTGTACACCACCGCTTCTATGATCCACCAGCCTTACATTTATAATTGCCAGGCATCCTGTATAAATAAAAAAAAAACAATAAAAATTATGTTCGATTGTGTAAGGTTAATATGACACAGTAGGTATGTCAACTTATACCGACGGCTAGTGTGTCATCTTACCCAATGGAGAATACAATTGTAATTTAAAGGCCGTGCTAAAACTTTTAATTTATAATAATGCTTTTATCAATATGTATACAGTTTAATAGTCAACAAAATCACGAAAACATTTACAGCTGGCTACTACGAGTTCACTGACCGCCATATTGAATTTCAACAGTAGCTACCTGTAACACCTACTCGTATATGCCGTCTCTAAAACACCATAACTATACCGCACGCTTAATAATAAAGAGAAATAACTCAAAAATTGGAAAAATCTAGTTTTTGTAACAAAACGCAATAACAATGCGAAAAGAATAGGTAGAGTTCGACAGCCGTTCAATATGGATGAATATGAGCGAGATAAAAGATCGGTCGCCTCTTTCATTCCAAACGGATGGACCATGTTGTCTGTCAAAAAGCGATCCATTTAGTGATGCCTCAATCTTTGCAAAAAGTAGACTGCGTTTTTGCGACAGAAAGTGGATTGTTGCTGTTTACAGTTAAAACGTGAGTATTTTATTCATATTTTTTAAATCATAAAATGCTATGTTTCGATTTCATTCTATTTAATATTAAAAATGTGGCAGTGTCAAATGCATAATTTGTACTTATTTCAGTTTAGTTTTAAATTGTTTTTGTGGTTTTAAAAAGTAACTTGAGTTATTTCAGTTTATTTTTAAAATTTTATCACTTTTTTGTAACATTCTGACCTATTTCAGCTTATAACCAAAATGTAATAAGAGTTGGGTAAAATTTTCGTTTTTAACTCAGTTTATTAATTAATAGAAAAGTAAATTTAATTTATGTTTTTGATTTATGGCTTTTTTTGATTAAATAGGCGCTGCAACTACGCAAATGTTTTCACGAGGCCGAAAGATTTTAGGTTTACTAAATTTCCTAGCAGGCGGTAATGAGGAAGAATTAGTATCAACTATTAGGCACTTATTATGTACTTCCTTATAAACACGTTGTTATTTGCAAATATACAGGTAAATGCAACCCTAATCAATGGTTTTGTTTCAGGATTCACAAGACCAAGATAATTTCTTGGACATGGAAAATATTAATTCGTTCAACGATAACTTTGATTTAATACTACTCCAACTCTCTCTCTCTACTCTTTGATCTAATACTTTTGTATTGTGAGTACTCTGTTTACGTATTGCGTAAAAAGAACACAATACAAAATATGTATACACACTTGCACGCGCACGCGCGCGTGCGCACACACACGCACACACGTATGTATACACACACGCACGAACACACGTAACGATTAAGTTATTGTATATCTATTATAGATAACTGTGTTCTTGCTCCCACGCTGTTCGCCATCTATTTTGCAGCTGTAGTCAACGAGACGTTACAAAAAGTATTTGCAGGCATCCACATTCGCTTCCGAACTGATGGAATGCTTTTCAACCTTGCTAGGCTGAAAGACCGCACTAAGGTTTCATATAAAATTATCACCAAGATTATGTATGCGGATGACTTATGCTTTTTAGCAGATTCCCCAACTTCTCTACAACAGCTGATGACTGGTCTTGACGAAGCGTGCACCAAGTTCGGTCTTAAGATAAGTGTCAATAAGACAGAAGTCACGACTACAGGCGCTTCAATAGACAGGCCTCTGAAAATCTGTCTTGGTGAAGACGTTCTGAAGCGTGTAGATAAGTTCAAGTACCTGGGAAGCACAATAACATCACAGTGCGACCTTGATGCCGAAATAAACTGCAGAATCGGTGCTGCCTTAGCCTCTTTCGGCAAAATTAGAACTAAAGTCTTTCGTTCGCATGATCTAAAACTGGCTACAAAAATTGCAGTTTACGGAGCTATTATCCTGCCAAGCCTTACATGGCTCAGAGACATGGTGCCTCTACCTCAGGCACATAAAGACATTACACCAATTCCATCTCCGATGTCTGCGGGATGTCATGAACATCCACTGGGCGGACCGCATCAGAAATACTGAAGTTCTTCGACGCGCTAAGATTTGCGGCATTGAAGCATATCTGATGCGCCGTCAGCTAAGGTGGTGTGGTCATATGTTTCGCATGCCAGACGAAAGGATAGCAAAGTGCATCTTTTATAGCGAGCTTCAAGATGGCAAGCGCAAGCACGGCGGACAGCTCTTGCGATACAAAGATGTACTTAAAAGACATAATGATAAATTGCAGTATTGACTCTTTGACGTTGGAGTCATCTGCTGCATACCGCCCGGAATGGAGACGTCTTGTAATGCAGAAGACCGACGCCTTTGAAAACTCACGCAGAGACGAGCTCGATGCAAAAAGAGACGAGCTAAAAGCCAGACCACCAAAGGCTTTAAACTACCTCTATAGTGGCGGCGTACTCACTTGTCCGAGATGCTCAAAAACGTTTAAGGCCAAAATAGGCTACTACAGCCACATGAGAGCACACGACCGCGCGGACCAACGAGACGCCAGCTGCTGAGCCTGTCCAGCAGTCGCTGTGGCTGAAATCGGCTAAGATATTATTATTATTATAGACTAGGAAATCGCCCTCACGTCGCTTCGGGAAAAATAGTAAAAAAAATATAATATAGCCTATGTCACCCGGGGATGGTGTAGCTTTCCAACATTGAAAGAATTTTTCAAATCGGTTCGGTAGTTTCGGAGCCTATTCAATGCAAACAAACAAATCTTTCCTCTTTATAATATTAGTATAGATAGTATAGATGTTCTTCTCTTTTAATGTCTTTTGTCGTAATTTTCATACTTATTTATGTTATTTCATAATGATTGGGTAAATCCTAGCCTCCCACAACACAGGGAATCCAGACTAGCTGGGAGCTAGTGTAGTTGATATTATGTGAACAAAGTTTAAATTTTTATCAATTATTATTTTAATTTAACAAGTTGTATGAAAACAAAAGAGATTTTTTTTATGGAAATAGCCGGCAAACGAGCTGACGATCCCCTGATGGTAAGTGGCTATCGTCGCCTATGGACATCAGCAACACCAAAAGCATCACTGATGCGTTGCCGGCCAAGAAAGAAAGAAGAAAAAGAAAGAAAGAACTGGCTCTTAAGGCCCCAACCGGAACACGACGAGTCGTTTGGCGGCTGACTCATGCTCAAGGGTGGTAGCTATCCAAGTGAACCCCATAGAAAAATAATAATAGTAATAATGGTATTAATTAACAATTAAAATCAATATTACCAATATAATCCCTAGAGAGGCCCTACCGCCAGCGGGCTGGATTTAGTCGCCTCTTACGACACCCATACGGCGTGGGAAGAAGGACTTACGGGCCTAAATCTTTGTTCGTTAGAGTTTTTTAAGTTTGTTTTAAGCTCCAGATCTCAATTATTCCTAAGTCTAAATAGAATAAAAAGAGTCCTAATTTCATTAAAACAATATTTTTTAAATTTTTTGATATTTAGGTATCAAGATTAACGAGGCTGTTTTAGTTTATGCTAGAAGTTCCTATTTTTTATGTTATTTTCATATTTTCTGTTTGTAAGTTTTAAGGTGCAAAACTTTAAAAGTAAAAGTTTATGTTGATTAAATAGTATCCAAGCCAAGTCCTTGTTTTGTTTTCATTGTTTTCATCATCATGTTACTAATATTTCTGTGAATATAAAATTTATTTCAGTTTCAAATTATGCTTTTAAAAATAAAATAAATAAAAAAGAGCAATGTTTTGATATAAATTTCAGTAGTCCTATACTTACAGATCAAAAAAGATATTTTAATTACTACCTATGATTTAATTTTTATTTTAAAATTAAAGAGAACTATTTAGTTGTGTGCCATAACTGATGTGGGGTTGACTACTATGGTTTTGTAATAAACTGAAATAAGTCGCAGGTTTTTTTTTCTATTTAGTTTTTTTCGGGGTTCCCAATATTGTAAAATGATAATTACTATACCAAATTCAAGGTGGAGATCTCTACTTTCAAATTCATTTTAATTTTACTTTGAAAATATGACTATATTTACGGTTTTTTTAAATTTAGTGCAACTAATCAAACATGCAAAACTTTAAACGTAATTTCCCGTAGTTTATAATTTTTGAGTTATTTCTCTTTATTATTAAGCGTGCGATACGTTTGACGCGAATATTTAAAATAGATATTGCTGGTATGTCATCTTATCTGACTATGTCATCTTGAGCACAATTCCCCTACCTACCTACTATACTAGTAGTTTAATCGATCACTGGTCGCAACTCTCAGGTCTTCTATTAGGTACATAATATTTATTATCTAAAACGTACGAATGTTAAGATTTAGTTATCAACCCAAGCTCATAACTATATTATCTACATAAATTATAGGTAGGTAATTTACGTAGTTACATAATCAGTTGAAATTACTTTATTATGAACGAATGACATTCATTTCATTCTCCTTATCTTGGCCTGTTGTAATTGGACTGTTATGTCGTCTTCGTGGACTAGAGTAATCGGTTATTAAAAGTTTTATTTGCGTAGTACTTTTTTATTGATCTGAGCGTGGTACCAACAATTTTTATTCAAGTGCAATAACTTTGTTAACTATTGGTAAGTGCGAAACCTACTTCAAATAAAAATAGATTTCTTTCTATGTACAAAACTTAAAAAATGATTATTTTTTCTGCTTATCTTTTACTACAGCATCTTTTCTGAAACGGTGATGGAAGAAAAAATACGCGCATAGGTAGTACATACTTGATACTAGTAATAATAAGCGTGGTGGAATATGTTCTAGGCCTCTTTAAGGATACAGACTGTATACTGTGTCTTTAAGGATACGGCAGTACAAGGTTGTATCCCACTAGTCACATTGAGTAGTCCCATGATGGAAAATCTGGCGCTATTTTGTCTCAATAGTCCCATCCCATGCGATCACGAAACAATATTCTGCCAGAAGTCCCATTGTCGAGCATTTACACCTCGTCAGCACCATGCAAAAAACAACGTGATAGGTTGAAGCACAGAACATTTAACTATTTATTAAATGTTCTGTGGGTTAAAGCTATAGTAAAATAACTACTACCAATAATACTATAATGTTACCTAAGTACGTATTAAGACTCATTCGAATCGTTCTGCTAAAATTATTTCAGAATAATGACGACATACTTTTCGTATCCTCCGTTGGAGCTGCAAGAAGAACTGAAGAAGACTGCTGAAGCCATCGTCGCTCCAGGGAAAGGCATACTGGCTGTTGATGAAGCTAATGGTATGTATTTATTTACAAACTAAGTAGTAAGCGTCTTCGCCTTGCTTCGGTTTTCAATATCAAAAAAATAGAGTAGTTTTTGGGTTTATCTCGCTCTTTATTGAACCACATGACAAGACCAGCTTTCGAATATCAAAACAATCATCAAAATCGGTACACACTGTAAAAAGTTACACAAATAAAAGTAACACAAATAAAATAAAAATAAACGTTGGTCGTTCATACACTCATATAATATTAGTGCTGTGCTTATACCCAGTACTGGGATTTTTGTGTGGCGGGTGGTATGGACAAACATTTTGTTATACTCGTACATAGTAGTTAATTAGTAAATAGCCGAGAACCTGAAGGTAACTAGTCGTCGTGATCCATGGACGTCAGCAGAACGGCATCACTGTTTTTTTGCCGACCAAGAAAGGTGAAAGAAGAAAGTATATGGCTCTGCCGAAACCCTACGAGTCGTTTAACAGCTGACTTGGCAAGCGGATAGTTGCTAGTAAAGTAGACTTTATGAGACTTCAGTAACCACAGTGTCAGTTTTAGCACTACCAGCGCCCTGGGCGAGATTTCTACAGCGCCCCTATGTGCCATTGAAACCCATACAAAAATAATAAATATGTAACTCCATGCCAACTTACTGGAAAGCTTTCCAGCAAGGGGTCTCGACGCTATGCTGCGGACGGACGGACGGACGGACGGACAGACAAGACAAAACTATAAGGGTTCCGTTAAGACCTGCGACGCCCCTTCAAACCTGGCGCCCTGGGCGGTCGCCCAACCGCGCCCTACCCTAACGCCGCTGCTTAACTATTGTCACTCCATTAATCCCTTCTCGATTAGTGAAGTTTAGTACGTTGAAGGTATCCTCAATTATGAAGATAAATCCGTACTCGCCAGTTATACTGTATAGCTACTTGGGCTGAAATCATGAGTCAGGTATTATATTAAATCACCGACAGTCTATGATAATTGTATACGTAATGTCTATGATTTATGATGCAAAATGTGTCTTAAAATAGGTCGGAACACGTTTTACAAGGAAGGAAAATAAGGCTATCTAGCTACGACAATTATAATTATCTCCTTACGTTATTAGCGTAACGAACAACACTAATTATGACGTCTCCACTTGTTGTTAATAAACAGCACAACACAACATCCTGTGATCTGAATGTTTATTGATAGGGATGTTTTCGCAATAACAATTAAGTATGTTAACATAATAATGACTAGTTTCTTTCATTGAGTTCTGGTTGCGAAAGCTCCACCTCTAATTCTCAAAGTTAAGCACGTATTAGAAATTAAATGACACTTCCTAATGTTTCTTTTTCGCCATTATCTTCCAAGGCATCTTTTCGAAAAAATTGGTAGAAGCAAAAAACGTTCATAAACGTATTGACATAACTATAGTAATACTTACCTACATTGCATGCTCAAATACTCATATTAAATACATAGTTAGGTACATGTTAGGAATCCATTTATTTTTGCACCTCAGTGCATTAAGTCGACGGTATTCGAGCAGTGTGTGTTGCCAGTAAATGTTCTGTGGTTGCCAGAAATGACATACGGCTCCAAAACGTGGTGCTTTAACAGTCGGCCTAATCCACAAGCTCAAAGTCACACAGCGAGCTATGGAGAGGGCTATGCTCGGTATTTCTCTACGCGGTCGTGTCAGAAACGATGAAATCCGTATACGAATAACCGACATAGTCAAACGATGAAGCCGGCTGAAGTGGCAATGGGCTGGCCACATAGTTCGAAGGACCGATAACCGTTGGGGAAGAAAGGTTTTCGAATGGCGCCCACGTCTTGGAAAACGGAGTACAGGACGCCCCCCGACCTGGATTTATGACCTGAAGAAGACAGCCGGCATCCGCTGGAATCAGAAGGCTCAGGACCGGTCAGGGTGGCGCAAGTTAGGGGAGGCCTATGTCCAGCAGTGGACCTCCAAAGGCTGAGGCATGGAATCAATCATCATATCACTATCAGTATTTCATGATTAATTTTGCATTTTTCCATAGTATTTTGTCTTATACCATCTTGTTGTGGGGCAAAGCAGCCAGTATAGAACAAATTTTCATACTAAAGAAGAGCTACGAGTATTAGGGCCATTTATAAACTTAGGTCTCGGGAAACTTTGCGTGAAAAGTTCAAAGAAATAGGTATACTTACAGTAGCTTCACAGTAAGTATATTTACAGTAATGTAGTTTTTATACGGAATAATATAAGCGCGTATAAACAAAATTGTGATATTCTTAATCGCCAAACAAGAAGAATTAGTAACGTCATTCTACTGTCTCTGTAAAATGCAGCGATCTTTTATTGGGCTCGGTGGAATTGTTAAAGAAACATGTAAAATCTCAACTCTTAGGCAAAGGCTACTATACTGTAGATGAGTACTGAAATGACAAAGACCCATGGAAATGACCAGCTCTGCCACTAGTTCCGTTCAAGTTAGTGATATTTTTTTTGTAATAATCTAATACCTATGTATTTATATTTTTAAAAGATGTGCTGAGGAGTTTCTTTAGGCTTTTTTTCTCCTCCATGACAAAGCACCTTTCCGAAAAGCAAAAAAATGACGTGTATAAGTGTATCAATGATACTTATTATAGTGATAATGATTTTGAATAGGTTTCCAAGACTTTTAACGATTACACTGTCAAAAATTATCAGATCTCGTGAAGAGGATTTAAGTATATATTTATTAAAGTGAAACTTTTATTTTTATTTATGGCGCCGCCATATTGGCCTCGGCTGCTCTGACGAGCGCCTTTAATACCCTAAATCAAATATTTATCCAAAAATTTTTAGTTAAATGTCTACAATACGAAAAAAAGTTTCACTTAGACCTACCGTGGTTTCATAAAACCACACAATTGCTTTTATTTTTATATGGGTTTCAATGGCACATAGGGGCGTCGTAGAAATCTCGCCCACGGCGCTGGTAGTGCTATAACCGGCACTGGGCAAGCTCCTAACTATATTTCTAACAAGGCCAGACTAACTATACAAGCTTTTAGTTTTAGAAACCCTAAACTTTGGGCAAAAAAATTGGCTCGCCTGCACACACACACACATAACACACGCCTAACACATAGGCTTAACACCACAGCTTTAGCAAAGTTTGTTCTTTATCTTAATTTTTCCCGTCCAAAATTGGACGTAGTTTCAGAAAAACGTTCCAATCCACAATCATAACATTTCGAGAAAATCGAGTTTTAAGTTCAACCCTGTATTTACTTCATGAAATTACTTTAGTTTAATCTTCAAGTTTTGATAACCTGTAGATATTAAGCGTTTTAAAGTTTTTAGTTAACCTTATTTAAGACTTGCAAGTATTAACTCAATTTCGACATAAATGTGGATTGGAACGTTTTTCAGAAACTACGTCCAATTTAATGGCGTATCTTTAATAACATATTTTAGGGAACATAATATATTCTGTAATAAAAGACGCAGGAGGCGTCTAAATGATGTAATATCGAAGGAACTTTAGATGGCCAGGCGATCACTTATCTCCCATAAATATTCCATCAATATTTTATCTCAATATAATAAGTAAGAAATTTTATAAATAAATTTTGTACAAGTGTACAAAAGGTATATACGAGTATTGTGAGGCAAATTTATCTTTATCAATGATTTGTACACGATACTTTGTAGGAAGGAACCCTAAGTGCATATTTCAATATTTATATTTGTGTGCGTATAATATATGTATGTGCGTATTTAATTTTTAATCTGTATATTTTTATATTTGCAGAAGGCATCGGCAAACTTCTAGCGTCTGTGGGCTTGGCTAATACAGAAGAGAACAGAAGAAGATATCGTCAACTTCTTTTTACAGCCGACAACGTAAGCATATCGTCACTGTGTTTTTGCCTAAAATTACTACTTGTCAATTTCCTGTCATGTTGTTGTACCGGTGGTTGAGATACCGATGCGGTACTTACCTACAAATACGATAAAAAATAAAAATAAAAACAAAAACTACGACTGCGTAAAATAAATAAAAAGAAAAAACTAGCCCTGTACTTTAGAATGTTATTAAAAGTAATACTGATCAACTACACCATAGAAGAATAAAATTAACAGTCAGTTGGCGTTCGATTTTCTCCCGCCCATCAACCGCGAAAATATGAAGTGGCAAAATAAAATATTTTTTACCAGCCTAGTAAAATTTATCAAAATCATAATAAAATTTTGATTCTACATAATATATATTCTGTCGGAATCGGATGTTTCGGAAGTTCAATTGTATTATTTATGTCGGAAGTCAAGGCATATTAAATGAGTATTACCGGATATTTCGATTCCATAATTGATATCTTTTGTTATTGGCCAGTCATTAAAGGAGCATAAAACCAATACAAGTAGGTACCTACACTAAATAATCCCTTGTAAGAGGACAACGGAATCCAGCAGTAATTGAGATAATACGTACTGAAAGCAACTCATCAAATCAATCACATTTGTACTCAAACGTACGAAAGATTACGTAAGGTATACGTAAATGTACCACCAGAGGAACGTTATACTGTCACTTAAATTCAGAGACATAAGTAGGATGAACATTTCGCCTTTGATGTCGCCATTTTAAGGAATTATCGTGTGTGAAGCGGGGCGCAATGCCGAGATGTTATTCTAAATGCTGTAGATGTTTTCCTGGCTAAATGTCAGTCAAATAAATTTTTTAGCGTAACGGAGATTTTTTTAGGTACATACAAGATGTTTTTTGTCAAGATGTTTCCTTGATCAGCTTGTTGATTAACAAACAAGGTGAATAAATTAAAGATTAGATTAGGTACATTTCGTATATGTATATTAGTATAGTACAATTTTGTTACTATGTTTGTTCCAATTACTCCGTATCTGCTGTAGAAAGGTACAGTAATAGGTTTAGGTAACTACACGTTGAGTTAGATACACTAAATAACACCGTAAGTAAATACAGTGAAACCTGGTTAATTGGGATCTCAAGGGACCAAGACATATGTACCAATTATTGAGGGTTTCCAATAATCCAGTTTTTCAATTAAGCAGGTTTAAAATTATAGTTGTCTCAATTACAGAGGCCCCCGCTTACAGAGGTCGAAATGTGCCGTTATTCCATTTTTAAAACATGTCAAAACGTGTTAAAACCTGATTAATTTGTCTCACTTATACAGGTATTTGAGCTACAGAGTCTCAATTATAGAGGTAAACATCGAAAAAGTCTTAGAATTCACACCTCATTTAACCAGGTTCAAAAAGTCCCATTAACAGAGGTAATTTAATGAAAAAGAACCGGGACCTCATTGCAACTCTCAATAATAGAGGTTTCTCACTTATCCAGGTCCCACTTAACCAGGTTTCACTGTATCTAATAAACGAGTTATGATTTTGGCAGTTAATAGTTATGTGTGATAATAAAATTATATGAAAGATGTCATATTTGTGTAGTCCATATCACCCACGATACAGGGAATGGAACCCTTTCATAAAAGGTTGTACCTTAGCGTTTTCTTAAAGTTCAGTAAAATTAAAAGTTTCCCTATAATTAATTACCATACTGTAGCAAAATCCTTCCAGGCGTTACTGATTGTAATGCGCTCTCCAATATCTCACCTGCCTGAATCTGCAAATAAATCAGCTGGCATACACAGGGCTTACCCAGCCGGAGGGGACCTTAATTAAATCGTAGATATTTATCAAAGACCACACTTATTTCCCTTTAAACATTCACGTCAGTAAGTTCCCTATAAGGAACCCTTACAAACT
Organism: Thymelicus lineola; assembly: GCA_963932265.1. Taxonomy (NCBI): domain Eukaryota; kingdom Metazoa; phylum Arthropoda; class Insecta; order Lepidoptera; family Hesperiidae; genus Thymelicus; species Thymelicus lineola. The sequence goes on along the minus strand of OZ010681.1, from coordinate 8,861,320 downwards.
TGCAGAAGTTCCGTGTGAAGTAAGTTACTTTTAAAAAACCCTTACAAAAGTGTGTTTGCAGAAGACCTGCCGATGACTACAAGATGACGTATGATACGTTATAATATTTTATGTCGTCATGAAATTCCAGTGATCACAAATGCTGTGGTTTTAAAATACTTACCTATTGTTACATTCAAAGGAATTTCAAAAAATGTCAGCGTGTGGTTTTATGATAGGTACTGCATAGTTTTGTTGGTATATTCTAATTCATTCCCGCGGTTAGAGTTATCTCAGCCAGTTTGATTGTTTTAAATTTCTCGTGGGTAAATCCCGTGACTAAACCTTTTTCACCTTTATTTTATTTATCACTTAAATAAAGCTCCACTAAAAATTTTACCCAATGCAGGCTGAGCATATATGATTGCTATTTGAGCGTAATGTCCAGAGAGACATGAAAAGTTTTTGACTAAAAAAGAAATATTGCAATCATACTAATTCTGACTGTAGTTAAAGTTGTTCAGTCAGTTACAGGTCTAAATACGCTGCTGTTGATTTAAAATTGTGGTAGTCACGTAGTGTTTTACGTTCTTAATTAACGTTTCAATTATAACCTAACGTTATTTTAGTAACTAATAACAATATCGCACTTTTATGTCATTAAATGTTTCATTCATTGCAGACCTTAGCAGACAATATCTCTGCAGTCATCCTCTTTGACGAGACAGTATACCAGAACACTGATGATGGAACTCCATTCATAAAAGTTCTGGAAAAAAAGGGAATTATACCTGGAATAAAGGTTGACAGAGATGTGGTTCCACTGTTCCTGTCAGAAGATGAAGTCACCACTCAAGGTACATCTCAATGATTCAAAATGTGCGGATTACAAATCTTGGTAAAGAGTAGGTCACGTTTAATACATGTGAATCAAAGTCTGATGTGCAGATTCTAACATAAAAGAAAAAAAAATAAAAAAAAATAAAAAAAATATGTTGCCTAAAATCCAGAAAAGACAACTAAATCTTATCGTTCTTAAAAAATTTTGGATAGCGTAGATGTTTCGTTTTCTTGATGGATGAATGTTTGTAACTTCATATTATAGTAATACCAGCATATTTTAGGCCTAGATGACCTTGCCAAGCGTTGTGCAGTCTACAAGAAGTCAGGCTGTCGCTTCGCTAAATGGAGATGTCCGCTTAAGATCGGGGAGCATGCACCTTCAGTACAAGCGATCAACGATACTGCCCAAGTGCTGGCCAGATATGCTTCCATATGCCAGAGCGAGGGCTTAGTGCCTATTGTGGAGCCTGATGTTTTACTGGACGGTAAGCTATCGAAGATCATCTAATAAATAAGGCATTAACCAGGCAGGTGCATCATTCACCATGCATGGGTGTCTTTGGGATAACGAATTAGAAATTCTATCAGCGATACAATTTTGTTTCAATTATTCTCCGTATTTATGTATGAGACATAGAGCTTTATAGAGATTTCCGTAGAACTTACAGAAATTAAAATCACCATTGCTAAATTTAGTAAAACCCTTAGTAATTTCTGACGTCGACTGTAGGTTTATTACATACTAGGAAATCGCCCTCGCTTCGCTTCGGGAAAAATAGTAAAAAAAACATATATTATATAGCCTATGTCTATGCCTAGTGTAGCCTCCCAATAGGCAATAGTGAAAGAATTTTTCAAATCGGTTCGATAGTTTCGGAGCTTATTCAATGCAAACAATCAAATCTTTCCTCTTTATAATATTAGTATAGATGTTATTATTATGCAATATGCATGCATTCACGAGATATATTTAGGATTAATTGGAATTTTAATTAAATTATAATGGGGAATGTATTGAAACAAATTATGTTAATTGTTAAGGATAATAAGGTGGTCAAAGCAACCAAAGCTACTGTGGCATTAGGCGATGAATGCGATGGTAAAAATAATTCATATTAATTAAAAAATAATTCAAGTTCAATTCTTCCGTGAAATTTTTATGTGTTGAGTGATCGCTAGTACCGAAACAATAAGCTATTTTAAGGATACATTGAGCAGAAAAGATCAGCATGTCTGAAGCATACGAGTAAGGCTTTAAGAGGCCTTTCTATACGAGGTCTTAAAAAAAACAGGCTTCTATAATTTCAGTTCCATTTTTTGCACGAACGTTGAAATGTGGATTTAAAATTTTCGTGCCACGATTTTCTACAATTTCGACAACGGGGTCGTCTGAAATCGTTATTTTAAGTTCAGTTAAGTCTCTGTTTCAATGCTCACACTTCGGCAAGCGGGTAATCTTCTTAATATGGAATGATGTGCGAGATTTACGTAATTGAGCATTGTGAAAGAGAGGCATCGGTGGCCTACTGTCATCTCTAAAATTGGCAACTAGCACTTGTTCATTCAATTCCAATCGTGTTCATTTCCAATACGCGAATCTAATATAGTTACTTGTATAAGTCCCGGTGTGAGTATTTCTGGATTTACAGGCATCATAGTTGAATAATGATGACATCTTTATTCGAAGGCTACCTCATTACCACTGATTCACCGATGATGTCATTAAGATCAAGTTAAGTCCCTTGTTCTGGCACCTACTGTTGATTGCCTAAAAGTCCCTATAATATTATTTAAGTACTTTGGATGTGCATTAGGAATTAGTAATATTTCACGTTTTTTTATTGTGTGATAAGTAAGGGATTTTTATACACACATATCTACTTATTTTATGTTAAGAGCTCTGTATCCACTGTTTGTTATTAGATACATTAATAGTTACTTTAAAAGGCCACCTAGTTGAGTAGTTCGACCACAAGGAAAATTATTACTGTTAGAAAAATTTTGACTACAAAATTTGACCCCCCGGGAGGAGGCCAAGTAGACAGTACTTAATTGTACTTAAATTGCCACTAAGACCTAATCGTAATGTAAGGTGCATTACCTACGGATTTTACTTTTAAGTTATTACTGTGAATGTGTTACAAGTTCTGAAATTTCAATTCCTAAGTCGAAAAATGAGAAAGATATCCCAACAGTAAGATATTCTACTACGCTCAATAGTTTGTTTTTTATTATTGTACCAGGTGACCATGACATCGTAAGAACGCAGAAAGTGACAGAAACTGTATTAGCAGCGGTGTACAAAGCGTTGAACGACCACCACGTTTTCCTGGAAGGTACTCTACTAAAACCAAATATGGTGCGTAATTTCGTTATTGAATTATACGTATCATTACCGCATAATCATAATCATAATCATAATCATAATCATTTATTTGCAGTAAATGTGGTAGTACAAAGGTGGTATTTTAAATTCTAGTTAATATAGTTTTCACACATTTAGCTTGTCCAAGCATGCAAATATTTAAAGAATTGTATTATAAGTCTAACAAATCTAACGGTATTAATTAATGATTTTCGTCAAATAATACTCTAAATAAAATTGAAGTTAAATGTCAATAGATGTAGTACATGTCAAAATTAATAGTCCATTCAATAGCGTTCAATGTCATTCTATAAATAATAAAAATAATGCTTAAAAATAATGCTTAATAATAATAATACTGCAATTAACATTAAATTTGAACAAGTTCATTTACAGAATAGAAACATTTATCAAGTAGCCATGTGCTTAAAGCTTTCTTAAATTTTATAAAAGGTTTATCTTTTAATTCATTAGGTAATTTGTTATAAATTTTAACTGCCATGCAATAACAATTTTTACTATATTTGGCAGTTTTTGTTGGTGGTAGTATAAGTTTATTCGGAAATCTACCTCTATAATTAGGAATTTCCTTTTTTGCATCAAAAATCTGTTGATGAGAGTGAACAAAGTTACATATTTCATATATATATAAGCATGGTAGAGGTAGTAATTTTAACTTTTTAAACAGAGGCTTACAACTAGTAATACTGGGCACATTACAGATAGCACGTACGCATTGTTTTTGTGCAATGAATGCCCGATTTATGTGCACTGAGTTACCCCATAGTATAATACCGTACTTTAGGACAGAAGCCACATATCCGTGGTAAGCAATTAGAGCCGTCTTGACGTTGGTAATTTTAGTCAAGCGCCATAAAGCATAAGCGAAGCTATTGATTTTATTGCAGACCATCTCTATATGTGGTTTCCATGAACATTTGTCGTCAAGTGTTATCCCTAAAAATATCATTGACTTGGTCTCAGTTATTGTTTGATTTTTATGCGTAATTTTAAGATTATCTTTATTTAGTTGTTTATTATGAAATCGTAAGTATTTAGTTTTATTTAAGTTAACGTTTAAGTTATTTATTGTCATCCAATTTATTATTTGCTGGACTGTATGATTAATGTCGTATTGAAATTTTGTAGGGTTTTTAGCTTCATCGGGTATTACTACGGAAACATCGTCTGCATATAGTGTACAATAATGCTTTGTTACATTCGGAAGATCATTTATATATATCAAAAACAATAGTGGGCCAAGTATACTGCCTTGTGGAACCCCTGTTAAATTGATTTTAATGTCGGAGTTACAGGATTTAAGTAGTAATTTTTTGTCTAGATGATTAATTTGAACATATTGTTGTCTATTGGATAAATAAGTACTAAGCCAATCATACACTCGGCCTCGTAGCCCATAGGCTTCACATTTTTTTAAGAGGATAGAGTGACTGACAACATCAAAAGCCTGCTGAAAAAAATGCTGATGCATAGCGTAAATTAAAAATTTTGTGGTCATAATAGGCAATGGAATATAAAACTTTCATGCTTAATAACCGACTTCAAATAAGTATTGTAGGAGGTATTCAATTCGACTGTATTTTTTATGTTTGTTACCTCAGATCTTTCGACTGAGCGAACCGATGTTGATGATTCTTTTTTTAATCGAAAGCTGATGCTTGTCATGTGATCCCACTTTTTGAGCGAGATATGACAAGTAGTTTTAGTTATCCCTAATTTTGAAGTTGATTATTTTTTGTCAAGAATTATAAGGTTACACCCAGAGCACAGCACATACCCAATAGAGAACATTAATTCAAACTCATTATTCAAATTTCCGCCTCTCTGGGAATCGAACCCAGGACTGTTTCAATGGCGGTCCAGCAACCGGTGGTAACCATTACGCCACGCAAATCATCCTTATCAATTGTCTCTCTAAACAACTAGTATAAAGAAAATTAAAATAACCCGCCTGCTGTCAAAAAAACCTATCATGATATACCGTTTTAAAATCCTTATGGTGAGCTCTTTAATTTTATACCCATAATTGCATTATTTTTAAATTTTTGATACTTCTAACAATGGCAGTCACAGCCACCATATTTGTTTGTTTAAGAACGCTTGGGTTATCAAGACGAATCTAATGATATCTTAATTATTATATAAAAATCCGTTCAGCGGTTTGGAAGATACGAGGTAATAAATAATATTACATGCATACATACATACATACAAGATATGCGTGAAAAACAACCCTTCCTGGTAGTCGGGTAATTATGGAATGCACCGCATTTATTGAATCCACAGATTGAATCCTTATGAGTTGTCAACACGTCAGTGATGTACCTACCTAATATCTAGCAGATGAACACGAAGAGATGTGTTTGCATAGCGAATAAGGAAATTATACAAATATTTTAATATTTGGCAGGTGACACCAGGACAATCCTGCTCCAAGAGAAATAGTCCACAAGAAATTGCCGATGCAACAATTACGGCGTTGCTGAGAACCGTTCCTGCTGCTGTTCCAGGTTATTAATAATTATAATAATATCTTATAACCATTACTGATGTTGCGTATCTACAATTTTAACCAAATCTATGTCCTGATATCCTGAATAATCTCATAATTTAATTCATCTGCTGAGACCTTCGGAGAATTTTGGAGATTGTGTGACAATCTTAATAGCTCAGGGTCACCTACTGTGATGGGTGTTCCGCAAGGCTCGATCTTGGGCCCTTTTCTTTTCCTGGTGTATATAAATGACTTACCACATTATGTTAAAAACCATGCGAACATTGTGCTGTTTGCAGATGATACATCATTAATATTTAAGACTGATAGGAATAAAAATAATTTTGACGATGTTAATAGTGCTCTGTCGCATGTCTCACATTGGTTCACTATAAATAATTTACTTTTAAATGCAAAGAAAACCAAATGCTTAGAATTCGTGTTGCCAAATGTAAAAAAAGTAAATAAATCTCTTAAATTAAATAATGAAACATTAAATATAGAGGAATCCACGGTTTTTTTAGGGGTGACCTTGGACAGTAAACTGCAATGGGGCCCGCACATAGCATCTCTCACAACTAAACTTGCTAGGGCTGCTTATGCTGTTAGAAAAATAAGGCAGCTCACTGACGTCGACACTGCTCGGCTTGTTTATTTTGCATATTTCCATAGTGTTATGTCTTATGGCATTTTACTGTGGGGCAAAGCAGCCGGTATAGAACAAATTTTTGTATTACAGAAAAGAGCTATTAGAGCTATTTATAAACTAAAATCAAGGGAGTCCTTGCGTGTCAAATTTAAACAAATAGGTATACTTACAGTAGCTTCCCAATATATTTATAATAATTTAGTGTTTATACGGAATAACATAACTGCATATAAACAAAATTGTGATTTTTCAAATCGTCAAACAAGAAGGATGCATCAATTGGCTACCTCTTCGTACCGTCTTTCTAAAGTGCAACGTTCTTTTATGGGACTAGGTATAAAATTTTATAATAAAGTCCCAAAACAAATACATGACTTACCGGTGCAATCTTTTAAGAAACGTGTAAAGGCTCAGCTCTTAGGCAAGGGCTACTATAGCATAAATGAATATTTAAATGACAAGGATGCTTGGAAATGACTAGCTAGGCAACCAGTTCTGCACAGGTTAAAGAATACCTATTTTTGTAATAGATATAAGTTTTATTTTTAAAAGATGTGCTGAGGAGTTTCTTTACGTCTTTTCTTCTCCTCCATGACAAAGCACCTTTCCGAAAAGCTGGTAGATTAAAAAAATGACGTGCATAAGAGTATGAGTGATACCTACATGAATAAAGATTATTTCATTTCATTTCATTTCATTTCAGCTACCAACTATTGGATAGGAAATGGAATAGGAAATGGCCTTCTAAGAAGCCTAGCTGGTAGACAGAATTATGACGACATCAAACACGGAGCTAAAAGCTTCAGAAAATTTAAAGATAACATTAATTTCTTTCCAGGTATCGCTTTCCTTTCCGGGGGTCAATCTGAAGAAGAGGCAACCTTGAACCTGAACGCAATAAACAATTCCAGTTTGAAGAAGCCCTGGGCCCTCACCTTCAGCTATGGTCGAGCTCTGCAAGCGTCCGTATGGAAGACCTGGGCTGGGAAGGAAGATAACTTGGAAAAAGCACAAACTGAACTATTAAAGAGAGCTAAGGTAAATCTTCTGGATAATATTAAAATGAAGTAATCAAAACTGGCCTAGTGCATGTCATTCCACGCGCAATATAGGGTTCCGTAGTTCATCAACAAACATAGTTGTGATAGTTTTCCCTATAATAATTACATAAGTATAGGGTTTTTACAAACATAAAACTAGAAACCACAAATATACGTTGCATACGTTTATTGAAATAAATTGATGTTTGAAATAACCCAACAGAAGCAACATATTGCGGATGACTTTCATTTGCATATAAAATAGCGTCATGAGGGGAAAACCCGATTGTGTGCAAGTTTAAAAATAGCATTCGGATTTCACTACTTTATGTTTGCATCATGTTGCATTCAATTATACGTTATTCTAATCATTAATTTTTCATTCACCTAGAAGTATAAAAATGTACTCTTTAGAAGTTGGAAGTCAAACATTTCGCGTAGGTACTAAGTCGCGAACTCGTGGAACTAAGAAGCTAACTAGAAAGCTAAAATTTTGCATACATATTTTCTTCTAAAACATAGTCAAGTTGTCCAAGCCAAAATTCCCACAGGATACCTACCTAAATGAAATAGAAGATTTATATGTGCTTTAACCGAGACTTCTTTAGCAAGTATGTAGGTAGATTTTTCAAATTCCTGCGAGAGAAGACATTCTTTTTAAGTCTCCTTAAGTCCGTTTCATGAAAAAAAATCATCCCCACGTTACCTGTAAGGGGATGTTGGTACCCTGAAAAAAATATTTTAAATATTTATTCTACTAGTTTGGAGTTTTAATAAATACTAGGAAATCGCCCTAGCTTCGCTTCGGGAAAAATAGTAAAACAAAAATTAATATAGCCTATGTCACCCGGGAATAGTGTACCTTCCCAACAGTGAAAGAATTTTTCAAATCGGTTCAGTAGTTTCGGAGCCTATTCAATGCAAACAATCAAATCTTTCCTCTTTATAATATTAGTATAGATGTATGTATGTCCATGCCAAATGATAGCTTTCTAGCACTAAGGGTCTCGGCGCTAAGCTGCGGACAGACGGACGAACGGTTGGATAGACGGACGGGTGGACATGACAAAATTATAAAGCTTCTGTTTTTGTTATGCAACCCTAAAAATTAAATGATCAACTAGGCAACCCTATAGTAAATAAATGTTATTAAGGTGCCGCAAACTTCATTCACCTGGGTTGGTGATTAAAATTAATGAGAAGTTTAACACGTTAATTAACTTCTGTAATTAATGAAACTAATGAACAATGATAATATTGTCGATGATACTTCGTCCACTGAACAAAATACATAATATAAACTGACATCTGTTAACTTCGTCTGTAGTATTCGAACATTTTTAATTACCAATTTATTATTGTCAATAGCATTTCCCTATTATGTTGGAAATTAATGAGTTGAATGAGTATATTGACCTTTCGCGTATAACCTGTAAATACTGTTATACAAATAGGTGGGAAAGAAGTAGGTACCTCCATAGTACTCCATACCTTCCTATCATTATCCCTATCTATCACAGATGTGTCACATGACGTATCTCTTGATACATGTCTGTGCTAGTATTTGTGACATGACATTACAGAACTATCGGATGTTAGGATGAATAAGAGGAAATGAAACGATTTTCCCGCCTAAGTGCGACCATACGCACCATATAGTAAGGTTTCTAAGGAAAATAATATTGAGCAACAACATACAAACAAATAAACATAGCGTGAGTAATCTTCAGACACAATTTAGTTTGAGATTCACTAGGGTAGGGTTTTCCGTAATTATTATGCTACACATACCGTATACAAAAGTATTAGGATTAATTACTCTCGTGTTATAAACCAATCTAAAGATCTCTGCAATCTCAAAATTTGATTTGAGAATCTGAAACATGTCAAACCGTATACAATGATGTATGGAGATTAAAGAATTGAATTTATCTGAAGAAAAAGCTAATGGAAGTGGTCATCATTGCATAGATAATATAACTATAATGAAACATTTGTTTACATACGCCATATCGTATATTATTATACATACGACAAAAAAAGTTAAGCCCATGAATGTCCTTTGAGTGACTATTATAAATTCATTCATAACATAACTAACCGAACTTAAGATGATGTAATTTACGCTTTTATATACAAAATAATATTATGGAATAATGATACGGAAAACCCAAGCGTGTTCCTGGAAGAGTTGTAAATCATTCATTCATGAAATGAGACGAATTCATGACTTTTAACATCAATAAAAAGGCTTGATTGCTGTGGCTTTAGGCGTCAAAACTACAAAATTTTAGATTAAATATTTTTGGATGTATTAAGTCTACAAACGAAAAGACGTTACGGGACACTTAATAGTAAACTAAGTGGTCATGAATTCCATGAATATCAGAAACATCTTAAGGATGATCGATGAGTTATTGTCCATGAAAGAAAAGAGGTCCATGGTTCAACATGTTTCATAATTGAACGTTTCTTTTCAGGCAAATGGGTTGGCGTCTTTAGGAAAATACCAAGGATCCTTGATTACTTCGGCAGCTGGAGAAATATCAAACTTTAATAAAAACTATACATATTAATGTAAAATTCAAATTTTACTATAAAAAATTTCATTGAACTAGTTTTATTTATTTATTCAAATTGACTGAAATATTCTATCTCTACGTACCTATAGCCGACCTGTATAAGCGATTCAATGATACTGATCTTCGAAGGTTAAGAGCCATTTCGCAAAACTCGGTTGATAAACTATAGGTATTTGAAGCGGCTCCTAGACGTGATATTGCCTCGCCCGGCTCGCGTCGCGCTTGACCTCAGTTCTGTGCGAGTAATCTCCTTGATACTTTCAATCGTAAAAATTTTAAAATTATGAACATATAATTTTAATTATACACTTTGTGACCACATACATGTATCTGGTTTGTGACAATATAAGTTTATATAACAATTAAAAGTACAATGTAGTAGTACCATTATCGGTAACTTATTTACATAATACATTTTAGGTACCTACTTAGGTACATCACAATAAAGATGTCCAATAGATGCATATTGCAATAAAAAGTCAATAGATGCATATTGCAAAAATCAATATTTTGGCAAATCAACGTGAAAAATTAAAAATCACGTTTTTTCAAGGTGATCTATAAAATGCAATATGCGTCCATTTTGCCTGCGATATTCGCAGCGCGTCGAAATACATAGGTATACCTAAATTCAAATCAATCGGAGGGTATAGAACCGGGAAATCCCGGAACCGAAAATCCCGGGATTTACAAAGGAATACGGTACTTTTCAAAAGAACCGGGAAATAAAGTAAAAGAACCGGGAAACAAAATAAAAGACCAGGAAATAAAATAAAAGAACCGGGAAACAAAATAAAAGAACCGGGATTTTCTGAACTTTTGGGAAATAAAAATATGTCGCGTCGTGATACAAAAGATAACGTAAAAATAAAGGTAATTTATACAATCCATACACAAAAATGATTACAGCTTTAAAAAGAAGATATTCAGAACGTCGGCTACATGAAGCAGCTATACTAATATAATATTATTTACACAACTCAGATTGATATTTTTCTAATATAAATGAAGATGATTTAACTCTTTTTTCTCGTCCAAGCAGTGCTGAATTGTGCAATACAATTGTGTTGCTTTCATACAATTAATACGAAACTTATGTTTGCATGTAAGGTATAATAGTATGATGGTTACTCAATCACGGCAAACGACTATGCGGATTTGGGTAGAAAACAGTTTTTCCCTATTTAATGCTCCTGAGAGATAAAATAGGAGACGCGATACTAACTATTTTCACGCGGGGAAAGCCGTGGTAAAATAATCCCGAAAGAACTGAAAATCCCGGGAATCCCGGTTCCAGCATAGGCGAGTACCGAAAATCCCGGTAATTTAAAACAGGACCGGTTTTCGATACCCTAATCATTGATACAAAAGATAACGTAAAAATAAAGGTAAATACAATCCATACACAAAAATGATTACAGCTTTAAAAAGAAGATATTCAGAACACTATTCACAGTGGTCTTTGAATGTTAAAAACGAATTCTTTATTGTTTTCTGTTGGTTTACAAAACAAAATATTGACAATAGTCTAGTATAATAAATTATGAGAAACGTGTGGCGACAGCGCACATACGTCACACGGTGACGTCACGCCGCCCTGAATCACGCTATCGAAGTTTTCTCGAATCAGTGGCATATATACAAACGCTCCGACAACGTCAATCGGGGCTCGGCCGCCTCCCAGGCAACACACCTCGCCTGGCGGGAGATCTCCCTTTGCCAAACTGGTGACCCTCGACAAGAACACGTCCCTTCTGTGCACCGATAGCGGCAGCAGGCATCACTCCCCCCTCACCTCACCGCTCACACCCGAAGGCCTGCAGCGACCTCTCGACAGACCGCACACCAGCCACGCTGACTCACCGGGCGCATCGCAGCGACGGACGACGCTTCCTGTCCCCGGCCAGCAACTGCCCACACGGCCACACGGACGGTTTGAGCGCGCACCGCTCACCCTCCGCATCGGTCGTACCACCCTCCCATCCCGACTCACCGCGGATAGAGGGCATCCCAGGGCACATCAACCTCACATCGCGATTCACCGTCGATAGAGGAATTCGGAAGGCTGAATCATCGAGAAGGTGTATCGACCTCCGGTCTGAGCAGGGGGGTGATGTGGCGACAGCGCACATACGTCACACGGTGACGTCACGCCGCCCTGAATCACGCTATCGAAGTTTTCTCGAATCAGTGGCATATATACAAACGCTCCGACAACGTCAGTCGGGGCTCGGCCGCCTCCCAGGCAACACACCTCGCCTGGCGGGAGATCTCCCTTTGCCAAAAACGAAATTCGCACTTTTCTCCCAAACCACTTGCTCTACAAGAAAAATGTATGGCACATAAAATGTCAATCTTTTTATGGGCTACAACTTTTATTCAATCCTTTCGGAAATCGTCTAGGACGCACCGTTTAGGAGATATAAGGAGTTTTCGGAAAATTTGGGAGGGGGGGGGTTAAGGTTGGGCCCAATAAGATTGGGTAATGTTGCAAGTATGAGTTCCACAGGGTGGATGGAAATTCAGTCGGAAATCGTCTAGGACGTACCGTTTAGGAGATATATGGTATTTTAGGAAAATTTGGGGGGGGGGGGGGGGTTAAAGTGGGTTCAGTAAGATTTAGCAATAAGGTTTGGGGGTTTACTAAAGGGGGTCGAAATTTCCGTCTAAACTTGTCTAGGACGCACCGTCTCCGAGATATCCGGGATTTCCGGTTTTCCAAAAATCTATATCCCGATGAAATCTATATACCTGATGAGTGCGGTATTTGCCCGGATGCCTCCCAGATTATCCCGACGCAAAATTCCACTTTTGGGTGAAGAACTGAGGGGGGGGGGGTATAGGGGGAGGCAAGGGGTTGTGAAGGGAAAAAATGAGAGGGTGAAGAGAGAAGGTAAAGGGTGTTGTGTATTTGAGATACGTGAGTTTTAAGGAGTTGACGGAATTTGGGTGCACGAGAGTTTCCAAACAACGAATGTATTATCTTTGACTAATAATAAGTGACTATAGCTGACTAATGTCGGAGCTTCTATCATTCCAACATTTTGGCTTAGCAATAGGGTCCCGTTGACACCGTTTGGGTACGGAACCCTATAAAGTACAGATTGATCTAAAAGTTGTATAAATAAAGGGTATGTTTAGACAAGTTATAATTTTTTTTTTCTATGTAAATATGTAATTTACACATATAACAAAAAACCTAAATACTGTAAACAGTAACTAATGTCTAAAAACGGACAATGTTTTATTTCAAATTACAGCAGTGACTTCCAACCCAATAGGGGTTGAATTTCCAAAAATCCGATAGCCTAAAGCCTTCTTCGATAAATGAACTATCCAATACAAAAATAATTTTTCAATTCAAACCAGTAGTTCCTAAGATTAGCGCGTTCAATCAAACAAACAAACAAACTTTTCAGCTTTATAATATTACAATAGTAATAGTATAGATTAGCATAGATATAGTTATATTTTGTACATATGTATGTTCGTGATTTTCTCCGTTACTACTTACACTACATAAATTGGAAAGAAATAGTTACTTAATTTCTATTGTTTTCTTCAAACCAAAGATGTTTAAAGCAGAATATTACGCAAACGGACCCCTGAATTGAAAAATGGTCTTTTGAAACCTATAATATTTTTGAAAGACCTTTTCAACGATACCCAACATTAAGGGGTAGACGAAGAAAAAATCATACGGAACGGACAGACGGACGGACGGCCGGACGGGCTAGCCGGCCGGTTGAAATAACGAACGGACTAGACATGATTCCGATTTGACTACAAAACCCTGAAAATTATAGAAAACTAAAAATAATACAATTGACTGTAACTAAAAATTCTCACATGATCAAGACTGTTCAATGGCAATATAATTACGTTATTTTTACGAAATCTATTCCTTAGATGGCTAAAGCAAAAATTGACATAGGTCCGACCTCCAAGAGGGCTCGAGCCTAACTGATTTGATTCGCACCAGTTTGTTTATTTATATGGTAAAGTAAATTCGTTGTAATTAATTATTTTTTGCAGTAAGATAAAAAAAAAATTACGTGTCATATTCGACAAAGACCATATTTTATTACTACCTAAATTTTTGATGGGAAATACGCTTTATTGAATACAAAAATCGATGGTAAAGTCATGGCATAAACCATGAAAATTGGTAATGTTATTGAATTAATTTGGAAACGAATATGATAGTAATCGTATATCTCTTGTAATAAATGCAAAATATAATATATGAGTGTTCTCTAGACATTTTTTTTTACTCAATTTAACAAGATTTAATAAAGAAAATCAGTGTATGAAATTGACTCTGTCGTCCTTTTGTTGAAAAATAGTTATGCTAGATTGACAGTTACGCAAAAACTAATTAATATTTTCGAATATTAGATTATCAATATCAATTATAATAGATTGATCTATTTTATGTGTTCATTTGCCAGCATTAATATCTTTCTTATGATACTAATTTTTGACGTCAAATTCTTCATTCCGCGCGACTAACCGCGAAATGGCTCTTAAAACAATTTTAAAATTGTAACAGTTTATCAGACTTGGGATCCCCATCAGTTATTACCTAACCACTAATAACTAGTTAGTTTACTAGTTTAGTTCTAGTCTAGTTTAGTTTTCCTAACTACTCAAATTATCTTCATTATAATCCCCATGGGTATACCCATTTTTATTGCTACGAGTTTTTATAACTGTAAGTTTTTAAAGGTTGTCGGGGAATTCGTCTCGAAATAAACCAGTTTGAATCGTTTTTTTAACTGGTGTTCTTCTAGTGGCCGAAAATTGTACCGATTTTAATGATCTCTGATTTGTTAAAAAAGTATCACTACATTGATTGATCGTTAGGCGATACGAAGTTCAGCGGGTCAGCTGGTATTTAATATTACATATATCGGTTCGGCCATGAATCTCCAGTGAAGGTCCAAGGACGGATCTCTTTATTCTACAGCGCTTGTCTGATGCAGAGGCTGGCAATTGGCATATAAGAAATGACATGTTATATTTAGATTAGGGAATTGTCAATAATGGAGAAAAGCTGATTGTGATTGATCAATATCACGTAGTGTTTAAGTACTTTGGAATATTGATGTGAACGTTAGGAGATCTGGAAATATATCATGAGCAAAATAAAAGGAATATTATTGAATAACCAATACCGTAGAATACCCCTTCTGCTATATATACATAATTATACCCCAGGTATTTTGTCTTGAGGAATATAATTATAATGCTCTTAACTTATCCTTTTATTTCTTTAATCTGAGTAACTTATATTAAGTTTTGAGATTGATTTTTCTTTTTCAGGGTAGGTATTGACGTAATAAATTAAATAATATTATGTTTGTTTAGCCCTAGTTAATGTGTGCGTCAATCTATCTTACTATAGGGTGTATGTGTGTAAACTTGTGTAAGTTTGAAGAGCGTTTATAGCCGAGTGAAAAACCCAACAAGGGTGAGCTAATACTGACCTGGGAAAACATGGTGGATGCAAAGTTCATTGACTCCTATGTTCATGTACGCGTTTACTGTAAACGCGTAATCACCACGTGGCATTTGTTGGACTTCAGCCACGTGAGTCAGGAAACTGCGCTTTGTATCTGTAGTTCATGATCTGTTTCTGTCTGTAGTTTGTTCAAAATCTGTTTGTGAAAATCTGTAACACCAGAGACAATTAACACATTGTCTAAAGCTCCTAAAAGCAAACCCTTTTTTTTTTTTTTTTTTAACGTGTGGAAAGACCTTCGTCTCGTCCATCCGGCCACGGGAAGCCGGACAGGTATGTGGGACTTGAACCCACCAAAACCACACGGTGTCGACGCCTACCGCATTGGTGCCGGGACTGTGTGCTATTCTCGCTCCACTGCCCCGGCGCGGCGGCCGCTACCACGGCGGCCTCGGCACGTCGCGCTCTCTAGCCCCTCTCCTTGTCGAGAGGGTTGGAGCGGCCAGCGGGATGGCCCGTCCGCCTACTATTTCCCGCTAGGGTAAAGGCGCGCTCGACACCGGCGCGCCTTTCAACCCGAGCCGTTACGCCAGACGACGAATTCCCGTATCCGTCACCCGACCGGCTGTTGTTATGGGGCCAAGAGGTGCAGGCCGTAAGCCCGCCTTCTTCGCCCTGTGCGCCGGCGGCGGATAGCGAGGTCTGTAGAGTCCTCGCGCTCTCTCTCCGCCGCCTCTTTGCGGAGCATGACGCACTCCGCAAAGGCCTGCACCGCTGTCCACGACGTCTCACTGTCAACCATGCATTTGATCACGGTCGGCAGCGAGAGGTCGTCCCCAACGACCGCACGTAATTGCGCGCGGTCTTCCGCCCAGGCTGGGCAGTCCTCCAAGGTGTGCTGGGCGTCCTCGTCCTGGCATCCGTCACAGTGGTGGCAAACAGCTGACGGCTCCCGGCCCACCATTCGGCACAGATACCCCCCGAAGCAACCATGCCCGGATAGTATCTGTCCTAAAAGCAAACCCTGGATTAACATAATCCAACCATGAAAGACAAGGGTGTCCGTACTGTCCGTAATTAATAAAATCTTCATTTACATAACAAAGACAGTATAAATCTGCTAGCAATGTAATATACCGAAGTCCCCTACTAATCCATTTGTCCCGGGAAGTTGGCGCGGTCGTTAGTCAACGTCACCGGGGTACAGGTGAGTTCCGTGTGAAGTACCTACGAGTTTATTTAAGATGGAATTTCATGATATTACTATAATAAGAAGTTTCAGGGGGGAACGCCTAACTACTAATAGGTACTGTCATCCCTCCATCCATCCATCAGCCCTTGGAGGTACACTGCTGGACATAGGCCTCCCCTAACTTGCGCTACTCTGACCGGTCCTGAGTCTTCTAAATCCAGCGGATGCCCGCTGTAATTGGTACTGTAATTGAGCCAAATTCTCTAGGTGTAAGTGGTACGTAACCATTAAATTGCCCGCGGCTTTTTTATGGAAATAGCCTGCAAACGAGCTGACGTTCCACCTTATGGTAAGTGGCTATTGAAGCCAATGAACATCAGCAACACCAAAGGTATCACTGATGCGTTGCCGGCCAAAAAAGAGAGACGAAAAAGAAAGAAACAACTGGCTCTCAAGTCTCTAGCCGGAACATGCGAGTCGTTTGGCGACTGACTCATGCCCAAGTTTGGTAGCTACTCAGGCGAACCCCATGGAGAATGGTATTAATTATTAAAATCAATAATACCAATATAATCCCTCGAGGGGTCCTACCACCAGCGGGCTGGATTAAGTCGCCTCTTATGGCACTCATCCAGCGTGGGATTGGGGTTAGTATTCTAAGCCGCCCCAATACGGATTTGCAAGAGTTTTCCTGGATAACAACAATCCGTTCAACGTTCACTTTCGCATTTATATTATTAGTAGGATTTACTTTGTCTGTTGCGAGATCTGTAGGTCAAGCAATGATGTTTAAATAAATATAGATACGTTATGCCCTTACAAATCAACCGAAAAATCTGTTCCGATGTCCGCAAGGCACGCTTTGTTGCTTTATCGCACGTCTTTATCGCTCTCGCGTCAAAACTACATCGCTATCTCTTTCTTCACCTGAATAAGAGTTACCAATTGGGAACTTTTTGAGTCACACAACGCGCGCGCTTATGACATATCTGCCTCTTTTTAATATATAATATCATTGAGGTCAAGGGTCATTGTAGCGAGACTTCAATAAAAAATAAATTATAAGTTGGCACTGAATGGTTATCTGGCACGCGCCGCCGCACCGTGACATGATACATCAATTTATTACAGCTTAGTAGGTGGAAAAGCCGTGGACCGTCTCCGTGTGGTCATCCCCTCTGACGTCACGTCTTCAAGGGGTTATTCATACCCTACACGCATACTGGGGAAGCCCTACGGAGAAGATCATTACGTAATGGGCACGTGCGCGGGAAAATACTTGAAATTCGCGGCTAAAGGTTTGGATGTGAATAGAATCTTAATGAGCTAAGAGCAGATCGGTAATCGCGTCATGGAAGTGTTTTTGAAGTGAACATTTCCTTCGTGTTTTTTGGTCAAAATATTAGGACAGGACAAGGCGAAATAAATTTTGCTAAATTTTAAACTTAGGTTTAAAAATTCCGTTACCGTTGACGGAAATGCCCTAGTTACTGTAAATTTAAAACTCATGTCTAATGCATAATTTTAATATGAAGAAAGGTTGTTATAGGTTGGATGACTATTCTCGTAATATAGTAAAAGCTGTCTCAAATTGTGAGTAGGGAAAAATACTTGAATATGTTTTGTTGCCGCTACTTTTTCCGGGATAACTGACGATAGCTCAAAGCATTTAATTTGAAACTTTGTTCCCACTAGTAATAATAATAAATAATAACGCTTCACACTCATAGCCCCACACTAGGATTCCCTGTGTCGTGGGTGCCATGGACAACACACAAGACCAAGGACACTCACACCCAGACCGAGAACAGAAATTCAAATTCATCATTCAAATTTCCGCCTCGCTGGGAATCGAACCCAGGACCCTTGGCGCGGCGATCCGGCATGGTAAACATTGCGCCACACGGGTCGTCACGGGTAGTTCGATCGTTCGTTAGTTTCCATTACAGTGGACCCCCGATAATCCGACAAACATTTTGCAGGGCAGTGTCGGACTAGCGAATTTGTCGGATTATAGAGTACTGCCTAAAACCCCCTATAGTCCAGAATTTTTTACGAAAGAGTACCTTGTAATCCGACAAATTACAGATCCAATGGTAAGATTATATATGTAATATATATGTACTCTGAAGTACAAATCATATTTCGTACATCAATCATACAAGCAATCAGAATCAAAACAATACCCTACGCGTCGCGCACAATAGTGGTGGTGCGTACAAGTTTGTTCAATCATGGTTTAGCGAAGATTATCAAAAAAATATTCAATAATAAATAATAGACCATGTCGGATTACAGGGGTGCCGGATTAGACAGGGTCCGAATTACCGGGGGTCCACTGTATTTTAAAAGATGTGCCGAGGAGTTTCTTTACGGCTTTTCTTCTCCTCCATGACTAAGCATCCTTCCGAAAAGCTGGTAGATTAAAAATAACGTGCATGTAGTGTATCAGTGATACCTGAATAAAAGATTTTGATTTGATTTTGATTTAAACGGTTTTATTTAGCTTACTCTGTTTGTGTGGATCAAACCTTGTAAGCCTAATTTGACCTAATTCAGACATAATATACGTATTACATAATTGCTTTATCATTTATATTTAAGCAAGACTTAATATTATACTAAACTCAGGTTGGGCTCTAGACCAGGGAATTCCAAATGGTTTAACAACAAATTATTTTTTTGCATACCTATAATGACACTATACAACTTATAGTGTATTTAGTTTTTGAACAAATTCGAATAGTCTGGATACAAGATACGTCATGGTACGTCATACTGTTTTGTGCATCCAGCGCGTAATATGAATATTTAATTCCCACACTTTACCTCAATCGCTTATGATATAAGCGCCGCGCCGGGTATAACTCGTCCATATTCTTAAAAGCAAAGCTCTAGACAAGTCGTGCAGCCGATACAACAAAACATCGAAAATGTTCATCACACCAAGTATCGTGGCTCTGTGTGTCGTAGTGTTTGCGTGCGTTGACTCCAGAGTCATAATGGTGCAAGATACTCCAATTACCCCAGAAGGAGTATCCATGAGGATATCGTTGAAAGAAGACCGAGATGCATCAGGACGGGCCGTGGCTACCATTCGACTGATCATTGACGATGAAAAGGCACCGGTATCACCATCAGTTGGTCATGTCGAGCCGCCGATGTCGAGATACCCAATTGGAGACAACTCAATCAGCCGTAGTAATGAAATAATACCAGATTTTGACGACCGTAATGGCATCGGTAATGGACGGTGTGCTATTGGAAGCGTATGGAGAGGTAGTAGGTGTGTGCCACAAGCAGGTTAAAGTGTTTCTACTGAAAAAGAAGTACGAACTTAACTAAATTAAATACGGCGTCAACTAGTAAGCCACCGAACTTCATGGATGGATTATTGAGAAGTGTTAAAGAAGTGTTTATTTATTTATTTATTTACTCTTTGTTGTAAACATATAAACTAGATCACAATGGACGGACTTAATATCTGATGGAATTCTCTACCATTCAACCCTGGGCGGGCTAAAAGTTGTGGTAGGTGGTAGAAAAAAATCATAGAATATTTAAAGTGTTAAATACACTAAGCTTTTCTGTTGAGCTTTTTTATGTGTTTAATAAATACAATTTATTCAACTATTGCTTTGTATAATAACGGATTCGAAAAACTTTTAATCTACAATACTTTTCACTAAGACGTGATCATTGAAGTGTTAAACTTGTTAAATTAGGTATTGTAAATATTATGTGCTTGGTTTTGATTTTAATAGTACTCGTAAAAGTATTCTTGTGAGTTCTTGCCAATATTGTTTAAGAATTTATACCTGTTTGTTTTAATAAAAAGAATTTATTTTTATTTAGACGTTTAATTTCTAGTCTTACCATCAATGAAATCACTTTATTGATAAGTTTCAAATGCAATTGTTTTAGTTAATGCTGCATTTGGAGAGTGTACCTAAAACATGCCCATTTTTACATTGACAAATATGAGAACATTAGGCTGCTCAAGGATTTTTTTATCATCTTTCGCTGTGATTCAAATAAATAACAATCAAAATAGTGTTGGTGAACTCTTACCATCAGGTGGCTCAGCTGTTTTTTTATGGAAATAGCCGCCAAACGAGCTGACAATCCACCTGATGGTAAGTGGCTATCATCGCCCATAGACATCAGCAACACCAAAGGCATCACTGATGCGTTGCCGGCCAAGAAAGAGAAGAAAAATATAGAAAGAACTGGCTCTCAAACCCCCAGCCGGAACATGACAAGTCGTTTGACGGCTGACTCATCCTCAAGGGTCAACTACTCAAAGCTATCCAGGCGAACCCTATGGATAAAAAATAATAATAATACTCGTAATGGTATTAATTAACAAACAACTATTCACATGTTCGACTATTCACATAAAAAGCTATATAGGAATTGGGATTAGGATCGAACCATCTTGATCGGGAGTTGTGCCTAGCCTACCATCGGGAGTTGGTGAGGATCCAGGCGGAACTCCTACAACTTTTGTAGAGTTCCGTACCCAAAACGAGCGCCATACCGCAGCCCGTTCATTAATATGAATTATGATCAATTCTTCTTGTTTAATTCAGCCACCAAACGACTCGTCGTGTTTCGGTTGAGGGTTTCTGCGTGACGCAACGAAGGGTAATGTGTTTATCAGTCTATATATGTTTGTTCCTATGTGGCGTTATAGAGACCATACGTGTTGACCGATTTTGATGATTCTTAGCTCAATTGATTCGTCTTAACCTTGTGAGTGTTACTAAAGACATGACGAAAATCAAAATTCATCACAGCGACAAAGATGTCATATTATTAAAATGAAATAAAAATATCGACGAACTCAGTCAAGTGGGGTATTGTGGAATAGGTATTCAAAAACCGGGCAATTGCATGTCAAGCCATGCACAATGTAGGGTTCCGAAGTAGTAGGTTTATCGACTATTACTCAATAACTACTTACTTATGCTTACATAGCCGTGATAGTTTTCCTTGTAAATTCATCATATAAAAATTAAATATTTTTGAGAATTTTTTCACTTGTCTGTTGTTGTCAAAGATGGTCTTAGAAGACCCATAATATTTTTGAAAGACCTTTTCAACGATACCCCACACTATAATGCGACGAATAAAAAAATCATCATCAGGTTACCTGGGGAGGTACCCTGAAAGAAATATTTTTCAGTATTTTATTCTGCGATTCTGGAGTTTTAATAAATATGTAGGTATATCCCATAGACCAATATGTATACATACATACATATACTGATCCATGCCAAATAACAGCTTTCTAGCACTAAGGGTCTCGGCGCTTTGCTTCGGACAGACGGACGGATAGACGGACAGACGGATGGACATGACAAAACTACAAGGGTTCTGATTTTACTTCGGAATCCTAAAAAAATAACTTCCTACACTTATTTTTCATGTAAAATCATCAAATCTAATTCCTCCATGCACAGTGCGTGCATGGCATTAAAAAGGCATACATAGTTAAAAAAAAAACAATTTACCCTATAGGCGCATGAATCATAACGGGAAAAATTGGAAAATATGTATATAAATCGTAGCTAGCTTGTCTCTCGCATTCTGAATTAGAGAGCGCTCAAGCGAAGTCAAATTCAAAATTTAAATTCAAAGTTAAAAAATGTTTTTGCTTTTAACAACTGTTTACGCTCTGTGCATTTGCACGGTTCAATCAAGAGTGGTGATGATAAAAGACACGCCGATAACAGCTGAAGGTCTGTCGCTAAGGATTTTGTTGCAGGAAGACGATTCAACTGGACGTAAAATGGCTGCGACTAAATTTATTATGGAAGATGAGACAACTGCTCCTGAAACAAGTCCAACAAATAATAATCCTCGATTCCTCGGGGAGCTGATTCCAGATGTGGAGAGCCGATTTGGGGTTAGAGACGGGAAATGTCCTTCAGGTTGGGTAAGAAGAGGTCCGCTTTGCAAGCCCAGATAAGTCTTTTAAGAGCCAAAAAACAGAAGAATTCTTTTTACTCTTGCGAAGGATGAGAGCTTAAATCTTGTGGAGGAATAATTGAATGTTATATCATGTACAGGATTTAATGAGCGTTTTAAAATTGTGGAGGAATTAGTATGTGTTTTAGACTTGTAGTTGCTTTCTTTTTTATGTTCGTTGGTGTGTAATTGTTAATCATTTGTGAACCTGTATTATGTATTCTGTTTTTGTGATTTATTTGTGATATTTTCATATTGCTTCTCGGGTATTAACATGATAAGTGGCAATGAAAACTTAATTTAAATGAAATATAATTAGTATTAACTAAAGGTTTATTTAAGTTATTTTAGTTAAACGATTTATGACATGATGATGAAGTAAAAAAAATTTCTTATGACATAATTATATATGTATATTACTATTAAATCAATAAAACACAAAGATGTACTTTTAAATTAAAGGTGGTGATGATTCTGGATTATTTTAATCAATAAATAAATTATTCACTTAATTATAATTATCGTCTTAGGAATCATTGTTGCAATATACCTACAATTAATATTGATACAAAATATATCTTATTATCGGCTTAATATTAGAAATCTCTTTGAATAGCATAAGATTAGTATGTATGTATATCATTAATTATATTATTAATGTTACAGTAACCTTTTGTATTTTTTATGTACTTAATGTGTTTTATTATAAGTAATAAAAATATGATTATTTAATTTTGATTTCATTTTTAATTAAACAATAATAAAGCCTGATTATTTATAACCGTTTTGTCGGTCTGATTAAAACCATTAGAGGAAAAGGCAATTTTTTAATTTTTAGTGTTCCATACGTAAAAGAAAAAAATCAGAACCGTTATAGGATCAATTCTTTCTTTGTCCGTCCGTCTATCAGTCCGACAGGGAGACTATCTGCTTGTTTTCCGGTTCCGATGCTGTAAATAAAAATATTTAAACAAATGACGGTTAATTGAAAGTATTAACTATACCTACTGCTGAATTCCATACCGAAAAATAACAGTGTATACCTAATCTTGGTTGCCTCAGGCGAGTTTTGAGCCCGGGAATAGGTTTTTGACGACGCGCTGGCAGACATCTTGATGTGCTTTTCCAATATGGTATGTCAAAGGTCACAGAAGGTCGGTAATAGTCTGTCGTAAGGTTGGCGACCAGGCTGTGACATAACAACAAGAAAATAAGTTAGTGTGTTTGCCACCCAAGACTAAGCTACGTCGCAATTAATCATTAAGTGGAATTGAAGTCAAGCGTTACTTAAAATAAACTTAAATAAAATAAATCGTTAAAGTAAAACCCAGCATCGTCATTAGCGTGTACAGAATCATTGAATAATTTTACAACTTTAATTTATTCAACATTTCAAACTTGAATGAAATGATGGTGATTCAGTTGTTAATACGTGTCATTGGGGAAAACGGCTCAGCATATTACAAGTATATAAGCTGTACAAGGTAATCTCCAATCTCACATTCTGAATCAAGCGCCATTTGAAGCTACATTTCGTTTGCAAAAATACGAGTAACTTTAACATTTAAATCCAAAAATTAAAATGTTTTTGCTTCTAACAATTCTGTACGCTCTGTGCGTTTTTACGGTTCAATCAAGAGTGGTGATGATACAAGACACGCCGTTAACTGCCGAAGATATTTCGCTGAGGATTTCATTGAAGGAAGATGATTCCTCTGGGCGGAAAATGGCTGTAATTAAATTGGTTATGGAGGATGACGATACTAAAATGACACCGCCTCCTATGAAGTTTACTCCTCATTTGATTGGTGAGATAATCCCAGATGTGGAGAGTCGCTTTGGGGCTAGTGACGGACAGCGGTAAATGTCCTTTGGGCTGGGTAAGGAGAGGAATGCGTTGTACCCCGAGATAAGTGATTATAATATCGTTTATTTTCTCTCACAAGAAGGTCTTAAGCTAAGGCTTATGTACTAGGACAGTTAACGTTCTATAACCCTTCTTAGCGAGAGCCTGGTGCCTTTTGCAGGCTTTTTCAAGCTTGTGATACAAGTCACCAGTGATGTATAAGAATACAGAGTATTTATGTACGCGTCTACAGTAACGGTGCCATAAAAGTACGTACTAATTATTAAATGCTGTGGTTACAGTGTGCATTTTAAACTAATGTTCTGTTAAAATTAAGAAAGAAGGTTAGATCCTGTATTGTTTTGTTTCATTGTAATAATGCTTAATGACATTTAGTTCTACTCGTAGTTCGAACCCTTTTGTTTGTTTCCAGAAGAAAAGGTTACAATGTATTATATTATTGACTTATGTAGAGGTAAATAAGGCCACGGTGTAACTTGTCTTCAGACTGATTAAAATAATTAATTTAGTTACCAATTACCAACAACAAAACGTTCTGTGTTAGATTTCCATCGATCTAGTGGTATTCTAATTAATATTAAGTATCATGTTTTATTTAATAAAGACAGGAGTATATTTTACTGTTATGTTTAAATAAATTATATTTTTAGTGTAATTTTGTCTATTTTTTGCCAGCACCCAAAGTTTTTCGTTAATGACTTTGTAAGTATGTAAAAAAGCGTAATTTACAGATAAATCATATAATTATGTACCTACATGTTTAATGGGAACACACAATATTGGAATCTCAGTTTTAATGTTAGTCACATTTAGAAAGCATCTGGAATCCAGTGCGGGAAACACCGCCCAATTTTACCAAATTACTACTTATGTTATAAATGGTTATATTTTCTAACAGACTTCTAATACAATTTTAACACATTTAATCAATTGGAAA
This sequence comes from Thymelicus lineola, assembly GCA_963932265.1. Taxonomy (NCBI): domain Eukaryota; kingdom Metazoa; phylum Arthropoda; class Insecta; order Lepidoptera; family Hesperiidae; genus Thymelicus; species Thymelicus lineola. The sequence goes on along the minus strand of OZ010681.1, from coordinate 8,835,914 downwards.
TTAATAGTTAATTAAAAAGTACAGAATTATAAATTAGGGAACTGTAAGCTATAACTTTATTTTGATATCGGTGCTAGTGTAATCTAATATATTATATATTATTATCGTGTATTATTATATTGTAACTAAGAGGTAAACAATTTTTGTTGATACGGAATTTGATATGGGGCGTTTTGTGCCTGACATGATTCAATTATTAAACCGTTTTATTCAAGCTGATTTTATGTTGCGGAGGCGCAAAAAAAGAATTGCGCCCTAAAAAAATAAATAGTTTTCGATCTACCTTATGGTTAGTAGCTATCGTCGCCTATGGACATCAGTGACATCAAAGGCATCACTGTTGCGTTGCCGAACGAAGAAGAAAGAGAGAAGAAAAAGAAAGAAAGAAAGAATTAGCTCTCAACTTTACATAATATCATTGGCTCTCAAGCCCTCAGCCGGAACACGTTGAGTCGTTTGGTGGCTGACTAAGCAAAAGGGTGGTAGAGCTATCTAGGCGGACCCAACGGACAAATAATAATAGTGAAAAAAAAATTGTACCTCTTAATTCGTCACCCCCGCTTATACCTAAAAAATGTAGATCCCTTATTTTATCGTATTTATTACTTCATGATTTTTTGAAGTTGATATGAGAATTTTTTATAATTATTTGATGATTATGGATGCCTACAGATATAATCCCAACTTTAAAAAAATATCAAATTGGTTTGTAAAATTTCTTACAAAATTAAATTCTAATGACGTATTCATCATCATACCTAATACGGCTATCATTACCCATAGTAGCGCGTGATTCACAACAGGGAAAATCGTAAAATTTGTATATATTATGCTGTAGTAAACTTGTTCTTCGCATTCTGAACTGAGCAGCACTCAAGTGATGTTAAATTAAAAATTAAAATTCAAAATTCAAAAATGTTTTTGCTCCTAACAATTGTTTACGCTCTGTGCGTTTATACGGTTCAATCGAGAGTGGTGATGATAAAAGACACTCCGATAACTCCTGAAGGTCTGTCGCTAAGAATATCTTTGAAGGAAGACGATTCAACTGGACGGAAGATGGCTGTGATTAAATTGATTATGGAAGATGGTGTAGCCACAACTCCTGAGCCTGTAGCTCCAACGAAGTATACTCCACGTTTGCTCACTCCACTGCTTGGTGAGCTTATTCCAGATGTGGAAAGCCGCTTTGGGTTCAGAGATGGAAAATGTCCTAAAGGTTGGGTGAGGAGAGGAAGGTTGTGCACGCCTCGATAGTGGTCTAATATGACTCAGGTGCGCGTTTTAGTGTTGAGGATTATGTGAGCGTTTTAGTCAAAATGTGCGATACATAATTTTAGGAATTGTAGCTATTTTGTTTATTAGGTTGGTCTCCGATTCGTGCTTTATTTGTGATATTAAGTGGTAAGAAATCTTAATTTGATATAAGTGACAGTATTTATCAGTAGGTATTAGATAAAGATCAAGTTATTTATTTTAGTAAGAGAGTTGACTTTTAACTGACTTATTTTAATTATAAATAGTAATGTTATGCATAATGTTATTTTGAATAAAACTATGAGTTATGTTTTGTTTTGTAATGTAGGTATCTTAATATTATGTGAAGAGAAAAGCAATTTTTACCGATTTTAAAGAATCAAAGAATTAAAGAATTATTCAAACGTATGTGAGATTTGTAATAGTCAAACAATACACGAAAAAGATAAATTTTATTAAGAAAAATAAATACCGACTAGGTAACTTGTATTAATATAAATTTATATTTCACAAACTGTATAATCATATCAATAAATAATTAATCGCTGTTTGTATAATATTATATAATAATAATAACGTTTCACAAATTTTCTTGTGTAGCGTTTATTAAATATCCACATCACTGTACCTTCTTATTATTTTTATTTTTAATGAATAAAAATGTGTACAAATGCAATGATCATGTTTTAATCTCATTCTTTTAGTACCTACTCGCACAGGAAAAACTTCCGATTTAAATCAAACTAAATGCTACCCCAAGCATTTAGAGTTTGACAAAACCGTTTCTGATATTATCTAGTGATATTAGAAAACTAACGTACAGATAATGATAAATAAATTATAATAAATAACTATGTATATCCATGCCAAGTTACAATTTTCTAGCACTAGGGTATCGCATTATGCTGCGTATATAGTTATATTTTGTTTTCGTATTCCTAAAAATGATTATTACGGGATAATGCGAATAAAATACTCCCAATAAGAAAGAGTTCTTTTTAAAAAAATTCATGAACATACAACAAGTATATATGCAAATTAATGCACATATACTTGTTGTATGTTGTTGTGTATATATATATATATATATATGTGCAAATTAGTAAGTATGCAGCTATAAAAACAGAGTTTATGAGACATACTTACGAATAAGAATATACCTACGTAGAAATTGAACGAGAAAGTACCGCACGAAGCTTGGCCTCGTTGATATACGGTAAAAAATATAGGGTGCAATTTCGAGCCATATTATTATACCGCTCTGAAATATTGTTCATATATTATGTCGGAGCGACTGTATTCAGGGAGGCGTGAAGTATTTCATTTTATTTATTTCTCATACGAGTAACATCATCAGAAAAATGGGATTCACTTTATGTAATAAGTTTATTAGAAAACGTCCATAACGTCGTATAAGTGATATTCGGAACAACCCATATTATGTTTTGGATGGCTTGAATTGAGAGAATCCTATCCGTAATCGCATTAACAGCTTCCAGATCAGATTTCCACTTAGGTTTCCACTCAGGTTTTCGACAACATTTGCGGAAAATCGTCAATTTTTAGGTTTTTCCGTGCCCCAATTAAAGCTTTCGAGGGCTGCAAATTATTCGGGAAACCCTGTTATTACAGACACTTATTTACGCCATAATTCCCGCCATAATTATCAAATTATAATCTAGCGGTACTTATTTATATTGCGTTTGATCCATTCAGATCTCAATTCTTTTTTTTTGAACTTGGCTCTCATTTCAATTTTATGTTTTTGATGAGATATCATCACGTTTTGTCTAGAAATTATTAGTATTTATTAATAGTTAATATACCTATTGTTATATGGAGTAATTTTACAAATAATAAAATGACAACTAGTTTCTGATTTATTCCTTTTCATTCACCCAACTACCTATCTGCAAGCCAAATTTTAACTTTCTAGGTCGTCTGGAACTGGTGATATACTGACAATTTTTGAATATATCGTTAATATCTAAATAATCGTTTGAGTTGTGTTTATGAAATTTGGAGCACATATGTATTTTGCAAGTCTCAAAATGAGCCAAATTTGACAGGTTTATGTGAAATAGTTTTTGAGTTATGAGGGAGTCAAAAGTGGGTCCAAATGGTTCGTGTAGTATGATGTAGTATGAGCACACGGTGCTGCACACCAGTTCTGTTAGCTTGAACTTGGCTTGACACGCTGCCGCGTAGACACACGATTCATTCCACCGTGTGAATGTACATTATTTATGTTTATCAGACCATTTATAACATGACTGTACACAATGTTGTATTTTCACCTAAATGGAAAGACGGCGAGAAATATATTCCGCGGCTCTACCTTCCAAACATGTCTGTCTGATAACATTTACATATCCCGTATCCGAATATTACCATAGATATGTTGCAATGTCATGCTGACTATATTTTCTTCTCCTAGAATTATTTTGAATCTAAAAAAGAGGAATACAAAGATTATGATTTACTTAAGTTGCGTATTTTATGTAAATAGGCGACATTGACACCCATGGACATTAGCAATTCTTTAGACATCAGGAAATAAAATATAAACAATGAAGAAAAGTCATTTGGCAGCCAACTTAAGCAAGCAAGTGGTAGTTAGCGAGGCAGGTGTCATGGAAAGTTTTATTTATTTATTTATTAAAATCACACTACATGTAACATAACAGGTGTCCCCAATATCGTACTAGGAACAATATAATTCAATTAACAATAATATAATTAACTGGTTACCAAATTTGAGCTTCGTCATGCCACATGAACTTTCTTTGTGTTTTTTTTTATAATAGATAGGTAGTTTATAATATTTTATCACCCAAGAATTTCATTTGCTTGGAAATTGTGAAGTATAAAGAAAATATCAATTATTATCCAAGAAAAAGATAAAAAAAATGAAATAAATAAAAGATATTAAGACTTTCCGGAATATTTGGCTCCAGGTTATTCTTTTTTGATCGTCCAGCTATTGCTGGCTATTCTTGGACTCTATAATAATAATAATAATAAATCTTTATTTCAGGCATCGAGGCCCATAACATAAATACCTTACAGACTAACATACATACAAAAATATAGACTTAAAAAAACTAATTCACTTATTCGCGAAGTGAGACGCACTTTCGGTGACTCCCGGTGGTCGTCGTCGTCCACGGAACTTTCGGAAGACGACCCCCTTTGGCCACAGCTCCTCCTTCAGGAAATCCGACAGGAGTTCGGTTGGAACACGCACAACAAACGAGTTGTTGTTGTTGTTGTTGTTGGACTCAGAATTGTTTTTTTTATCAACGTGAAATTGACTCGATGTGAAAGGTGTTGGATCGTCAATTTAAGACGATGTAGATGGAACTGTGTGCGGGTAAATTAACATTATGAGGCACAGGTCTTATTGCTGAAGACAACTTAGAGGTATTGAACAGTGTGTTTTGCTTTTGGGCTTATGCCACTTATTACAGAACACAAAAATAGCAATCAGAAACGCGATCTTTGGGCATTAGTCCACATCATGTGAATAGCAAACGGTAGGTATATAACGCAACGATATATCGACAATTTTTACAGGAGAGCGTTTCAAAGTTTCAAACATGTGTATTATTATGTTTCCTTAACGTAAAGTCATGTTTGGTATGAAGGTTTAATATGTGATATATTTTATAATAAATAAAAAGATAGGTCATAAAGATCACTTTTTGTGGATTATTTGGCACTTACTAATTTATACATCGGAATAATCCCTATTGCACATAGCTTAAGTGGTTACATATTATAGTGGCTTTTACGTGGTAGTCTCTGAAGCAATCAGAGTCGAAATTGGCATTTATGAAATTGTACATGGGGTACATGGAAAAAAATTGTAAACTGTTATATATAGTTACATGATACACTTACAAAATTTATTTATTTATTTATTTATTTATTTTATTGTGTTGTGAAAATAAAACAGTTACAATATGTTATTATATTTTTGTAACTGTTTTTTTTTCACGGTTGCGCATTGCGATATTTTGTGATACTTTTCCTGTGGGTATAAATGTTTTCCATTCTCACATTAATTAATAAACCCATATATAAGATTATGAAGGCATTAAATACGTCATATTCTACGAACTGGTTGGACATAGTATTATAATTACATTTAGTACGCACTGGATTAGTTTTATAGCGTCTAGCTTGTTTATTTACGCTAACGTTTACGCATCACTTTGCATTTATCCTCTTTTGTATTTTGCATTACAAAATCATTATACGTATTATCTGACGTAATAATACATAAACATGCATAAATAATACGTCTTTGTAAGAGCACGTGATCATCACATGCCATTTTAATTTCAGTTAATAGGTAAGTCTTATTAATTAACTTATTTTTCATAAAAATGGGGCAAGAAGTTACTAACTATATTCGGGATTATACGCTCTTGCTTGAGTCAGTCGCTAAATGAGTGGTCGTTTTTCGTCTGGTGACTTTTAAGCCAGTTCTATATTTCTTTCTAGCGTACATGGGTAAATTTCCCAAGAGTATTTTTGAGACGGCGAGGTAGAAAATTAATGTGTAAAGGTAAACTACAATAACGCATAATTTTATATACGTAATTTAAATAGTAATGTAAACGATAGTGAAGTATTCTAAGGTATTTAATATATAGATTCTTAATAAAAAAATCTAAGACCTAAGTAACAATAATAATATCACAATCTTATGCCGGTGCAAAAAACAACTAATATAATATATTTAAGGACACACGATAGCTATTAAAACTACAATCCATCCCCGCACAGTTCAATTAATTGTGCTCTTCCAAACGGCGTGTGAGGAAAACCGATGTGCTGTATAATTTTCCCGCCAAATACGTAAGTACTAACGGCGGTGGCGCAGGAATACAAAAATATCAATATCGATGTCACGTAAAAGTTTAAAGCAGATTATCAATAAATTTTATGGAAGCTTACATGATAATTGTAAAAAAAGCTAACTTGTGAATGATAGTGTTTTTTTTAAATTCTAGTTTTGACACTGACTCTAACATCTGTGGCGCAATCTCGATGGCTTCGGTGGCGAAACAACTGAGGCCTACCCTAAAGCCAAAGGTAAGGCCAAACGAGCGTATTTTTTGAGCTGTATGTTGCATGAAATAAGTTGGTTTCGGACAAGGCTCTGTACTTTAACCTACACTGTTCATCGTATATATCAATGATATTGAGCTTGATGTCGGGGATATCCATTGCTATGCTGATGACAATACGGGTGAGGCCCGTTATACAGGCCGAACCAATATTTCTCGCTTGTAGATTGAGGAGAAGAGGATAAAACTTGCGTCTGAAGTCGAGACATCTCTGAAGAGAGTCTCGGAATGGGGCAGACTAAATTTTGTGCAGTTCAACCCCGCGAAGACACAAGTTTGCGCGTTAACCGCTAAAACCCCTTCTTCATAGCACCACAGTTCCAGAACATTCTTGTTACTATCCTAGCATTAGGATCCTTGGTGTCAATATATCGAATTAAGTTTCGGAACTACTTGGTTATAGTAAGGCCAAACAAGCTGCAAAGAAAATGGGAGTGCTCAATTGCTATTGCTATGCAGAACTTCACATCTAAGCACACGTTGATGCTCTATAAGGCGCAAATTCCACCACACATGGCCATGTCAATCTGTTCAACCGAATACAACGGCGAGCCATTCGTCTCATTGAGGGTCCCAAGCTTACAGACGGACTAGAATCGCTTGAACTGAGGAGAGATGTAGGTAGGATTTCTCTGCGTATTTTAGCGTTTGTACAACGGGAATGTTCTGAAGAACTACCTGTGTCTTGCTCAAGGCATAAAAATCTTAATTAGAGTAATACTGTAGTTTAGCAGTTTCGTTTATTTTTGAGTTAATCAAAGTTAAAAATACTTGATACTTAAATCGTTGCTAAAGACAAATTTTTAGTACGACTAAAGTATAATAATTATGAATATGATAATATAATAAAGTCATTAGAATCTTTTTCGAATGATTTTATCATAGTTGAAAGTTTCTGTACCGATTATAGGATTTCTCTTCTGTCTCTAGCTATGCGCATGTCTTTATGTTCAATTGTCAGGAATATTGAATAATCATTTGTTCTACTACATAGATTGTCCTGATGTTCAGTTCCAGAGTCGAATATACGAGGCACGCTTCTATACACAGGTTTGAATCAAGGTCGAACGAGTAGTACGTGACATGATTTTCGTCACGGGAGCTTAGTTTTTGTACGGGCTCGATGGGCCAAAAATATTTATTGCTGAGTCGGGGTTCGTTAAAGACCCGAGCTATTGAATGATTTGTTGGCTGTTTGGTCTAGATTAAATAAAGGTGGACCTTCAGTATAAATTGATCAAGTTAATATGCTCGGAAATAATTTTGCTAATTTAATATGCTGTTTGTTGGTTATTGCGGCGACATCATGAGATATTACGTAATCTAAGTACGTAATGATCGAAAGCGCTTATACAAAATTTCATTAGTAATTGACGAATCAAACCTCTGTAACCATTAGCCACCTTAACAAGCCCATAGACATCAAAAACACTAAGGACACTATTCTACGAAATAAAATAGAATGAAAAGTTTCAATAAAGACAAACCCTTTAAATCCGAGACTACGATAATTTATCAAATTATAACATAATCTTAAATTAAAATTTGAAAAACCTTCGACAATTTTATTTACACTAAACATAGCTAAAAAACTCTCGATTAAGTCATCTTTCATACAAAAAAAACTAGATCAATATCGGTTCATCCGTTTGGGAGCTACGGCCTACGATACCGCAGACAGACATAATACAGATCCACAGATTTATAGAAACATAGATATACTTATAACACGCATCTTTTTTCTTCAGGGGTTAAAAAGGTTCATCGTCCATTTTATGTATAGTTGGTATACATAATATAAAGTAGATAGATATATTATGACGGGTGCAAAGTAAAAAAAATATCTGCAATAAGGTAAACATAATTAGTAAAAATTAAATATACATAATATGGATGCCTTATTCAATAATAAATTGCGTGTGAAAATTTCAAAAAACTTGGTTTAAAAATAACAAAATGGGAGTATTTTTTTCCTATTATAAGCACTCTACTAAAAAGTATTATAGCTGTTTTGTATATAAATATTTTTTATTACTTTGCACCCATCAAATTTAATAAAGATATTTTACAGTGGTTTATAAAAGAAAGCTAGAGTTAGCCTCTAAGGTCAGTGACCGAAATGAACGGGGTAATACTCTGACCTTTAATAAAATTTTGATATATACAGCAAAATATGAAATATTTATGATATAACTAATAAATATTTGACGACCCGCTATGGTTACCATGCAGGTCCGCCGTTAGAAAGGTCTTGGATTCGAATCCGAGCGAGGCAGAAATTTGAATGAGGAGTTTAAATTACTTTTTTCGGTCTTGGCGTGTGTGTATCCATGGCACCCACAACACTTACAGTGAATTCTTGTGTGGATCTATGAGTGTATAGCATTTATTATTTATTATATTGTATCACAGAAACATGTGAACCAGTAAACTTCAACACTGTTTAATCCTAGATAACTACAAACAAGACTAAACTTAATATCTCGGAGTGGTGCTTTGATGAAAGCGTGTATCTGGTTTTATACGTACATACATACAAACATACATATCATATTTATACTACACGATTTCAAAGTTTAATTATCTTCATGCGCCTTCAACTTTGATAGTTCCAGTATGACTTTATAATATTACGTTTGCAATATATTATACACTAGTGTAATACGACCCTTTTAATTGAATGCAACAAAATTGGGTGGGTTTTCTTAGCTTGTACATTTGTATTTCATCCTTCGCACTAGGATGTAAGTTACAATTCAGAGGATATTTCGAGAGACTTGCACCAAAAAGACATGACGTAAACACTGATGACAATATTGACCGTTTTTCTTACAAATAGACCATTTTTTATGCGAGTCCTATTTAGTAAACAAACTTGCAGGGTCATTAAGTTTTTACAAGGTCGTCATTTGTAATTTAAAAATAAGGCAGGCATAAAATGTAAAGTATTTGAGGATATTTATTAATTTATTATTTAATGTTTAAGAAATTTAAAAGAAAACTACTGCCAAGCTAGTTTAATCACAGCTGTGGTTCAATAAATAAGATTCGTCTAAAAAAATTAGTAAATAAGCAAATAAAAGAGGCTGTCATAAGTTTTTATCAGACTATTCGTCGTTCCCACCAAATTTCTTTAAGCTTAAACTTTTAGCAGTAAAGGGTTATTTATGAATAGCGATACAAATAAATTTTCTCCTGTGAGTGTCGAATATTTCCATGTAACTTACTCCATTCTAAGTACGCTCTAAAAATTAACGATCTCCATAATGACATTATCTGAGCCCATAACATTGTCCTCGAGAGAGCAATCTTTTGAAAATTATGTGAATTTTCCCATTATCTCAGTAATTAAATCCAAAATGCTACTTCGTTCCAGCTATTTGCATGCTGAGATTTCATTTACACTATTTCTACTTCAATATAACTGTTTATATTTAAAGGGTTTCAGATTTTGAAACGGTTATGTCATAGAGAAAAAACGGATAAAGATGCGTTCTGCTGCAACCTTATCATATTACTAGCTGACCCAGCGTACTTCGTATCGCCTTAGAATGTAACAAATCAGAGATCATTAAAATCGATACAGCCGTTCTTAGCCGCTATAGTTTTTGTGTGCATATCTCCTCCCTCTCCCTCTCCCGCTCCCTCTCCCTCTCCCACTCCTGCTCCCTCTCCCTCTCCCGCTCCTGCTCCCCTCTCCTCCCCGTGTTACAACTATAACAATTCATTTTTGTTTCTAACATATTAATTTTCACATTTCTGAAATCAAAAATATATAATAGTTTAATAAAACTAAAAAGAGAGCGTCCATAAATTACGTGAGATTTTTAAGGGGGAGAGGGGGTCGAGTCAAATCTCATCTAATCTTACGTTGGAGAGAGGGGGGTCTCGGCAAATATCACGCAATTTTGTTTCTGATTGAAACAAAAATATACTATTTTGCAGGAGGGGGAGGGGGAGAGGGAGGGGGAGAGGGAGCGGGATGGAGAGAGAGAGGGAGCGGGATGCTTTCTCTGCAGAGAAAGAGGGAGCGGGAAGGAGAGTGAGAGAGAGGGAATTTAATGATCTCTGATTTGTTAAACCTACCAAAACTATAAAAGTTAAAAGTAACAACAAAGTACATGAATCACTGATTATTAGGCGATACGAAGTTCGCCAAGACATCTAGTGTTAAATATTTATTTAATGATGCCAAAGAAGTATAACTTATCACTCGCGTACTACATGTAGGTTTTTCTTTCTTCCTTTCTTTCTTCTTTTTTTTCTTTAAATATTTAATCGTCATTGGTCCTCAATAAGTCTACGAAGTTTGAAAGAAATCTGACCATTTAAAGCTAATTAAAGCGTGTAGTTAGGTTTTTCTTTCTTTCTTTCTTTTTTTTCTTTAAATATTGAATTGTCATCGGTCCTCGATAAGTCTACGAAGTTTGAAAGAAATCTGACCGTTTAAAGCTAATTAAAGCGTGTAATTAGGTTTTTCTTTCTTTCTTTCTTTTTTTTTAAATATTGAATTGTCTTCAGTCCTCAATAAGTCTACGAAGTTTGAAAGAAATCTGACCGTTTAAAGCTAATTAAAGCATGTAATTAGGTTTTTCTTTATTTCTTTTTTCTTTCTTTTTCTTTAAATATTGAATTGTCTTTGGTCCTCGATAAGTCTACGAAGTTTGAAAGAAATCTGGCCGTTTGAAGTGGGTCAAAATCCAAAGAGAAGTTACAAACATACAGGTGAAGCTAATTATAAAGCGTGTAATGACGAAGTATTACACCTTGTAACGTTGTGGGCTGGGTTGTTGTGGATGACCTTCACGCAAAACTACCTCCAAGGCCACTAGGCCTGAACCTATTTACTGTCGGCTGTTGAGGACCTCTTACAACTTCCCCAACAGTAATAAGTTCAAGCCTCGAGGGGGTGTGCGTTCCCTCGACAGTCCCACAGTTACAAAATATATATATATAGATAATTTATAAGATGAATAAATACTTAAATACATACATATGGTGTTGATTGGTGGATTATAATTAACAACAACTTGATAAATTAACTGGGAGTATGCTACCCGACCTGCAGGGGTGTCCACCGTTGGTAAGACAAAAGGAAACACAAACACTTTGGCTAACTTGTCCTTTTATTTCCATTCACAAAGGTAATAAGACTTATTCACATCAGGCAGAAGGCCAACGCATTTATTTACCATTAACAACCCCTCGGGTAACCAAATGCCGGACTAGCAGCAGAGCCTGGGGCGTGGATATACGGCCAAGACTATGCACACCAGTAAAAATGCTAACTCACTAACACTATATTAGAATTTACCACCCATTTAATATTCTAGAATCTATCTTTACCTTTAATCGGTATGATCTAAACTGAAAAGAGATGATCGGTGCACCCTACAAGTTGACTACTAAATGTAATTTATTTCCCCTAAATCCTTTTGCATGGGATACCTTAACTCTAACCTTTCCCTACTCAGAATAACTTAATTGTCCATAAACCACTGAACTCAGAATTCACTTTTCTAAACAAATGTTCTCGAACAACTCACTATACTTATTTTCACAAATTTAGAAATCAGCACAATGACAGCCCACCTGAGATCCTGCTAATCACCTGGAGACTCCAATCGTCCAGGCTCCCATCCACCGTGATCTCCACTTGACCCCGTGTGACACCACGTGCTCGGCGAGGTTATGTCAAACGTACCAAATTCGTGACTTCTTCAATTTATATTCAAAAACACCTCGCAAACCATAAAACGGGAGTTTTCAAACCCAGGATTTGGACCATCGACACTGTTATTTAAACTTCCAAGACCAATTACAACTTGAAGTACTCCTCAGACTTCCATAATGTCCTTCATGGAAAATTCCATGACTTCAGATGCCTTATTTAGCCTTCCAGAATATTCCAGGTAATGCTTCTCTCAAGCCGTCAAAATCGCGAAAGAGCGCTGAACTCCACAATGACCCAGTTTCCCGCTCTGCGACGACGTCATCAGGGAGAACACCACCATGACAAAAATTTCCCTAACTACTACATTGAATATATTTTGAAACCAAATTTAACAAACTTGTCCAATTACTACACTATCCGTCCACTAAAATTTTGCACGTAATAACCGATAACAATCAAGCTTCCTTTATTTACTTCGACCAAAATTTTAATAATAAATCCAAATTTCAAACACAACTAATTATTTTAATCACAATATTCCCTACATAATTTCCCATTTAACAGGTTAACCAAAATGACAGGCAAGACAGCTGACATATTGACACATTTCCACAGAGTACCTATACCACAGTGCCGACATACTTTGACATATCAACTCCACAGAGTAACAACTTATGCACAGATAAGTTATTCTTAAAACCACAGACCACAAATTTCAAGGATGAAATTTACCATGTTACAACCTTAGGGGATGAATTTCAAAAAATCGTGATACACTTATTTCTAGTGTTTAACTGTAAGCATATGTAAGCACAAATTTTCACCCTTCTTACTTCAAAACTGACGAAGTTGCCATACTAACTTGCATCCCCTTAATTCACCATTTAGGGGATGATTTTCCAAAAAAATGTGTTAAAATTAATTTTTGTTTATAACTATGATTATTTACATAAAAATGTTCATGTTTATAACTCTAAAACTGACGAAATTGGTTTGTATTTAAGTGACTTCCAATCGCTATTTTTATCCCTGGGGATGATTTTCCAATATCTTCTGAATGGATTGTCCGATTTGAGTAATTCAAAAAGTTATCAATAGGTATTGAACCAGTTTTGAATATGAAATGATTTATTTGGATAAGGATTAATACAAAGGTATGGTTATCATGGTCTGATGTTGGTCAGCTTTTTTATTGACTTTTAAAATGTAAAAAGTGGTTATAATGACGTAACTACAACAGTTGGACATATAGTATTGCGACGTTTTTTGTAGATATTGATATGTTCTCTAATATTGTAGAACATTTTTTTGTTCTATCATCAATAGTTTTCGCAGCATATGCGATGAAAGAAATTTTTAAGCAATTTTTTTTACACCTTGGTTCACGTTACTGAAGTTTTAGCAAGGATCCCTATTTTTTTCTAAAAATAAATATAGCCTATGTTACTCAGGAATAATGTAGCATTCTAATGGCGAAAGAATTTTTAAAATCGGTTCAGTAGTTTTTGAGTATATTCGTTGCAAACATCCAAAAATACAAAAATACAAAGCTTTCCTCTTTATAATATTAGTACCTATAGATAATACGAGTAAGTATTATGGCGCAAATTAGAATTGTAATTATGTTGCGAAAGTTTGTAGTATTCGATATTCGTCTTCGTTAAGCAGTCTTTAAAATAAATTGTTGAATTATTGTGTCCCTAGTCCCTACAGTGAATTTTTATTACAACAAGACGGAGAGCATATACTTATTTACAAGAAGAAGGTATTCATTTTCTTCTTAACCTCATTTTTAAATATACAATAATAATAATTATGAAACGTGATTAAAATAAAGAGTTTGTTCAATTTTCTAGATCGACGTTACTAAGAAACGATACTAAGAAATGAACAATTTAAAAAACAAACAGAAATAAAATGTTCGACTAAAAGTATTTTTCTATATTGTGGGACAATTTTTATATTTTCAATTATACATAATATAATATTTAATATTTTAATGCAATGCTCTTAATAATAATAAATGCCAATAAACTTCTATATGAATCACTAAAAGCCTGTTTTTCTCTACGCAATATATTATTAATACCATAAATATTAAAATTTCAAGCGTAAAAATAGGCTGAATATGTTTGTATAAAGCCTTCAATCCATAAAAATCCTTCCCCTAATGGCAAGGCTGGTTGTTAACCTGCACTTCGTTCTCATTAATCTTTTGTTAAGAGCAACTTCCCTCGAGTGCTTTATCCCATTCATTACTTACAATATAGCAATTTGTTTTGTTTTTTTGGTGATGTAGCATTAACATTTTTGCGAAAAAATACTCGCGCCTTAAGGTACAAATAGGAAATAAATGGAGGATGTATGGAAATGTTTTGAAAATACAGGTACATATTTACGTATATACAATATATTGGACGGCCTAAAACATATTTCAATCTGCAATTAATATTCCAATAAACTTGGATCTTCCATGTAATATTGTAACAATTTGAAACTATCGAATACCTGAAGTAATGTCATATCCATATCCCAAACTACCAACCCAAATTTCATAAAATTCTTGATGGGGTTTGGTGTCAGTCAAAACAATATCCTTTTGCTTAGAGCGTGTGACATACTACGCTTTATGAATAAAATCAAGTTATGTATTCTACATCACTACTTGTTATACAAACTAATCAGTCTGATAACAACGCATGATGCTTAGTCTGGCAGAAGAGATCCTTCTGCTAAAATTGCTATAATTTAATTTTGTCTGAAAAAAGTTAAATAAAAATTAAGCATAAATCCTATTCACAAGAAAGTAAAAACGTCTATGATTCTTTCACTTAGTGTCAAGAGGGTGACCTCTCGCCCCGTACTTCATTTTCATTAGTTAGAAAGGGCTTCCCAAAGGCTCGAAAAATCTCTCACTGTTAAACCTATACTAAAGTGTAGTTAGTGTTAAGAGAGGCTATGTAAGATATTTACAACCGCTATTCAATAAAGATTAACTTTAATACAGATACAGATTTCCAAGCCTTCGCAGGCAGGGTCACTACCAACTAGGCTACAGGGTCAATACAATACAGGGTTATCAATTTCTAATTCTAATAAACTGTAACTTGTGTTTTCCAACCCTGATTGCATAATGATATAATTGCTAGTGATAATCCGCGCGGAACAAATTTATGGTTGCCTGATGGTGGTGAATCCCTGTGATGCCATGTGTATGTATCGACGCTTGAAAGGAAACATTGCTAAGCGACATTAAGCTGACTTTACAGGAGAGCAGTTTAAAGTGGAATTTTTAGAAAAGTTGTTGTATATACCACAATATAGAGGATAAAATAAGGATTCCAAAACAGTAAGAATAACGTCGGTAGGAGGATTACAAAAAAAACATTGTTTTTTTTAATTCCAACTTTAAACTGCTCTCCTGTAAAGTTAGCTCAATTTTGCTTATTCAATGTTTCCCTTCAAGCGTCGGTATGTTTTGACATCTATGTAAAGAAGTGTACCTATTTTCTCAGCAAAAAAGTGTACTTTATAAAATGTTTAATTGCTTGTTACATCTGTGAGCGGTAGTTTGGTAAAATCATTTACTGCCATGGAAGAGCCTCGTTGAGTCGAAACCAAGTGGTAGTTGATGGGTAGTTGTTTGGCGACGAATCGATGCCTTTATTGTTTCGACTCCGTATATGAGGTGTTACCAATTCAGTTGCAATTTCAGGTAAAAATAATTGTCTTCATGTATTCGCATTCTTTTTCCATTGATTCCGATCCGGGTAAATATTTTTTCATATAATTAGTGAAGTCAACAACACCTTAAATATTTTATTCTACAATGTTTTTTAAAGTATACCTATTTTAGCCATTTCTTAGAACAAAAACAAATTGCAAATTTAACTGTTTTATAACATAAGTTTCTAAGCCCTGATACGAAATATGAGCACAAAAACTATAATTATAATACAAACAAAGGTTTCAAAGCTGCTATTGCCCACCCTATTCGATATTTGATAATAAATAAATGTACTTACCTAAATAAACAATGTAACTACTTTACACTCGAATTAAACAAAATGTTAGTGTCCATTGGACAATTGAGATTTAGTTAAGTTACTATTTTAGTTTAGGAACCATTTAATAAATTTAAAAAAATATTTTCATTGCAAATTTAGATTTATTAAATATTGAGGATAAAATAGGTAAAAGTTTGATTCATAAAAACAAATACTTTAGTTTTTATAAGGACTAAAACGCAAAATCGTGTCCGCGAGACACTGGGTTGTTTAGGGTTAAGAACCCTTAATGACACAATCTTGCTCAGAAAAATATTGAAATACGAGCTATCGAGTCTTAATAATCGTTCCTAAAATGTTTTTTGTCAAAGCGTCCTTTTATTTGAAGGAGAGATTAAATTCCTCGTGTTTTCTTTGAGAACGTGATGCGAGCAATGCTAGGGCAATTTATTCAATTTTATATATTGAAGCGATGTGGGGCGTGTGATGGTTTCCTATATGTTAGTCACGTTTTGAATGAACAGAGTTGAACGATTCCTGCTAACGGGAAGTGCTTCAGGTGAAGTGCACGTAACTAGGTCAATGTATGAATTCAACCTTTTCACTTCTTATTTTTAATTTAATCTTCCTGGCTTTAATAACACCAAAAGGGTTAATTGTCAATGCTAAGAATCAAAGGTAAGAAAAAGCCGTTGTTCCTAGCGGCCTTTTCACACAGACAGATTTACAGAGACCGGTAGGTACATACATTCCTCGACATGAAGTAGGCCTAGAGCATTCCACCACGCTGCTCCAGTGCAAAACGGTGGAAAGTTTATAGTCAAAGGTATTCATATCCTCTGATATGGCTTAACTCTAACCGGGACCGACGGCTTTTCTATATATCATAGCACTCTTGAAATGTTGCCACCAGCAATCAATCATAATGTCTTTGTACTGGGTATGATTAGAGAGAGGTTCTGACGAGGGTTGATACATGCGAGTTTGGTATTAATAACGTTGTTTAAAACACTAGCTGCTGTGCGCCATTTCGTTTACGTTAACTTGAGAATTGGGTCCTGAGAGAAAGGAAAAGAATTTGATTTATAAATAGAATACATAAGGATACAGTGCGTAAAGTACGAGCCCTTTTAAAAGGGTTTTAATGGTTTAATTTATTCATCGGCTGTATGGATCTCTAAAAATACTGAAGTTATCTCGAGGCACCAATAAAAATATCAAAGTATAATAGCACAAAACCTCCTTTTTGAAGTCACTTAAATACTATAATCAGATCAACCATAATATGAAATGAAATGAAATGAAATGAAATGAAATGAAATAATCTTTATTCATGTAGGTATCACTGATACTCTTATGCACGTCATTTTTTTAATCTACCAGCTTTTCGGAAAGGTGCTTTGTCATGGAGGAGAAGAAAAGCCGTAAAGAAACTCCTCAGCACATCTTTTAAAAATAAAACTTATATCTATTACAAAAATAGGTATTCTTTAACCTGTGCAGAACTGGTTGCCTAGCTAGTCATTTCCAAGCATCCTTGTCATTTAAATATTCATTTATGCTATAGTAGCCCTTGCCTAAGAGCTGAGCCTTTACACGTTTCTTAAAAGATTGCACCGGTAAGTCATGTATTTGTTTTGGGACTTTATTATAAAATTTTATACCTAGTCCCATAAAAGAACGTTGCACTTTAGAAAGACGGTACGAAGAGGTAGCCCATTGATGCATCCTTCTTGTTTGACGATTTGAAAAATCACAATTTTGTTTATATGCAGTTATGTTATTCCGTATAAACACTAAATTATTATAAATATATTGGGAAGCTACTGTAAGTATACCTATTTGTTTAAATTTGACACGCAAGGACTCCCTTGATTTTAGTTTATAAATAGCTCTAATGGCTCTTTTCTGTAATACAAAAATTTGTTCTATACCGGCTGCTTTGCCCCACAGTAAAATGCCATAAGACATAACACTATGGAAATATGCAAAATAAACAAGCCGAGCAGTGTCGACGTCAGTGAGTTGCCTTATTTTTCTAACAGCATAAGCAGCCCTAGCAAGTTTAGTTGTGAGAGATGCTATGTGCGGGCCCCATTGCAGTTTACTGTCCAAGGTCACCCCTAAAAAAACCGTGGATTCCTCTATATTTAATGTTTCATTATTTAATTTAAGAGATTTATTTACTTTTTTTACATTTGGCAACACGAATTCTAAGCATTTGGTTTTCTTTGCATTTAAAAGTAAATTATTTTTAGTGAACCAATGTGAGACATAAGCGTAAGCATAAGCTTAGGTATAATACATCTTTAACCAGATAACTTAGCCGTGCATTTTCAATCTAATTCTGATAAGGCAGGCGGTCGAGCTGCAAGACTCGTATATGCCGAGGTTCGCTTCACTGCGGATTAATTGCCAAGTTTGTTATGTTATTAACTTTAGAGATATAGGTACGGATATGTTTTAAGGATACCATGACTGATGTTGCAGTAAATTTATAAATAAAATACAAAAATATTAAATCGACCCATTACGAATAATGTATACGAGTAACAGTATTGTTAGACACAATATTCACCTATCAATTTTACATAGTTTAAAAGTTAATGTAACCTGCCTTCGCTCGCGAATTGGAAACCATTTAGGTAAGCAATACGATGGGAGGAGATAAGATCGAATCTACGCAGACAGTAGTTAGATGAAACGTTTGCATTAACGAGATGATCCAAGTGTCTGTATCCAATCTAATACCTTTAAACGAACAATTCTTGTATGTATATTTTCTGAATCTCGGAAATGGTTTCAACGATTTCCATGAAATTTAGTATGCATGGGGTTTTGGGGGCGATAAATCGATCTAGCTAGGATTCATTTTTAGAAAATTTCGTTTTATCCTTGTTTTCAGGCAATGAAAAACTGCTACAATAGACTCTTCTTGACATCTATTGACGAGTAGCAACACTAAAGCTCGGTCATCCTTGGGTACTCACTGTAGTACCTATCATAGAGCTAAAAAATATTTGTTAACCAAAGAATCAATTCAAAAAAGTTTTGAAATAATGATGCACATTTCTCCACATTTCTCCACAATTACTGCATTTGCATGAAATTATTTATTTATTTAAACTTTATTGAATTCACCACCAGTTACGTAGAAGTTAGGGTGAATTTGTATAACGTCGTTACCAGGTGTACAGGTGCTCCGCCGCGAAATTATACTATTATAATAAAATTATGTATTAGTTCCTTTGCTAGAAAAGTTTTATACAGAAAAACTTGACCGCTTTTCTAACTAATTATAATAACGTTTACACATATACTTTCCCACAATATAATTCCTGTGTCGCGAGTCGAGTGGCAGACACAAATTTTATTAGACATAATTAATACCAACCCACCCGAAAACCCATTATGAAACGGTAGTTGAAAAATATGCATAAAAGTGTATCATTCCATTATTATGAATAATTTTGATTTAATTTGCCAACTTTAAAGTTTAAACAAAACGGCAGTAAATTCAAAAGATTTGATGTTCGTATGACATGTGTAGGTATTATTAATTCATACAGGGATACATAAAATAAATGACTTGAGAAATACAAGAAAAAAGATTAATTTAAGTACGACTATTTCAAATGTCATAAATCAAATATTATGTGGATTTCCATAATACTGTTTCTCTTACCTGTCGTATTATTCCCACAGTTATTCTACTACAGATGAGTTATCCGACAAGCTATAATATACGCTATCTCTTGTACTATTCAAACATCACTTTGATTTATTCCTGTAACATTCATGACTAGATTTGGTTTTGGTTCCACTTCGAAAGCTACTTACTCATTAACTCGGAATGATTATGTCATAAAGTTTTAAAATTTAGTTCTACAATAGTAATAGTGCGGTAACATAGCCTCTTCCAGGGTTAATCAGGAGCAGAGGACGTTGCCTAGGATTCAAGATGGATCCCCTAACCATCATCTTGTTTAAACCTTAAAATTAAACTTAATATCACGGACGTGAAAATAACACCGGACGTCACCTTGTCTTATCAAGAGTGACGTCGCCCGCTTACCATGTGTGCGTAATTTTTAGTGCGGTCTGACGCGGTAAATTTAATGGCGGCCGATTAATAACAGCATGGTGTCAGTGTGTGCGTGTGATACTTGTACGAATAGAGGAGTTGGTATTACTATGGGTGCCTCACTGAATATGTCGTTAACATTTCGTTTGTTCTTTTTTTAAGTCTGTGTTAATACATAATATTTGTTTATAATTACAAACATACATAAATCCTCACAAATACATTTTCACATTTATAACATTAAGTAGAAGGGCCATTGACATGTAAATGGAGAACAAAGGAAAGTAATTATTTTGTAATAAAATATCAATCTGCATATCTTAAGCGATAATCTGGATCAGCAATCGCTGAAACGTGAACATTAAGAACCCGCAATGATAATAAATAGATTTCTGAAGAAGATTCGTGGAAATTCTAATTCCATGAATACAGCCACAATGACACCGTTGAAACTCGCATATTATTTGAGATAAGCGAGTCGCCGGCCACAAAGTTACCAAAATAATACGCTGGGACAATGAGATTCATGAGCTTTCGTTGATGAAATTTTGATTATTTAATACAAACCTAAATAACGTTTAGTAATGTGACATCAAAATTGCACATACATATTATATAAGTTGAATCCTAAAAAAAAATTTTTTTTTTTAAACGCTTTTATTTCAATAATGTTTAGTTTATAAAATTAGCTACAAGTTGTGAAAATTTCAAGTCTCTACGTAAAATAGAACATAGAGAATTATGCGTCTAAAGTCTGAAAATCGTTTTTTTTAATTTAACAACAAATAAACAATGAAAATTAGTTTAAAATATGATTTTCGTGTATTGTCATCGGAAATACACATGTCTGCCAAATTTCATCAATTTTCATTAAAGGGAAGTCATTCAAATTAACGTTACAAGATTTGATGCTCCGAAGTGAAACTAAATAAAAGCGTTTAATTATATACTCGTAATGAATGAGAAAGTTTGTGAAGATGTTTGGATGTTTATTCCTCAATCAAACCACAACTACTTAACCGATTTGGCTGAAATTTGAAATAGAGATAGCCTAGATATCTGAATTAACACAGCTACTTTTTGTACTGCAAAAGTTCAGGGTTCCCGCGGGATTTGTAAAAAATCGGTATCCAAGCACGCGAAGCCACGGGTTTCGTTTTGAAACCACTCTATTCGTACCATTGCTGAAGCCGCGGGCAAAAGCTAATAATAAGTATAAATGTAAAAGTTTGTTTGTGAGAATATATAATAATAATATGATGTTTGTTACTCTTTCATTTATAGACTTCAGCCTTAATTTATTAACTTTCCGCCTTGCTATTTTTTGTGATTTGTATAATATGGTGTGTAAAATATGGTTCCATATTTAGACACACTATCGACCACATCTTAACATACAGCACTTAGATTTAGAGCTTTAAATAAAGATAAAAACTTAATGTCTTTTCTGTTAAGGAATTTCTGTGTAATTTTGGTTCTATGGTAACTAATTACGAGTAGTAGTAACCTCGACAATCTCTCTAGAACTAGTGCGTGAACGGAATAGTTTACGAGAGTATTCAGAAGTAATTCTACTAAATGTAGTACAACATCCATCGACGTTGCTAAGTTTGCGAAACTGTTACGACGCGTTGCGGGGATTGTTTATTACTTGGTTTGTAACAAAACTTGAAGGGATTATTACAGGACCACGTTAGTTTTCTTCCATTTAGGGTTCGTGATGTCCGTCCATCCGTTTGTCTGTCCGCCGAAGGTCTAGCTCGTAGACCCTTATTACTAGAAATTTAGGTAAGGGTATACACTATTTCTTATACCAACAAGAAGTATAACAAAATAAGTTAGTTTTATCTTGAGTATTTGAGAAAATGGTCTAGACGCAAAACATCCCACTGTCCAAATGTGCATATTACTTTGAACGTCTGAGAATAATTGAGATTGACCAGTAGGCATGTCGATTATTAACAATCCCGACGTTCGACGATTTAGCTGCTGTTAAGAAGCTAGATGCAGCAATTAAAATATGCTTCACACGAAAAACGCCAATTGTTCAACACAGACTGTACATTGCACACTATGGAGCGCCGGTCGTAGTTACCAAAATGCGATGAAGCATCGCTACGATCGCTGAATCGTGTGTCTTTGATGCTACGATTGAAAACAGCGAGTCACTAGAACGCGCTACAGCGTCTACGCAAACATGAAAACTCGAATTGCAGATGCTACGAGTATAATCTAAAATTTTAACAAAAAAAACCGACTTCAAATGAAGTATATCCTTTCCTGTAACAATAAAAAAGAATCATCGAAATTGACTGGCGTGATATTGAGTTATTCGTCCATTTGTCGCGCACATACTTAATGAAAATTTAAGACTTATATTGTTTTCTCATGGATGCCATTATCAGATCTCGGTAAAATTTAAGTGAAACTACACGACAAGCACCAGCTTTTGATTAAAAAAAGAATCATCAAAATCGGTTCACCCAGTCGAAAGTTCTGAGGTAACAAACATAAAAAAATACAGACGAATTGAGAACCGCCTCCTTTTTTTGAAGTCGGTTAAAAAGTAGCGTGTTTGCAGAGGCCCTAAGATACACCAATTATTACCATAGAGATTTTAAAATTCTCAAAGCTTGCTTTCGTTATTGGTATTTCGTTATTCGTAGTTGGCAGGCTTTGAGTTGAGGCTGATTTCCAACATCACACAATATATCACTAATGCATTTTCTAACTATAAACTCTATCCAAAATCTTGGCGTTCCTCCACAATAAGGTTTTTGGCAACGTTCGTGTAAACACTACAACAAACTTCGCTAAAAGATGGGGTTCCCAAGAAGAATGTCTTTCCTTTTTCGGACGACAATAAATTCGGCGAGTTAATCGAATCAGCCCCACAATTGCGTATCTCTTTTGAGAGCGTTGATCGAATTAGCCGTCAAACTTCAATTTCTGGTTTGGTTCTTATGATACAATTATACAAACTACGCAATTTATGTCTGCAGTTTTTCTACGCTGTACCCTATTGATAACTAATGCTCATGTTATAGAACAGACATCTCGAACAAAATGTGTGTCCCGCCCGGGAGGTTCGATTTTCAAAATTGAGCCCCGGTTCTCCTTTCAAAATCGAACGAATCCCTTGAAGATTGAAGCCACGTGGCGCCAATGCATTGGGACATACATGATGTTCGGGGTGTCTGTTCTATAAGCTAGTAATAGTACTTCAATGTCTTCCCGCGGCTTTTTTTTAAGCGACTACTAAGGAAGGGTTATGTTTTTCCGCGCGTATCTTGTATGGTATGTATTTATATGTATGTGTGTAATAATCTTTATAATCTCGTATCTTCCAAACTAAATAGGTTTTTTGAAAACAAGCAGGTTTTTTTATTTTTAAATTTATAATAGTTTAGTAAATCAGTGCCATATAATACGAGTAATATGTTATTTTCACATCATGGTCTACCTGCGTGCTAAATTTCATTAATATCCGTTCTGTTGTTTTTGCCTGAAAGAGTATCAAAAATCCATACATATTCACAAAAAAACTTTCTTACTTATAATATTGGTAGGTTAATGATTAATGACGTCAGTGAATACTAGTTAGTGTTCGCGATATATATGTATATTGATCGTCCAAAATTAAACGGAAAGTATGTACTTAGTTATAAAGGAATTTTTACAATTTTACGCCTTTATTGGATGAACTTTCACAAACGCTATACATTTTATTCATTCGGTTAGAAGTGTACCTAAGTCCAAGTTTGAAGAAATTAATTTGTATACTTCTAAAAATTCTTACCCTTATTTTACCTCTTTAAGAGATAAATTTTCAAATCTTCTTTGATTTCTTCACTATTATGGAACCCCTGTTCAAAGTTTCACGTATTTAGCTAAGTATACCTGTACAGGTTGTACATTGTCTGTCAGCCAGTAAGTTTGTTAAGTATGTCGTCAGCGGAACACGAATTATGGTCGTAGCGCATATATCAACTCGGAAAGGGATCGGCACCGGATCGCCTCGCCGTCAACCTAACGTAAGCGCGTTACCAACCGACCAACAGCTCCAAATCGACTCGGCTACGGCTAGGCGACGCCGCGCTTACGGCTCGCCGGCCGCTGGTTGACGGAATGAATGACAGCAGTTCGCCGACGCAACGGTAGCCGCAGCGCGGGGCGTGCACGAGGAAACGGAAAGTCGACGGATAGCGTACGGTAAGCGCGGGTACGGCAAGTCGTCCACGCACCGTACCGCGGTTCGTGAGCTTGTCTCGAGGCGAGGCGATTACGTTACGGATCCGATAAGCGTGCTTTACAGTAGGGAGTTTCATACAAAGAATACTGACATGCAAGAGTTGATACGTTTACGTTCCGTTTACGAGTTGATATGTGTGCTACGACCATTATTCTGTGACAATGTTAATCTATGGTCTTTCAATACAAAATTGGGGATTGACATTGACAGACAAGAAAAAAGGAACCGTGCATTTAAACTCAATAGCAATATAAAGTATCCTAACTACAGACGTAGATAGTAAATACATGTCTGTGACCTTAACTAATTACAAATGCTAATAATGTAAACAGGTTAAATAAACGTCAGGATAAATGGTGATTGGATATGTACCTGTATAACGGAACCCTATTTACGAAATCCTCCTTCACGTCTACACTATGAAAGTTATGAAGGATACTTGATGAGAATATCTGAATGAAAAAGCGGACAAATGAACACCCTACACCACACTGACACTTCAAGTAAATAATGATGGTGGCATAAAGAGCATGAATGTTGGTAAGTTTCAAATTGCTTGGGTTCAAACACACCGGGTGTATTGATAGACTCATCAATCATGTTTTAATGTCTTCGAAGATTGCGTCTCCTAAAATATATCCCAAAGGCTTCCTTATATTAAGTACACTGTTTATTTGGCCACAAAAATACGAGAAAATTTAAATAGAAGAGGTACAATAACACCAGAAATGTAATCTCGCATAAAAGCGGTAGTTACGAAATAAAAATAATACCCGTTCTATTTTACCCTTACACAGGGCAATAATATTTCAAGCACTTTCAACCCTTATTATTAATAGCGCGCAAGGGACAAATGGAAGAGATATGTCTGCAAAAGTTCTTTGAATGGCTGTATATTACCCTTATTGAGGTTAGATATTTAGTTCAACCACTCCACATAACGTGACATAACCCATCGACATGATTTGTCGTTTTAGGTTAATAGAAAGGATATATTAGACGGAGCAATATATTATCGACAAAACGTAACGACAGTTTGTCTCGATCAGTCGAAAAGACTAATCAACCTAATCGATCATTGAAAACCTATTTATTTTAGAGAACCCAGGCTTCGAATTCTGTACGAAAATCTAATAATCTTTTTTTGTAACGCCGCGCTGTGATAGAAGACTTCGTGAAAATTGATTTCAACATATAAATGGCGCATTACAGGGAACGAATCCTTATAATTGAGGAACTAGGACAAACTCCACCACACTGCTCCATTGTGGATTGGTGAAACCCAAGTATTCGAAGTTATTATGCTGCTCAAAGGCTTTAAGACTGCTAACAACTGGAACCGACGACTTTACGTATCGTCCGAAGCACAAAAGCGTACAAGAAATGTTGCCACGCGGTCACGCATACTAATCCCTCCTGCTTCGACACAAGCAAATGAAGATCAACACAAGCCGCTAGGTTATAAGTGCTTCTTGTGTGGAAAGTTTGTCTGACAAACAATAATTTTTAGATGATAATGGTAGTGAAATCTACCAATTTGTAGTTTTGTAAATTGGTGAGCTATAACCTAGGGGGCTTCACTCAATCGCGAGGGTGAAAAATAATAATATCAAACGTTAATAATACAAATATCATTGCTTGGAAATCATTCTTGGGTTTTATGACCTGTCTCGGATAAGCATTTTATTAAAACCCGTCATGTCAGCGATTTATGTATTTTATGTGGAAAGCGAAGAAAAATATCATGAAATATTATGGAACCCATAAAACTTCTCGATAATATTTGTAATCAAACATGGTAGAAGCGTGATAAACTATGTTTTTTTCCCTTTCATCGTGAGTAAAGACATCTAAAAGAGAACTAAACTAAAAGAGAAAAGACAGCTCAGAAATGAGGAAGTTATTATGATATTTAAAAGACAGAACAGGCATTTTTAAATTTCGCTGAATCGAGTTTAGCAATAACCTATTCAGTGCAAACAAGGGAATCGAAAACAAAACAGTCTTTACAAACAATAGTAGCGGCATTGCAAACAAATAAAACCAACATAAACGTACAACATTGATCGACTCAAAACAGCTTCGCCATCGATTGAATGTCTCAAATAGAGTCAATTAAAATAAAACAAGGCTCGCTACCGACATTTCACGAAGTCAGCTAAATTAATTTTCTGAGTTTCAATGTGAACGTTAATTAAATATTTTTCACCTTCAATATTTCGTTTTGGTTATATTTCGATACAAAATGGTAAATGGAGATTTGGACGTCGTTTTACGGCAAAAATTATCTGGATTTGAACAATGATATTATAAAAAAATATAGATATGTCACGTAAGATCATAAGATCGTAAGAGAGGTCTGTTTGCTCGTAGTCACTCTGTCAATACAAGACGATATGCACGCTTTTGTTGGCAGAAATTCTTGAGATTTGACAACTGACAACGTTAAAATGCCTTCGTGTATTTATTGTAGTGTGATTAGTGTAGTGAAACAAAAGATAAACGTGTGTGTGTTGTAGCTCTTTTCGGAACAGATTTTTTGGTTGATTTGTAAGGGCATGACGTAACTATAGTTTTTTAAACATCATTGGATTGGAATCATCCTTCATGCATCTTCAATAAGTAAAAATAAATTGTTACTTTGACAGCTTCTCTGCTTCGCTTTGTCTTCGACTTCTCATCTTTGAAATGTAAGCTTGCCCTCCTCTGATCTTTTCTACACATTTTTTCTACTTGTTCGTTTGCCGTGGGGTCAATTTAGACAGACTTTACAGTTCGGCTATATCTAAGTATTCATTGTTAATAACGTGCTCATCTGAACTTATGGGATTTGGAAAATCTGACTACAGCCTTTTAGGAAATCCTCTGATGTTAATCAACAACACAAATGTAACGCCCATCACATATGAACTGTCTAGAATTGGAATTTCTTATAAATATTCCTAGCCCCAAGACCT
Source organism: Thymelicus lineola (assembly GCA_963932265.1). NCBI lineage: Eukaryota > Metazoa > Arthropoda > Insecta > Lepidoptera > Hesperiidae > Thymelicus > Thymelicus lineola. The sequence goes on along the minus strand of OZ010681.1, from coordinate 8,808,545 downwards.
CTGTAAGTCGTAACCAAAAACTTATTAAATATAATCTACTCCGGCCAAAATTTTAATGTGTATTGGTATTATCCCTTGAAGTCTATATTACAAATTGTTTTCTTCCCAATGATTGCTGAACATATAATACAATTTTATAATAGAATTTTAGATACAACAAAACACTATAAATCAAACTTCTTATTAGTAGATAGCAGTAGTAGTAGTAGTCATTAGTAGGTAGTAGATAAACAACACAATTGATTTAACCAAGGCCAGGATCATCCATAATTAAGAACGTGAATCGTCAGCCGTTCGAAACATTTGTCAGCTCCCACGACCATCCTCACTTTCCTATTGGCTCATAAAACTTTGAAATTGAAACACGTAAGTGCGAAACATACAATGTTACAGTGAAACATAAAATCGATCACTTGACCTAACGCATGTGTATCAAACACACGTAATACATAACTGTTAAATTTTGAAGCTTTGGGACGGTAAAAATGTTTTAGTAGCAGTGACTGAAATTTGAACAGCCAAAAATACGTTTGAATTGTAACTTCGGGAACAAGTGTATGAAATTCTGCCAAGGTAAGAATAAAAATAATAAACTTATCTAATTTAGATTTTAGTTCTGAGGAAATGTTGTTCAAGATGGACAAGATGTATGATCTATTGAGGTAGTAGAAACATCCGTCTAACAACATCCTCTGCAATTTCATAGCAATAATTCACCCCGGAAGTCATACATTACACTAGGCAATTTCGCCGTCTGAATCATAGATTTGGAACCCAAGGATGTCCTTATCTTAATTTTTAATGGTTATAACGGCCAGATCTGTTCAAATTTGGTCACGTTGGCTTTTGAGAACATTAGACCCAGTTAACAAGTAATAAGCTGGTTACAAATATAATGTAAAAGAGATTATGTATGATACGTTGTACTAATTATGACAATTAATATCGAAAGAGTCTTTTTTTTAGATGATGATGAAAATAAAAACGCAGGGCCTAGTGTCCGATTTGATGCCGAACATAAAGTTGATGCAAATGGCTGGACATTTTTTGTTCAACTATCATACAGGTAATTATGTGAGAGGAAATAATAAATCATAGAGCAATTATTTACAATATTTCAGCAAAGTGTAATAATAAAAAATTGTATAACTTCTAATAAGTGCGTTTAATCTCCATTAAAATTATTATAAAGTTGCAAAAGTTAACTTATACAATGTATGTTAATAGTTTCTTATAACTTTAATTTCTTTATACTGATGCTGTGATTTCAGATAATTCAGGCATGACTTCTCTTCTTCGAAAAGTTTATGCCAGCGTCCATGCCATTCTCATTATCGTTCACTACTTATGTATGGTTGCTAACATGGCTCAGTACTCTGATGAAGTCAATGAGCTCACAGCTAATACTATCACAGTCCTCTTCTTTGCCCACACCATGATTAAATTGGTGTTCTTTGCAATCAATTCCAAGAGTTTCTACAGGTAAGCTTCTATGGATTTATTAATTTTAGCTTAATTCTCTGTAATATTTTTCAGATCCAATTTAGTTTTTAGCTACGCCAATATGAGTTATAGTTTATAAACATTTTTGATTTTGCAATATTTCATAATATTAATTCATCAAAATTTGAAACTTCATACGGCAGCCAGAAAGCTTTTAATCGCTTGTGCCTTGTATTAACCTTCATAAAAAATAATAACTTTTAACACATGCGCTTTTATGAGGGCTATCCCTTTAATTGTTATGGCTTTTGTTAACTTACAACTAAGCCAGGTCAACATTGGGAAAAATTACCAAATGTTGGGATTAGGTATATTGAGAGTTTTTTGTATTTTTTGTTTCCATTGCAATTTTCGTTTGGATTGGAGTTGGCTGATCAACGCGTTCACCACACGTGTTCTATACTTCACACTTCTTTCGAGTAAATTTTTAAAATTCAAATAGGTCTTCTAGACTACGCGCGTACGAGTCTAGTCACGTTTTTTCGCCGCGCAGCTAGACTCGTAGAGCGCTGCTAGACTAAAACGTGTTCCAGTGTTCCTTACGTTTGGATTTTTAACACTTACTGGAAAGAAAGCTAATATTTTATGAGTAGAGTTGGAGTGTTGAGTTGACATCATGTTGGTGTAATGTGCGTAGACCTTTATACAGACATAGTATAAAGGTACACATAGTAGGACATAGTAGGGATTATTATTTGTACACGATTATAACGTGTGTGTATTATGTATACTACTACCAGTGGAGAACTGCAGACAGTGTTAATCCTAGAGATATGTGTAAATGTCATTACACAATGTCTCGAAACTCAACGTCAAGTGGCTATAATATACCATTAACTATTAGTTAGCCAGTTCTGAAAAAAATAAGAAAAAAGTCTATGTCACTAGGATCGGCAAAAATAAGAGTATTTTTTAAAATTTAAAAAATCTATACCCTAGTCCAATTGTTCAGATACTGTGTTCACAAATTTTCCAATTTCAGCTTCCTCTCCTGTAAAATTAAGTTTTTTTGTTATGACAATTTTGCAATATATGAGCGATTTGTTGTGAAACGTCGGCTTGATTGTTCCGGTTTTGGATTGATAAATATTTGTTCCCCACCCGGTATTCCATACTATAAATTAAATTTAAAAGAAATTGTTCATTTGAGTAAAGAAAAACGCAAACGAGTTTATCTAGGAGCAAGCTTGCTCGAAGTAATCTTAAAAATTGTTGTTCATTTCCCCTGTATGAGCGTCCGGGGAGTTTTTTCAGATAAATATTCAAGAGGCTTTTAAAGCAAGTAGTATGTTTGCTAGCCGAATGGAAATTTTTGATAAGCATTTTTTTGTAAAGCGAATAAATTCGGTCATTACTTTCATTCAATACAGTCTATAAAACTCAGAAGTTAGATCAATTTGATTTATTTTAGATCAAATTGACGACCAGCGTGGCGCAATGGTTACCATGCCGGATCGCCGCGCCAAGGGTCCAGGGTTTGATTTCCAGCGAGGCGGAAATTTGAATGATGAGTTTGAATTTCTGTTCTCGGTCTGGGTGTGAGTGTCTTTGTCTTGTGTGTTGTCCATGGCACCCACGACACAGGGAATCCTAGTGTGGGGCTATGAGTGTGAAGCGTTATTTATTTATTTATTTTAATTACAAATTTAACCCAACACTGGGGTTAGTCACTAATCCCTCCACTAATGGGGCCATACACGATCAAGTGTACTTGTCAAGTCTGACTGAAGTTTGACTTGACGCGCCAATCAGTGTGCATGAGATATGGCAAGATAGCTCCGTATTGGAGAAGCGTGTGAGTATGCTATAGACTAGACCTTCTAAAGAAGAAAGCTGTGCTCAGTAGAGGAAAGTTAATGGGTTGAAACCACGCCAATTTTCTGATATCCAAATATTAAAATCACCTTTCAAATTACGAAGGAAAATTATTTCCGCTCTATTTTAATTTAACAAACGAGAAAATTTCCGTAAAAGGAAAATGTTTAACTGGTGGACATTTTGATTTTCTTTATACTAGGTTGAATGTTGGACAAACTGGTAATTATATTATTGTGGATAGAATAGGAATAAATTATTCAGGCGCGCCTTCGCGGCGACGCTCAATTTCTTGAGTTAAGTATTTTACTTCCTTACCACCTCCATATTACGCAAATATTGAATGATAGATTTTTTTATTTATTTATTAAGAACAGTACAGTAACAGTCACTACAATACAGTGAAAATTTACAATTAAACCACATGTTAGGCCAATAACAACTTTGCACGAATTACAAAGTAAATAACAAAGGAGACCGCTCACAAATAAAACACTCTATTTGCACTTAAAGTAAATTAATACTTCAATACTAGGGAGTAAACACAGTCGCAAATTCCTCGATGGATCAATCATTATTTAAAGGTTTCCGTAGTCAAAACCATGAGCTATTGGCGCAATTGCTTAGTTTTTTGTTCAGTGGTGTATCAGGAGCAGGAAAGGTGAGTTTGGCGTCGTAGACAGAATAAGAAGATAGACCTTTGACCCTTAGACCACAATATGGCTGATAATTATGACAGAATGTAGTCCCAGATTTTAGTTTTCTTATCATTTTACCAAGGTATATGATCTGGATATTCTATTATTTTTCAGGACCCTAGCAGTATGGAACCAATCTAACAGCCACCCTCTGTTTACGGAATCTGATGCTAGATATCACCAGCTCGCCCTGACGAAAATGAGAAGGCTCCTGTACTTTATCTGTGGAATGACTTTGTTGACTGTTGTATGTAAGTTTCCCGATCTTGGAAATAAATTACAGGAGATATTGATCAGAAAGGATAAATGAGCACTACACTCCTGTTTATGCTCGATCAGAATAATAATAATATACCGACCTTGAACAGACGTGAAAGAAGTGGCTTAACTTGGATTGACGATCGTTACCTTACGATGTCAACTGCGTTCTTATTTCTGTTAAAAATCAGTCGTAAATTAATAAATCGCAAGTTATTTTTTATGGAAATAGCCGGTTAACGAGCTGATGATCCACCTGATGGTAAGTGTTTATCGTCGCCCATAGACATCGGCAACGCTAAAGTTATCACTGGTGCGTTGCTGGTTAGGAAAGAGAGAAGAAAAAGAAAGAATTCCGTTCCATCTAATACGAGATGAAAGAAAACTGACTTACATCGGTGGAGAGGCAGACAAATTGCAAATTTATTACTGCATAATCTTGCCATCATATTTCCTTAGGTTGGGTAACAATCACTTTCTTCGGGGAATCTGTCCGTCTTCTCGTGAACAAGGAAACAAATGAAACCTTGACTGAACCAGCACCTCGTCTGCCTCTGAAGGCCTGGTACCCGTTCGACGCTATGAGTGGTACCATGTATATCATGGCATTTGCTTTCCAGGTATGTAACTGTATTTGAGATGGTCAGCTACGTGGTCAGCTTACCTGAATCCTGGTTTACTTGGTCCATCTTGATTGTTAAATATTACTTTATTTTTTACGTAATACCTCGTTTACTCCGCTGTCCGCAGCGCCATGTGAAATCGCTTCATTTATTAAAACAACTCGACTTAATAACTCATAATAATGTTTCTTTATTACTTTTACAAGTTTTACACACTTTAGTTTCATAAAACAGACTTAGCCTATGAGACGCCATTACAATACCACACTACAACCAGTGTTGCCATAGCTCACAACAGTTAAGTACAAAACAGATAGTTAATATAAACCCTCTAGAGATAACATAACTAATATAAATCCCTGACACCTATCTTACTACTGAAAATACAAAATTTGCCCCGTTACTATCCCAAAGAATCCCAATACTGTTATAAATAATAATTAGTAGTTTTATAATAGGTAGAACAGTAGTCCATCTTCCTTCAATAGCAATTTATTATTATTGATCTACCTACTTATGTGTGTGTATATAATAATATATGTGTTTGATATTTAGTCTCAAAAAATTATTATATTCTCCAAAATAATTGACCATATTATTACTAAAATTTTTAGATTGCCGTATTTTTTACCCCGATACAATTGCCATAAGAACCAAGTAATTTTCATGTTTAAAACTTGAATTTTATATTGGAATATCGAATTGCTCCCTAACGTACCATGCGGTTTATCTGCAGAATTCGGTGCCGAGCACTGGGGCCAATAAACCAGAACATTTCTGGTCTTATCCATATGAATATTTTACTCGTAACTTAGAACCACAACAGTCTGGCCTTGTGTACATTTCCCTGAGTAATCTTCGAATTCTTAGGGTTTTCTTTCATCATTACTATGAATTATTTACATCAGTGTGAAGATGGACGTGATACACCAGTGTTGTTTTGAGTTGAGTGAAATTTACTAAAATAAAAACCATCAACAAACCCTACCGATATAGTTCTCTATACATGGACAAAATCATAAAACTTCACGCGGTTTTTCCTGCGTTTTCCGGTATAACAAATACCCTATATTTGATACCAGTTGATGGTCTATCTGTGTGATAAATGTCATAAAAATCCGTTCAGTGGTTTGCGTGAAAGACAAACAATCATACATACTAACTTTCACATTTATAATATCAATAGGATAATAATATTATTTAACATCTAGGTCTACTGGCTGTTATTCTCCATGGCGATCGCAAATTTAATGGACGTGATGTTTTGCTCGTGGCTGATCTTCGCCTGCGAGCAACTCCAGCACCTTAAAGCGATTATGAAACCCCTGATGGAACTGAGCGCTTCACTGGACACGTATCGCCCAAATACTGCAGAACTATTTCGAGCGTCTTCTACTGGTACGTCAAGGAATTATATTCCACCCTCAGTGGAAAAAAGCATTTAAAGTCATTTACTTTGAATTTTAGTTATCAACATGATTGGAAAGAGGGGCGAAAGTTGCACATGCTCAATTTTTTTCAAAATTTTATCATTAATCTTGATGGTTTTATACAAGAAATTGTAATGTAAATTGTAGTGTAACAGATTTTTGCTCTCCTGTAAAATTGCAATTCTCATTTTATGTCTTTTTTCCACTGAGGGTGCAATATAACCAAGTCCAATAAAACCAAGTCTCGCAACTCACTGCTTCTACCGTAAAAAGTTGTGAGATCCATTTAATACCAAGCCGGTTAATTTATTCAGTCCTTACTTAAGGGTCCTTCTGTCTTAAGTTATTACGTAATTAGCTAACCTAACTACATCTTATAGTGACCATATCAATATTAAAAATCTTTTATGTTTTAAATAAATAGATTGACTAAAAAAATAAACCGGGTCTTTCTGTCTACTCGCAACACAATTTTATATCACAATATCCATTTATCATCTTCCCAAAGGATATCTGAAAGAAATCGCTACTTAGAGATACGATCGCGTTTTGTGCATACATAATATTTAGGCGTAAGACTTCCTGGGTAATATGTTTTAATAAATAAATAAATATCCACAGAAAAATCTGAAAAGATCCCAGAGTCCACGGACCTGGATATTCGTGGAATTTACTCCACCCAGAATGATTTTGGCATAACGTTGCGTGGAGGTGGCGGCAGGCTGCAGACCTTCGGGCCGGTGAACCCCAGCAACCCGAATGGACTCACCCAGAAACAAGAAATGCTCGCCAGATCAGCTATCAAGTATTGGGTCGAACGGCATAAACATGTAGTCAGGTTAGAATTAAATAGAAAATATCCGGATGACCGAGCTTAGCTCGGTTTAGTATTGCTTAACAACGCCATCTGCTTTAGCTTTAGTGTAGCTACTCGCCAATAGATGTCAGGAAGAGTCTATTGTAGCCGTTTTTCATTGCCTGAAAACACGGATAAAACGACATTTCTTAAAAATGAATCCTAGTTAGATCGATTTATTGCCCCCGAAAACCCCTGCATACTAAATTTCATGAAAATCGTTGGAGCCGTTTCCGAGATTCAGAAAATATATATCTATACAAGAATTGCTCATTTAAAGGTATTAGATAATTTATTCAAATATTGTAAAAACAGATGGTTAATTAGATGAACAAGTACTTACTTCAATAACAGTGGACCAGAGAACGTGGTAAAAAGAACCTGTCCCACAAACAGTAACATGTAATCACAAAAAACTTTAGGTCTAGTAAGTTACAGTGAGAACTACCTTATTGACATACTACGAGTGATTTAGGTGTATAACACTTATAACAGGCATTTTGCAGGTAAAAAGATGTTGTAAGTTGATTGAAAACGCCGTTTTTCGAAATACCTCGGAATTAGGTCCTATTTTTAGATGCCCTATTAATTTATACTATTGTTACTATTCTTTATGAAATAAGTTTGGAAAAGTATAAGACGATATTTCCTATAATTCACACAATAAACCCTTACATTATACCATGGTTGCCCTCGTTAAATAGTGCGCCATTATGGGTTAAAGCGAACATCATGGTTGCAGTTTTTAATTACCATAACTAGAGTGTCTACAATAGCAACCATTGATCACTCACTGGCAACATTTCAGTGGCAAACCAGAGCGGAACAACTGAAAACTATAATAAATATCCACCGGTATCACGGGGATATCGAGAAAATGTTTTGGATAGGTGCCCAATGTTGTGTATCGCAGGGTAATCTATGGCCGCAAGCTATATGGTAGAACGAATTGTACGAGTACAATATTACATGAACTGTACAATTCTATGACATAAAATAATAAATATATAAATAATATATACAACTTCATTATTTTTCTATACCACTACGTAAAATTAGGTTCATATCAGCGTACTTGTTAATATTTATGATATGGGTAAGGTTCGAGTGGTAAGAATTAAACGGACTCTCCCTTTTCCTCTATAACAACAAAATACTTAAATAACATTTTATTGTTTGATGTTTCTCGTTGAAAGCGTTGCAGTACAATATAGCTGTGGAAACACCGTAATACAAATGTGGAAGCACTATAATAATAACAGATATCCGCAAAGAAACGCCTGACTAATCAAATTTCTCATTTCAGACTTGTTGCATCAATTGGAGACACATATGGAACAGCTTTGTTATTTCATATGTTGGTTTCCACTATCACTTTGACTCTGCTGGCTTATCAGGCGACGAAGGTATACAAAGAAATTATTTTATTAGTGTTTACTGACTTACACTTTTAACTCTATAGCTAGAGAACTCTGGTTTCATTCAATTTTGCTCACCTAGCCAGAAAATTATTGAAGTGTAACTTCAATATCGACGGTGCGCAGAAAAGTTAAAAAAATATTGAACAATTTTTTAAACAATTTCTAAAACAGTCTACATGTTATTCTACATGTTGTCCTACTAATTGTGGATTTTAAATGTTGCGAATTTCAATGTATGGGCGAAACGGCAAAATAAAACTGCTACAGTGTTAATCTTTTTGTGAATACATAAAAAATAACTATTCCGTGTGGTCCGCTTTGATAGCTACCACTCTTTTGCTTAATTCATCCGCCAAACGACTCGTCATATTCAAAGCCCCCAGTCATGTCTTTTCATTCTTTTTCTTCTCTCTTCCTTGGCCAGCAACGCATCAGTGATGCCTTTAATGTGACAAATTTGATATTATGGGAGACGATTGCCGCTTAACAACAGGTGGATAATCACCTCGTTTTTTGGCTTTTTCCATAAATAAGATCGTAAAAAACAATAATCGAGATGGTGTACCGTGGCGGGTACGGTCAAAATAGTAAATGTGATGAATAATGTTTTCAATTTAATTAAACTTTTAGTTAATTACAACTGTTTTTATGCATGTTATATTTTCTCAGTAGTACCTAAGGAAAAAAGTTTTTTGACACAAGAGATGATTGATGATTTGATTTTTATTCGTTTGCTTTTGAATTTCTCACATCGCTTAGGATTCAAAGAACGCATTTGCACGAAAGAGCTTTTAGACTTACCTTCAGCCTCTTCGTTAGCTTTTATTTTTGTGTTTTTTTTGCTTTGAATATTAAAGCTTTTTTGAATATGAAATGAAAACATGACTGGCTCGTATGGCGCTGTTCTACATCGCATTAGCAACCATTTTAAACCATTTTTCTTTAAGATAAGCAACTAAGACTTCGTTTCTGTCTTAACAGTATAAATCAGTTACAACAAATGCCCAATAAAACGTGGTATTTCCCTTGTATGTATGATTGATATTCAAGATTGGTGCACATGTACTTGTTACTCAATTCATTCATTTTTAATCGACTTCAAAAAAGGAGGAGGTTCTAAATTCGACTGTTTTTTATTTTATTTTTTGGAGATAGGGGTTACTAGGCTACTTTAGATTGTCACTTTTCTTGTTTATGACTTTGAATTGGGTCTAAGCTTACTTGCGTCATAACGCAACCAACCATAAGGTTGGATACGCGGATACGCGGATACGCGGGTACGCGGATAGGCAATTGCAAAATCTATTTTACAATGTAAATTATTTATATGTTATTAATCTACTTTTTCAGATCGATGGGCTTAACGTTTACGCATTTAGCACTGTTGGATACCTGAGCTACACTTTAGGTCAAGTGTTTCATTTTTGCATCTTTGGAAATAGATTAATTGAAGAGGTAATGATAATAACACTGATAATTTATTTTACTATTTTATAATAAGGTTGGTGTAACAATTAAGGTTCATAATAAGGTTATGTAATAAGGTTGGTGAAAACAGTACTAGAAAAATATAGTAGGTATGTGTTGTTACGGTAGTTTGACATACACGTGTATATTGTTAGTTTGCTATTTTTTAATACACTTTACAATATTCACTAATTCCTTAAAAACTCCCCAAGAATAGTCTTCAGAGAATCCAACAAAATGCACGAGCTCTGAAACCATAATATAATAATTATGTTTAATTCTGATATTAAATGTATTGAAGTATAATACGAAGTAATAATTCTTCAATGATTAAATGGTGAATTTTTCAAGTGCACTTTAGAATCCAAATTGAAACCATGGAAAATACTTAAATGGCGTATGGCTCTCAAAGGAGTTTTGAAATCTATTTTGATGGAAATGAAACGCGAAGTTAAATACAGTTTTGATTTTTTCGGTTTAAGCTATTTGTGTGAAATTCGATTCAGACGAGTATTAATAGCGATTCAAGCAAATAAAAAGATCACAGAACAAACGGGAAAAATATCCCAATATCCGTACCACTATTTTTGTAGACGATATTGGAACCACAAAAAAATATAAGCGTTGTTAAACCTATTATACTTATTTCTATGTGGAAACACACTGTAAATACGGCACATTCATCGTAAATACCGTAAATATAGTAAAACAAGATCGATGAATACTAAAGCTTCCATTGTATGATAAAAATTATCACAATGTGCCTGACCGCAAAATTAATAAAATTACTAAAAACAATGAATAATCTTATAACTTAGTAACTCAATCAGCTATTTTGACTTTTCGAGTGTCACTGTGATGACCTTGACAAACTTCAAAACTGTTTTCCTATTCCTATAAATTTTACTTCTTCTCCCTCGGGAACAGATCAATATCTCGGGATAAAAAGTATCCTATATTTTATTCCAGGTATTAAAATATATGTGTGCCAAATTTCATCTATATCCGATTAGCCGTTTTAGCGTGATTGCATGACAAACATCCAAACATCCAAACATCCAAACTTTCACATTTATAATATTAAGTAGGATAAGTTCAGTGTCAATACTGACAGCATAGCGGTTTTAAAATTGGTCACCTGCGCGAGTCTGAGTTCTAATCCTGAATTCACCTCTGACTTAAAAAAGTTATGTACATTATATAATAATTTTATAACTTGCTTGTAAAATATAGAAGAAACCTGCACACCTAAGTGTACTCCAAAATGTTCTGAAAGGTGTGTCTGCCAATTTACACTTATCCTGGTGGACTAGGGCCTGTACAGTACATGCTCCTCGACTTAAATCAATACAAATCAAAATCTTTTATTCATATAGGTATCACTGATACACTTATGCACGTCATTTTTTAATCTACCAGCTGTTCGGAAGGGTGCTTAGTCATGGAGGAGAAGAAACGCCGTAAAGAAACTCCTCGGCATATCTTTTAAAATAATGAAAAGTTACATAATATGGTCTTACCTACGCGGAACTGGATGCGGCACTAATTACCGGGCTTTTTTGTCATTAATATATTCATTTATGCCATAGTATCCCTTGCCTACTAGCTGAGATTTAACATATTTCTTAAACATTTGGATATCTCCTTATGAGAGAAGACTCGAGCCCAGCAATGACAATTTATGGATGGTGCCAATTATGATGATTATACATTATTAATGCATTTGTATGTATGAATATGACTTTAAGAGTTCGTCAGTGATGGAAGCAGCGTACTCCTGCCAGTGGTATGATGGGTCAGAGGAAGCCAAGACCTTCGTGCAGATCGTCTGCCAACAGTGTCAAAAGGCCATGAGTATTTCTGGCGCTAAATTCTTCACAGTTTCCTTGGATTTATTTGCTTCGGTTCGTATTCATTTATTTTAATCACAGTCATATCAGCGCAATAATATCTTAGTTATATAATTATTGTCATCAAAGTAACAAAAGTATTCAAAGTTTCTAATCAATTGATTAAATCATTAGGGACTGAGTTATTTAAAACTTTTATTGCAAATTATATCTATGCGTAACTACTAATAAAGCAAAATAAATTAAACTCGTAAAAAGAAATAATACGATTTAAAAATGTTCGTTCATAAAAATGACGTTCATTATTATTATCGACTATAGAATGTTAGATTTTATTTCAACTCATCTCATAAGCTTTGTAAATTTCCAAACAAATTTCCTCGAAACGTATTTCCTCTGAACTGAATGCTTATTAAATGTTATTTATTGAATGTTATTTATAGCAATGACTTTTCAGGTTCTCGGAGCGGTAGTAACCTACTTCATGGTGTTAGTACAGCTGAAGTAGAAAAGCCTTCTACAGTTACTATGCAAGGCAATGTAACTTCAACCTTATGTGCTTAACATAAAGTTTAAACTATATTTAATTGTAAAGTGCAACTACGAAATTGTTTTTGGGCTTATATTGGATGTTAAGCAGTTTGAAACTGCATTAATTTAACTTAAGATCTTAATTTAAATATTGCACAGTGGTACATTTCTTAGTTAGTAGACATTTCATTTGTTATTTTTAATGCATTTGAATATCTTAAAATACTTATAATGGTTAACATTTGAAGTAGGGTAATTTTTCTTATATTTCTTGCAATTTCAATTTTCAAGTTCTTTAGGTTTAATCACACTTCGTAGTTTTGTGTAACATATTTGGTACATTTCTTCATGTGAAAAGGCTTACTATTAGAACATAGACTAAGAATAGGAAATGGTAAGTAGAATAAAAATTATGCGGTTCAGGTCGTGTGACACGAGGAACATATTATTATTATTATTATGTACCTACCTATAAATAAATAACCAAACTTAATCAAGTTATTTATAGCAGAATTGAGGAGGGTAATGTATTCGAAATCAGTGCAGATAAAATAATAATTTGCGCAAGTTAACTAATTGTAAATATGTTCTTAGCAAACTTCATTAAAATACGTGTACGAAAATAAATTGCTTTTATTTTCTCCACAAACCACCACTTAAAGAGGGTTTTAATAAAGCCCGGAACAAAACTAAGCCGAGTTTCTGCTACGTCGTTTACAGGCTCAAACCACTTAAAGCTGATTATAGCGAGTTACAGCCAGTTATAACCAGTTACTGGCTATTTCACGTCGTTCCGGCTATGCTTAACGCTAGGAATTTTATTTTATGAACTATTAATACTGTTTGCGCTCGCGAAGTATGCGGGCGTTGTATCGGTTGACTTAATTAGTTTTAAGGGAACTAAATTTGTACATTTTGTATATTTTGTTCAGATATTTTAACGAAAATGCCCGGTATCTATGGGTACGCAGATGATAGCACAGTGATAGAGAGATACATACCGAGTTTCAGGGCCACGAAATTCAGTCAGAAAGAGAGGCCCTGGTGGAACGTGTGACTCTCACACTTCGGGCTTTGTCCGAGTGGGGCGAAGCCAATCCTCTTAATAAACTTTTATTGTCAAGCTATGAGGATATTTCAAAAATAAGATAAATAACACTTCTGACAAAAAGATAATTATGAATGTCCCAATTTGTCCAGTTGAAGTAGCTACCGTAATAATAAACAATAAAGTAGTATGATATAGTTTAACTATATAAATCCAAAGTCGATTTGAAATATTAACATGTTATATCAGATATTAATACTGGTTCATTATTTTGTGATGTTCGCCTGCTACAAGCATTAACGAAGAGCTGAATTTGTGTGTTCGTTTTGCGTCAGTAACCACCGTTAATTGGATACAGTTTCAGTATCAATTTTACTAAATGAGATTCAATTGTTTCCTTAAATAAAACGGGAAATTACGTGGAAATTACAATAACTATATCAAGTATTTAATAGTAATAATTAAAATTATTTTGCGTTGATCTGTAGTGGCCGATCACTTCAGATCGAAACAAAATAGTTAAGCAATAGCGGGCGCAGGGCGGTCAATAGGTGAATGAATGACCGATAGTGGCAAGCATTTCTTGAGGTTTCGTATTTTGTGCACGTAATGCCGTCGCGTCGGTCGCGGTTGTTATCGTAAGATAACAATCGTTTGCCATATCTGAGGCCTTTGGCATACCAAATTTTTGTTTTGTGTTGGCCACTGATCCCTCCATCAATCCGCACTGGAGCAGCCTGGTGGAAAATGCTCTAGGTCTCCTCAAGAGAAGAAATACATGCTCAGTAGTAGGCCATTAAAGATTGGAACCAAAGGTAATTAAAAATGCCAAACTATTCAAAATTAAACCAGTTTATCATTCAGATGAAAATCAATTAATACTATATTTAAACAAAAAAATTAATATTACTAGATAATCCTAGAAAGATTTATCAATCCATATTGGAGTAAGATTTTTAAGGACATGTAATGTAATAGTTATCTGATCAAAATCAAAATCGATAATATTATCGACCTTGACGAAAACATAGAGCCATCCTATGTATACAGACTACAAAACTGTCAGTAATCCTTTTTATCAATCTAAGGGAACATTAATTAAATCTTGACTTAGTTTATAACTTTTTCAGTACGTTTCAATTAAGAGGCGTCTAAGTCCAGAGAGGATTATTACAAACCTTTTCCATTACCAGTTTAATAGGCACCCCAAAACACTTAAGAAATTCAACGATATAACAAAGATTTGAGTCTGTATAAAAGAGATCGTAGGCCGTAATGTCTGGTTACCAAGAAAGTACTTTCTTTACCGTGTTATCTACGAATTAAATTACCGCACGGATTTCAGGGATTACATTCTTGCAAAATTACATGGCTTTAATACAGCCTTTTAAGTTTTGTTTGAAAATTACTTTCAGTACAATCGTTAGGTTAGTAGGGTACTGTAACCGGTTATAGAACCCGTGTTCCACTACGCTAAAAAAAACCAATAACAATGACACTCAGCGTTTTTGTGTTGACAGTCTGTATTAAGCGCCATCACTTATTATCTTCAAATTGCATGGGATAAATTTTTGTGATCTCAAACCACCTTCGGATTATTGCCTTTCAAATGAAACCATTTTAAGGCATTGATCTTTGGATGGTTTCAAAGTCTTTAAAGGATATCCGTACAAACATTTTTTGTATTTTATTTATATAGATTATTAAAATACGCTATCTATTGAAATATCTTAAGTCAGTGCCATAAACAACTTTCACAAAAAAGCAATGATTAAAAACCGGGCAAGTGTATGATAGGCCACGCGCAATGTAGGGTTCCGTAAGTTTTCGACTATTACCACAGAAGAAATAATAGTACTTATAATAAGTACAGAAGGTAAACTCCGCAAAATCATTTAAATAAATAGCCACTCTAGCTCAAATGCAATAAAGTGGAATTTAGGTCGCACAGCGCTAATCAAAAACGCGTAATGAGTTGCGTTCCTTTCTAACACTATCGCTTATCATCTCTGGCAATGTCAGGGTTGTCCTTTTTGAAAGAATAAAATTAATCTGAAGGTTTAGTGACAATATCAATAGTACCGACTTAAAACATATGCGACGAATTGATAACTTCGTCCTTATTTGATGTCGGTTAAAAATGATAAAGTGGTAATGACTCGGTGTAAATGACCTCACAAATATAAACTTTAATAACCCTTGAAAGATAAAGATTCCTGACTCATTTGGCTTAAAGCAAAGCAAAGCAAAGCAACAACCCATAATTGTCCCACTGCTGGGCTCGGGGTCTCCTCTCACAATATGAGGGGTACAGGCCATAGTCTACCACGCTGGCCAAGTGCGGATTGGTAGACTTCACACACCTTTGAGAACTCATTTGGCTTACCTTACGTGAATACACAATACCTGGTCCACTTTCCTTAACACGTCTTTGATTGAAACCATAGTACCTTCCGTCGCTTCAAGACGAATACACGAATTAATTATTTGAAACAAGTGGCAAATACCAAACAAAAAGGCAAAATATTGTGAAAAGTGTACTGATTCATCGGTCAGTGACTGTAACAGTCAATTGTAGTAGAGTGTCTGACATTACATTCTTTTACAATAATAGTTCGTGGTTAGTGATTCAATTACTGTGAATTGTAAAAGATAACAAAATGACTATGTTAACAAGTTCACAGCATCTCATCGCGGTAAAAGAAGATTGTGCTGTGGAGCCACCTAAATCTTCTATCACAACAATCTGCTATCTTCATTGGAAAATGATTCTAAGTGAATTTATATCAACAGCTTTTCTGCTATTCTTTGGATGCATGACGTGCGTGCCTCTAGAAGAAAATAATCTGCAACCTCTTTATTCTTCTGTTGGATTTGGAATGGTCGTGATTTTCAACATACAAGCATTTGGACATATTTCTGAAGCGCACATGAATCCGTGTGTAACGGTCATAGCTATTTTATGGAAGAAGATGTCGGTGACACTGGGATTGTTCTACATAATGGCGCAGTGCGCAGGCGCGGTTGCTGGCTATGGCGTGTTAATTGGAGTCACATCAACGGAGACAAAGATGACAGGAATTTGTGTTACACAACCAGATGAAAAGTATTCAGTGATACAGGCATTAACGATTGAATTAATTTTAACTACAGCTCTCTCGTTTTTAACTTGTGCTGTGTGGGATCCGGTGAACAAAGACAACCAAGAGTGTAATTCCTTAAAGTTTGGTTTTACTATAGTCGGTTTGTCTTTAGCGGGAGGTCATTTGACGGGTGCTAGTATGAATCCTGCTAGGTCTCTGGGCCCGGCTGTTTGGGCTGGACAATGGGGCAAACACTGGATTTATTGGGTTGGTCCTTTATTGGGAAGTGTTCTGACTGCTTTATTTTACAAACACGTCATGTGGCTCAGAATGGAAAATTACTAGCAACCGAAAAGCATATTAAATAGCTTCGCACGCGGAAATTATGCTTATCATATTTATCCCCTATTTCACCCCCTTGGGGGTTGAATTTTGAAAAATAATTCCTTAGTGGATGCCTACGTCATAAGAGGAATACGTGTGCGAAAATTTTTAAGTTTCTAACCCTAGTTTTTTTTAGGGTTTGGCCTGTGCGTTGATACATATAACAGTCAATTACCTTTGTGCGATTTATATACAGAAGATAATAACTTAAATTATATTAAAAGTTAATTAAACAATTTTTAATCGTATCATTACACATCTATCAAATAAAGGTTCAGAGAAAATGTTTAATAGAATACCTACTGAAAATAAATTCGAAACCCTAACGATTCTGTAGTTTTAATAAATATTTATATCCATACCAAATTAAATTACAGCTTTCTAGCACTAAGTGTCTCTGCGCTTTGCTTCGGACAGACGGACAGACGGACAGACGGATGGACAGACGGACGGACGGACGGACTTGACGAAACTCCTTCCAATTTCACTTCGGAACCCTAAAAAGAGTTTTTGACGCAAAGTGATAAATACTTTAGTCCGTTTTTCAGAGGAGTCTTATTTGGTGAACAATCTTACAGTGCCTTTTAATAGTAATTTAATAATCAGACACTTTGATTGACACTGATTGACTTGATTGACCAGACAATGAAAGTAGTGGATTGATTAAGACATAAGACTCGTATAACAAAATGGAATAACTATATGCATACTTTTCAAAACAGTATCTTTTAATGTTGTGATATCCGATCTACAATATGTATCGTGAAAGAAATCAGAGATACGACCTATGAAATATAGGTAAAGAAGGTAGATACAAGATACATACATACACATTCATCCTATATTTGAACTCAGTTACTTTAACACACTCTAAAAGGACCAGTAGATATACTCGCCATTTCACTCAGTCAGAATCAACTTTTACCGCCTGGCCACAGGACATTCGCCATAGCAAAAATTTGCGCGGTGCGAATGGCGGAGCATCTAGCGACCAAAACAAATGTATATAAATGTACCGAGTAAATCGCGGGGGCGATTAAAACAAAAGCATGAACCAGTATGGCGAGCGCAAGCCATAGAGTCGAGCGGCAGACGCGGCGAATAGTGCAGAACCAAATGAGCAAATGAGTTTATTGTTTTCACCGCGAAAAAATGTACACTTTTAGTACCGGAATACTATTATACTTAGCTAGGCCAGCTATTCGAAAGTGGCCACCTATAGCATAAATATGAACATGAAGTGAAGAGATTGTGGAAAGAATTAAAAATCATTTCTATTCAAATCGCTTTGTTCTCACTTGTTCGATTCATTTTAATAGTTAAACCGTCGAACCAGTGAGATTTTTTTGTCATTTTTTCTACCGTGAAACTAAATAATTAATTTAAAAATAATTCTACTCAAAAGGGATGATCCATTCGCCTCTTATTTTTATATCATGTTCTCCACAATATCTTCCAAATATTGTCTTTAGCCAAAAAATTATTATTTTCTAAGCAATTTCGAGATAACTTTGATCTCAAACGCCATTTTGAGAATATGACGTCATTGTACTTATTATATACGGAAGTTCAATAAACTTCAGTAGACCGATAGTATTGAATATAGTTTAGTGACGTCACGTGACGTTTATGGTGGGAAGTTTGTTAATGATTTTTATTTTTTTATCATTTGTTTTTAAATTGAAGATTATTATTGTGAGTATATTTTTTTCATGAATATTAAGGTTATATCTATGAAATAAAATTGAATCCTAAAGTTAGTCAACATCCTGTGTCGCCCCGCCCGCTGCGTCGCCGTTCGCGCCTCCCGACCCCGTAGCAACGTTAATTGGGAGCGGCCAACAACCTTTATTTGCGAGACAATTTGGCACAACTTTCCACGTCCATCCACATGGATTGAATAAACATTTGTTTGAGCCGTATTTAGTCAAATTAATGCCTAATTAGTACACAGTACCTACCTATCTACTATATATTATGGCACATTTATGTACTATTGTGTCTTTTGTGCTAATAGTCTAATTAAAAATCGACATCGAAACAAACCTTCACTATCCAATTTAAATTTGACATATAAGTAATTACTATATGCGCTTAGGGTACTACTCGAATAGGGTCTGCTTAACTTTCTTTACCAGTAAATGTAACAATTGCGGTTAAAATCCATCATGGAAATATCTTATGTTTCCACTGAAGCACTGCTCAGAATTACGAAAATATTACATATACTTCTTCTGCAAATAATTATCTTCACCACAGCAATCGAGATTGAGTTCCTACCGAAAGAGGAACCTAGAGGAGGAGATAAACCTAGGAAATCTGGAGAGCGAGCTTTCTCAGCCTTGTTTAATCGTAACGTTTTCCCAGAAGCGAAGCATGTATAGGTATCAGGTATCGGTAACAATGAAGACAAGGTAAGCCTCGACAAACAGCAATCGAGATCGGAACGCGCCACACGTTCGAAGCTTATGTCGCGTACAACTCGTACAAGTTAATCTAAAGGGTCTGTATTTATCGACTCGCTGGGCCATGAAATGGGCTCTCTGCTTGTTTTGTACATGATATTCAATGAACTGACGAGCACTGTATTGTAATGGAGAACTTCACGGGGTGAAAATAAATTTTCCTGCATGCGTATGGGTTATAGGGACATGATTCTTAAAATTGCCGTACACGTATTAAGGGATTAAATTGAGTGTACCCGTTCTTACTAATAAGTGATTGTAGCCTACAAAAAATATAAATATATTTTTCGGGAGTGTTTATAAAAGAGTTAAAAAAAATAGAAGAAAGTGTTATAGCGAGATGAAGTGAGGTGATTTGAGATATCCCTTACTTGGCCGTCGGGCAATAAGGAAAAGAGATGTGAGGTGAGGAGACGATACAAGATGAAGAGAGTATTACAAAAAGTTACGGGTCGGTGATCAGACCTTTCAAGAACAGACAGACAATTTAAAAAGAAATGAAAGAGGAATTTAAAACAGTAATTTAATTATTTTAAGGATAGTGCATGAGTATTTCTGTAATTTTTCGCAATATTTACTTGTAAGTACCTACTTATTGCGGTTTCAATAAAATTACTGGAAGGTTTTAAAGCATCATTAAAGCGATATTTCTTCAGTATAGATTTCCCGATATATTTTGTCACATGAACAAAACTATATACACAATTAAGTCAGAAAGGAATTTGCTGAAAAAATAGTTTAGTTCAGGAGTTCTAGATGGCGTTGTAGTATAATGATAAAAGTTTCTAATTATAACTTAATTTCCAGAGATAATATTATATTCGAGCACTACTTCATCAATGTTTTGTCATGACATTGTCACGTTAAACTACCGTCCGTAAACCGACTTTACAGACAACCATTTTTTTCATAGATCATTCTCCTTGTGTTGGTATCGTTTTGTCTCCTCTGATAATAAAATGCATACACTAAAGAAGCTCTGTAAAGGCTATTTAACTTTTATATTTAAAATATTTTAGGCCTTCCTTTAAGTACTTAGAAAAGAATAGATACGTACTTTTTATGTGAATCTAATAATTAACAATTGCATGACCTTTGCTCTATGTACAGGTAGATAATTATAGTCTTCTACCAAGAAAGGAGAATGCCCATAGCCAGTACTCTTAAAAAAATAATTGTGTCACAATGGTTTTTGGACAAAAAATTTAATTAAAATATTTCAAGTATTTTACCCTATTTCCTAAAAAATCCTTATTGGGAATAATTTTCTGAAATTAATAAGTAACTTTACTTCCGTTTTACAAAAGAAAACCATTGGGCCATTTATGTTTGGATAAGGGCCAATCAGGAATCTTTTAAGATCCTTCGGGCCAATAGGTTGCATTGATTCGATTATAATTAAGCCACAACAGTTATAGTATAATATATCCATGACAACAAACTAGATAACGTAAGGGGACTGTCAAATGAATTAGAAAATTATTATAATCAGCCAGGAGTAATAGTGTTCTGTGATTATAATACATTACAAACTACATGGTGTTTGGGGACTGTCAAATGAATTTGAAACTTAAAAGATCGACATTACATACGCAATCGACTTTAATTCGCCTGCATAGAGTCCATATTACTGTGAGTTTACTATAACCTAAATACAAATTAATTTTGTTTAAAATCTCTTATTTCCTACTATTAACATTGACTAAAGTTAGTATGTGTAATTTATTACGATAACATAATCAAATAAAGGTATTTTTATCAAGACACAAAAATGTTTAAGTCAGTACATTTCTCCATACTAAATGGGCATTCTCCTTTTACAAATATTCTGAGCAGGTAATTGGAATTTATCCGCACGCAGAATGAAGTGTTGGCATCTCTTTAACAAGGTCTAAAAATACGGGATGATACCGTGGTAAATAATATACTAATCGAAACATCTAATCTTCAACGCATTAATAACTAGATGATTAACAGAAAATTCACAACAACAAACTATAACAATAAAGATAACATAAGGAGTCGATAGGCCCCCTTTCCCTGCATAGAAGCACGTTAGTTTCCCAAAATGTGTGAATAACTCCAAAAGGTCCAAAAGTTCTCCTCAATTAGAAAAATATACAAAACTCGAATTAGTCTCCATAGGTTTACCTAAAAATACGTCGAAGGAGCGAGGAGTGTTTAGATAAAAGATACTTGCAATAAATAATACAGCATTTGGTTGTTAATGTACATTAGTATTTAAGCAATATAGACTTTCGTGTCGATATAATTAATAGGGATGTTGACACTAACTATAAATTAATATAAATTTATGTCTAAAATATTAGTGGTAACATTTAAAGGCCTAAAATATGATTCTTTTATTGAAATCAATCACAATAAATTAAATATCATTAATTTAAAATGTTAAAAATTGTACTCACTGTCACGTGACCTCAAACGCCATTTTGAGAATATGACATCATTGGAATAATTCAGTAGACAGACAGTATTGGATATCGGATATTGACGTCACGTGACGTTTTTGGTGGGAAATTTCATAATGAATTTTATTTATCAATTTTTGTTTTTAAATTGAAGATTATTATTTTTATAATATTTTTTTCGTGAATATTGAGGTTCTATCTATAAAACAAAATTGAATCCTAAAATTAGTCAACATCCCTATTTAACCGTTTCAGCACTGGATGTCACTGTTATCTCAAAGAGAATATATGTATTTAAATGGACAACAATACACTGCTCTTTATATTTCTAAGAACGTTCCCGTGTGTTTCCACTCCACATGCTTGCGATCTCGTTAAAATATTTACCGGCATGTGAGCGAGCTGCACGGCGATGTGAATTTACCGCTTATGGGCAAGATGGAAAATATAATCCTACCCTCTTTCTTTCCTTAGTGTAATCCACACTAAATTGAGTGTAATTTTATATTTTTTTGATTTGACTTGCTAACCGATTACAATTCATGAAGTATGGAGATTCGAGATTTGTCACAGATCCATGTCTGAAAATTTTTAATCGATTTTGAACACCTTGCTGCACTGTTTTATTAATTTCAAGTAGTTGGTATACCGAAAAGTCGGTGTAAAGTTACTTTCAAAATTGAACCCGAATATAGTAGTTATTTTAATCATAACATTATAACATTTTCTACAGGCAAAAAGTATTTAACTATATAAAAATATACGCAAATTAAAGCTCTTCCATCATTAATCATGAGAATGTCAAAAAAGTTTGAAACTCAAAGATTCATCTTCACCAAATTCAACTACACTTCCTGTCATAATTTCGATAGCCATCTTGGAAAATGGTGTCATTTGTAACCGTCCAGCGTTATATCATATCTCAGCGTTAATTATCGCTTGGATGAAACTCAAATATTATGATTGATTCATTTTTCGCATTCATCCCTGAAGGCGTCATTACGAAAAGTTAAATAACAAATTTCAGTTTTCCTTGACTTTTTTAACCGACTTCAAAAAAAGGAGGAGGTTCTCAATTCGACTGTATTTTTTTATGTTTGTTACCTCAGAACTTGGGACTGGGTGAACCGATTTTGATGATTCTTTTTTCAATCGATTGCTGGTGCTTGTCATGTGGTTCCACATACATTTTAGCGAGATCTGACAATGGCATCCATGTCAAAAGCATATAAGTCTTAAATTTGCATTAAGTATGTGCGCGATAAATGGACGAATAACTCAATATCACGCCAACCGAATTCGATGATTCTTTTTTTTATTGGATATACTTCATTTGAAGTCGGTTCTTTTTTGTTAAAATTTTAGATTATTGCTTAACGTGTGGTGAACTCATAACTATGCTTTATTATACCCTTGAAATTAAATGGCATTTATTAGAATGTTTTTGTACAATAATGTACATACATGAATGTATACAAGGGTACATTGAGTTCATAGATTTTTTTCCAACCACGGCAGACTGCTTAAACAAAAATCAGATATATTATTACACCATTTCCTAGTTTCTCTCTAAATATTTAATATTACGCTGTAAGTATTTAATATACTAAAACCTTGCACATACTTACATTACAGCTTTGGGTTAATTTACTTTACACGTGAAATCTACATACTTATCTATACCAATATTATAAAGAGGAAAGATTTGATTGTTTGCATTGAATAGGCTACGAAACTACCGGACCGATTTGAAAAATTCTTTTACTGTTGGAAAGCTACACTATCCCCGAGTAACATAGGCTATATTATATTTTCAAAAAAGTTAGGGATCCTTAATAAAACTCCAATAATGTAACCCAAGGTGTAAAAAATAAGAAGACCGAAGCAAAGCGAGGGTGGTTACTCGTTAACAAATAATAAGTTATGTCATGACAAAATTATACATTACTCAAGAAAAAAGATTTAACTATCACATAAATGTCTGCACGTTGACAGAGTCACTACCAATAAGGCTAAATGTGTAAATAAGAAATTATAGCAAGATTAAAAACTAAATAAAAATATGAATGAAAAATTAACGATGAATGACTAATGAATAGGGATGAATAAGGATGAATGATAAAAGATTTTAAGAGGGTAATTAATTAAGCATAATTAATTCTCGTATTTTTGGAAAGATTAGGCTGAAGGTTTAGCCTTTACCTTTACGATGAACAATGAAAACTAAAGGTAACTGATGAAGAAATATCAATCATTGCTGACTGAAGGAGGATGAATTATGGAGATTATCAGTCAATGATTATTTCTTAAATTTAAAGGATGACAGGTCATTATTCAGACTATATTATCATGTATATATTTTTTTCTATTGGTAGCACTATATTACAAGCATGAGAAATCTCTCTACGAGTCCGTTTCGCTCTAATAGAACCCTCGTCTTAATTAGGGTCGAGTGTTTGTAATGTGATGGTATTACACTCATACGATAGAGAAGGAAATTCTAATAGTCGTTGGAAAATTTTTATAAGGTTTCCTATCATTTTATTTATTTGTTTAATTTTAATATTTTATGTTGATTTTATAGTCATAGTATTAAGATACTGCTTATTTCTTATTAAATTTCTACTAGCAGATATAACACTAAATAAACTAAAACGCTGAGTTATAAAATTATTCAGGCACGATTCAAACAATGGAAAACTATATAAATATACTAAATAACATACAAACTAAAGTAAATACCTACCTAATGAATTACTTTTACCAGAACAATTAATATTTACGAATAAATATGAATAGCCTATAATGAATATAATTTGGAAATCTAAAATTATTTCAATCATTTGTATAGAATTGATTGAATCGTTGCTACACGGTTTAGATCCGATCAAGTGCCGTCTCTCGACCTAATTCAGAGACGAGCTCGAGAATCGAGCAACGATAGGAAAAATGAATCCGTAAAGCTGATATAATCTTATTTAAGGCTGAAAATAGCACTGGATTTGTTGGGACTTCAACGGAACCCCTACGTTGGTTGATAGGTGTTTAAGCCGGTGTTAATAAAATGGTAGTAACTATCATAGTAAAAGATTCAAAATTCTAGTAAAAGATTCTATACTAGTATTATAAAGAGGAAAAATTTGATTGTTTGCATTGAATAGGCTCCAAAACTACTGAACCGATTTGAAAAATTCTTTCACTGTTGGGAAGCTACACTATCGCCGGGTGACATAGGCTATATTATATTATCAAAAAAAATTAAGGATCCTTATGAAATTTTGCACACAGGTAGATCATAATCTGTAATAAGATATATTATTGTATTTAATATTTCGGAAAACGGGGGAAAAGCCGCAGGCTGAGTGCTAGTTTCAATAAGCAAAGCCACCTGATGGCTAATGGTGTCAGTCGTCTATGGACATCAGTAACACAGCATCAATCACACGTTGCCGGCCAGAAAGGAAGCGGGAAATGCATTATTTCCGAATCTTCAACACTGCAACCGAAACACGAAAAAACATTAAAACAAAACCAAAGATTTCATACTGACTTACACTTTTTAAACGCACATGAACTTATGCTCCGTATCATTTTTGGACCTCGGTCTAAAAATCAGTCGGTAAGTACATTATATTAGTTCACTGTCGGTCTCTAAAAATCGCTTTGGTTCCAATTGCAACTCTTAGCAGCTTAGATGAGACATCACTAGCTACGCAATAAAAGAAAAAGGTGTTTTACATTGTTCTGCTAATAAATCGGTTACGTATGCCGTTGCGGTAGTCTCGACCTGATTTCGACCCGAGAGCTACCTCTTAGAGGTTTCAGTGGAGAGAGATGAATGCGCAGTTGAAAAGGAAATTAATCCGTGACCCTTACTTTTCATAGCGCTGTAGGAAATCCGGTTTTACTAAAAGGTTTCAAGCAATCCCGTGTTTATTACTGATTACGTAATCTGTCTTGTTCTTGTAAGCTGAGAAACATCAAAACATTAACTTTATGAACAACTAACATGTCGAATTAGAGGTATTTTAATCCTGATAATTTTCTAACTAGAAACTGTAATGAAGTGTAGAAATATTTCAACATCTCGTAATAGCCCGCTATACCTAATTTGTAATTCGGCGAGCCCGAGGATTTACAAAACTATACGTTTACTTAATCGTATAGCGCTCGATAGAATTGATTCGGAAAATATCTCCTTTAAATCTTTCAAGTGTTTTTGGACGAATTTTTAAATACCAAGAATCGTGCTCAAAGGCTCACTAGCTTCAAAGCGGAGTGAAAATAGAATTGTTGAACTGAAAATCGCCACTTACAAATCCCTCGTCGCCGTTTTATAGGGCTCTTCCTTCTGTCGATTCGTTTCAAAACGTGTTAAGAGCGTATTTATTCCTTCTTTTGGAATTGAAATACAACTTAATTTTTTTTATGATCTAAAAGTAAAAATAGTGCACATCTTTACGTAATCATCATTATAAGAAGTAGGATGTTTGTTTATTCAAAAGGAATTGCAGCAGTTATAACCTGACGTTTTGAACGTTGGGCTATAATGCGGTAACCTGAGATCAAATCCTACAGACATTTTTAATTCCAAAGATAGTTAAGTATGTGCGTACTTAAAGGTGGTGCACAAAATAATGATAATAAACGTGGTGAGGAAACCTTGCATACCTAACAGATCTCCAGTGTTCGCAAAGATATGTGAAGTCTACTAATCAGTAAAGCACTATATGGTCTATAGTCTGTACCCTGTACCCTTCAAATGGAGGTCAGAGGAACTCTGAGCCCACTTGTGGGAAAGTTGTAGGTAATGATGACGATGATAAGATTTGTTTATGGAAATAGCCGAGCTGACGATCCATCTGGTGGAAAGTGGCTATCGTTGCCCATGGACATCAGCGACACCAAAGAAATCACCGATGCGTTACCAATCAAGAAAGAGAGAAAAAGAAAGAACGAAATAAATAAAGAAAATTAAGAAGGAACAAAAAACATTCGGCATCAAACAGTTGAAAAATCTACATAAATAATCCTCAAAATAACTAAGTACGAGTACCTACAATGAACCTACTATAAGGATACATCCAATAACAGTACAATATCATACCAACCATTCACCTTTTCACTCATTCAACATTCACTCAAACGTCACTACTACATGAATTGCATTCGATCTCATCATTCGAGCCACATGCATTCATTAAAAAATATCTCGCGAAGACTGCAACCGAAAAGCACTCTCTTGCTGGCGGTGCTCATGGTAAAACAGTATAGAAATAAAAGCCAAACTGTGTTGGAACGAGTACCCTCGCTGGATCATTTGATTGTTCAGGTCTGTACGATTCATTAATCCGTATGGTTATGCTTCTATGATAGCATACTAATTTCTTTATGAACACGTATTTCATGTAAATTCTGCTGCCTATCGAATAGAACATTTATCAAGTATTAATTTTGTTTTAATCATTTCTTGTTCTAAGTTTACCCTTTCACTACCTACAACCTTCCTACAATGAAGCCAAACAGCTTCAATGCTCTGATCGAATAGTAACTTTGTTAACTCGTTGATTGGAGGCACCTGCGGGAAAGTGCCGCTGGGGATGTAGATAATATGGTTACGTACACGTTAGCTCTCTCAATCAACGGGAATCCAGTGGTTGGAAAATTGTAAGCCCTCGGGGTTCATGTACAAATGTTCCTAAGTTAACATAGCTTGGATTACGTGAATTTAGTATCGCATTGCATGCATTTGCTTATGATTCTATCTTTGCTTGTTATTATTAGTGCAAGCTTTCTGCTCCAATTTTTGACATATTTTGAATCCAACGTAAGTCTGTGCTTTACGAGGGCTACTCGTCATGTCTGATAAAGTCAATCATATGAGCAATCAGCCAGTTTTGTGTCCTGCTTTCCGATGAGCTAGCTCTGATTTGTGGCAATTTTTTGAAGAAGAGGTTCCACAAACTTTCCAAAGACAGTATTATGATACTCAAAAATACTGGGTTTCGCTTCTTTTTCTCAGAGAAACATCACAGATTAGCCCGAATATACATATTATAAAAACTCTTGAGAACGGACTTCCATTCCCAGATAGTTTTCCAGCTTATAACAATGTCAGATTAGTTTAATTAGAACCCCATCAGATATTTCTGATTAACTATCGAACCCCATTTAGCCAGGCTGTAAAGACTCTGGTCTGTAGATACTACTAATTGTAAAAGCTATGATGATTAATTTTGAATGACTTTTTAATACAAATTATGTGTATGTGTATATGCCTAAATGTGTTCAAAATCTACATGATATCAGGATTCAATGACATAAAATGATTGTGGCTTGAAATATCTTTTCTACGACAATTTATGATAGGTAAATTGATCAAAAAGTTCTCTTAGAAAATGAAATATTGTCATCATTTATTTCAGAGTCTTAACATAAATTGTAACAGGCGAGTCTGTGACTGTGTACAAGACTTAAAACTTAGTAACATAAGCTTACCAACATTGTTTCAATTTGAGAACTTACTTTGGAAAACAAACTTTAAATCCGTACAATAAAGTTGAAACCTTTTTGGAAGTTTTCCGTTCTCAATAGCGCATTTCAAATAAAACCATATCTCATTCGAATAAAGTCTAAATTCGATTAATATAATCTTTTTATCTGCATATTTTCTTCTCGTCAAAATTTAGTTGGGCCGTTCAACGAAGTTTTGAAGTTTGTGTTTTCAAGTATAATGGTACACTGCTCGAATATAAAATCATATTTGGCGTCGTAAAAGTAGTCTTGCAAACATTGTAATATTATGGTATTGGTTTTCGACATCATACCATGTATAATTCCAATCTTCCAATACAGTATGCAGCGGGTGTACTATGTAAAGTAAGTCTAGTGTCTATTATCAAGGTATCGTCAGCGTCTTCGTTTGCTTACAGACAGTTTGGTGCCGCATCGCAAACTGTCGAGTGGTAGCCGAACTGAAGATGTTCATTCTATAGATAATTATGGTGGGAACTACTAAGGTTCATTAACTTTAATAAAACGCACGATGTTAAGGTAAACATCATGCTTGACAAGTAACAATTACGGACAATATTTGCATGTATTTATTATAACGACGGTGGAAAGGAGAAACCCTTGAAGCGACAATTTTGGAACTTTACAGGAGAGCCGATCAAAGTTTTTATTTTCAGAAAAAAAATCATAACTAATTACAATTTCAAGTTAGAGCGACAGGAAAAAAAATAGTTTTTTTATTTTTTATTTACTATCTTCTAATTAAACTTAGAAAAATATGCTAGCATGATAAAAGGATTTATGCGTCGCTTAATTATTTTATGGCAAATACAGCGGAAGGAAAAACACATTAAATGCAACTTCAGTATTTTGACAAACACAAGGAAAAACACATCAGCAGCAAGCTATGCATGATATGACAAGGGGGAAAAACAACTTAAGCGTATCGAGCATAAGACACAGGGTTGTGGAAAAACCTGTTAAGAAACAAAACCATAGTATGCTAAGTAGAGGAAAAATACGATAAGCGCTAGTTATGTAATAATGCAATGTTATATTTATAACTGAAGTCCCTACTTTGTTTCCCAAAGATACCAAAGAAAGAAAAATAATATTGAGATAAAACAGTGTCTTTTATTGTTTTAAAAGCTTACTGGTACAACATCTTGCACTAAAAAAGTGGGAAAACACAAACTTTAAACGAAGTGTAGGTACATACGTTACTATCTCCATGAGCGATCAAACAATACTACAGATATTATAAATGACCAACGCGGATACGCATTCTGTATTGCAAACGTATATTGATCTTATAAACCTAACTTTCATTATTAGAGACTTTAACACTCATAAATTCAGAATCGGGAGGGCGAGCAACTGTCCCAAGGTGGTATCGGGTTTCTCGTCCACAAGTCCCTCGTCAACAATATAGTGCTATGCGCCGACTTTGACACATCCCGACGATGAGGTGGAGGTTACGTATGAGGAAATTAGTAGAGCCATACAGGTTTCTAAATCTAATTTCACAGATGTGATGGAGGACTTCAACGCAAGCGTCGGCATGCGAAATGGTGACGAAGAGAAAGTGGGTCTTTTTGGCATTGGATGTCGGAACCAACGAGGCTAACTTTCTCGAGAAGGAGAATCTCAATATGATGAACTTCTTCTTCAAAAAGAAGCCTCAGCGCAAGTGGACTTAGATTAGCCCTGGTGGTTCCACAAATAGTGAGATAGATTTCATTTTGGCTGACAAACGGCACATATTTAATGATATCTCAGTGATTAGCAGGCTTAAAACTGGGAGCGATCACCGAATGGTAAGAGGCACATTAAATGTACAGGACATTTGAAAACTAATGAAATCTACTCTCCGCCCAACACCTGTCTAAATCCAAGGCTCCGAGAGCTTTCAGTTGGAGTTACAGAATCGTTTCGCGTGCTTAGATTATTGTGATACAGTGGACGAGTCGAGTAGCAACAGTCCGCGAGGTACCTAGGGTTAAAAATGTTTAAAACTCGCCCCCGTGGTAGGTCTCAAATACTCTCAGAACATACACTTGGTCTTATGAGGGATAGATGAGAACTATGTGTGCAGTCTCCAGCCTATGTGGCAGAGTACAGGCAGCTCAATAAGCAGATCTCGCAGAACAGCCGACGTGGCTTGCATTCTCATAACACAAGGCGTGTAAAAAGCACAATAGAGCAAAATCACAGCTCAAAAGTGTTCGCCAAAGATTGCGGATTGAGCAAAGCCAACTGACCGAGTCCGGCATCGTAATTTCGTCAAAACCCCGAAGTCCTGGGAGAAGTTGAGACGTACTACAGACATTTGTTTACCTCTTCATACACTCCTGTCACCAGATAGGCAAATGACAAGCGAGCTAAGTTGACCCAACACTACACCGGAGATATCACGGATGTCAGTCTGTATGAAATTAGGGGGGCCCTGAATCAGCTAAAGAACAACAAGACACCGGGCGATGACAATTATATTATTATAAGCCTATATTGCTAGTGCTCTAGCAGTTGTTTGATTCCGTTATCAGTTGTGGTACTACCCCGGAAGCGTGGAGCAGAAGTGTAGTGACACTGTTCTTCAAGAAGGGTGATAAAACCCTATTGAAGAAGTATAGGCCCATTCCACTTTTGAGCGTCGTTTACGAGCTGTTTTCAAGGGTACTCACTAATCGCATAGCACGCAGAATTGACGACTTCCAGCCTCCCGAAATAGCCGGATTCCGAAGAAGCTATAGCACCATGGACCACATACATACACTCAGGCAGGTGATGCAGAAGTCCGAAGAGTATAACCTGCCACTATATGTAGGTTATGTGGACTATGAGAAAACCTTCGATTCTATTGAGACCTGGGCGGTGCTGGAGTCTCTTCAGTGGTGCCAGCTCGACTGTCGGTATATCGAGGTGTTGAAGTGTTTACAGATATACAAATTAGCCATCATGTCAGTTCGATTAAACTACAGAAGCCCCATTCAATTGTAGAGGGGTGTCAGGCAAGGGGACAGTATTTCCCCGAAACTGTTCACCGCTGTGTTGGAAGATGTGTTCAAGCAAATGGAGTGGAAAGGGCTCGGCATTAACATTAATGGTGAATACCTCACACAACTTCGATTTGTCAACGATAGAGTGATCCTGGCGGAATCGCTGTAGGACCTCAGTATAATGCTTGTAGGGGATCTGAACAGTGCTTCACAATGGATGGGTTTTAAGATGAACTGGGATAAGACAAAAATCATGTCTAACGTCCATGTCACACCCATACCGGTAGTTGTTGACGGCACTGCTTTCGAAGTTGCCGACGAGTACATTTACCTGGGACAAATGATCCAGATGGGTATGTCCAACTTCGAGAAAGAGGTCACTCGAAGAATCCAACTCGGCTGGGCAGCGTTCGGGAAACTACGACATATCTTTTCATTCAAAATTCCTCAGTGCCTGAAGTCGAAAAATGTTCCAGTAATGTGTGTTGTCACTGCCAGTGTTACCGTATCCGAGACCACCTTTTATCAAAGACCACCTTTTACTGTTAGCCTCAGTCGAAGGCTCAAAGTCACACAGCGCGCTATGGAACGAGCAATGTTATATTTCACTACGAGATAAGTTTCGTAACGATGAAGTCCGTAGGTAAGCGAAAAAAAGTTATATAGCTCGCAGAGTTAGCCGGCTGAAGTGGCAATGGGCAGGCCACATCGTTCCATGGACAGATAACCGATGGGGTCGAAAAGTACTCGAATGGCGGCTACGTCTCGGTAAAAGGAAAACTGGTCACCTCCCCGATCAAGTGGACTGATGACCTAAAAAAGACAGTGGGAAGCCGCTGGATTCAGAGGGCCCAGGACCGTTCGGAGTGTGAGGGGGAGGCCTATGTCCAGCAGTGGACTTTAAAAGGCTGTTAGATAGATAGGTAGAAATTATGTATCAAATTATTTTAAATCACTACCATTTCAGCCTTTTCATTTTTCATTTCAACCTTGCTAACACTATGTAAAATTTTCAAAACAAAACAATTAAGCTAGTATTAAGAGACTTTAACTTGAATGAAGCGCCATGTCACATATCATTTCCTTATATAAGTGACGCCACTTACACAAAAGAGACCGAAATTCATTGCTTGTAGCGACAAGACTTGTTTTGAATAGTTAATTTAAATATACAATTTCGTAAACAAGGCTTACTCTAACAAACTATCGTCTTCATTTATGAAGTCAGCAAAATTAAATGAACCGACGTTTCGGGAATAAAAGACGATGTCAGTTAATTTAAATATTTATGTCTTTTTTGTGTGTGTTTACTTTAACCGAAGCCACTGCTTTTTACAGCGATTGCCAAAACAACTGAAATCCTATGACAAATAAGTAGGGAAAACACATCAACTACATGATACAAATAGAAGGTACGCAAGGAAAAACGAATGTAGTGACTGGGCACCAACAAAATAGACGTAAGGAAAAACAACTTTAGTGTTTAAAATAGCATTTCCTATGATGAAGAAAAACGATTTCAGTAACCTATAATATCCGAAACAAAAAAGGAAAAACACATCAAATAAAAATCTAACTATAGAGACAGTACTTCAAGCGGAAGATGGACCAAATTTGCTATAATTCGTTGTCACTTCATTTAGCGTCTGAAAAAATAGAGCCTAAAAGTGCCATTACTTGAAGCGACAAAAAAGTGGTCAGATCGCCACGAAACCAAGACCAATCGACGCAGAAAAAATCGCTGATTTCAAATATGTATATAACTCATTTTCGACCAAAGTGTCGCTTCAAGTGTTTTTCCTTTCCACCGTCGATAATATAATTCGTTGTAAATTATACCCTGTTTCTAATTTTATTAATAGTATTTATTATGATGTAACTTGTATTAAAACAGAAATAAATAATTATGCAGTAATACAAAGTCCTTTAATTACCTACATTTCAAGTATCAAGACATCTTTGATTTTTATCAACCATTTCATTTTAAGCGTTAAAAACAGGGTATTTTTCAAACTTGAAAACCAACAATTTGGTAGCTGAAATTTACGAAGTTTGTAAAGGAAAAAGCGTCGCACTGACATTCCGATTTCCCCTTTCTGATTCTGGTGTAGTTTCGAATACGGCAGTGCCGGTTCGTTTTACTGACAGACAACCCATGCATCCGGCGACATTCAGGTATATTATATTTACCGGAAATATTGTCTGTGTATTGGCCGGGAATATTAACTGTGTATTTACAATATTCCATTGTCTGTCTATAGCTGACTTTTATATATGTGTGGCATATTATTATGGTCCAAAATAAGTTTAGAAAGGGCAAAATTGGTCTGAATTGTATTTAAATATGTAGGTAGATAAACCTAGCTGAGATTGTATTTAAATATGTATGTAAACTAGATTGTATATAAACCTAGCTGTGACATATTTTAATGTAATAACCATTGGTGAAATAAATAAATAAATAAAATCATGAATTATTAACGTATTGAAATGTACTATTCCCGCCTTGCGGAATACGAATGACACATATTTTTAAACGACTTCAAAAAAGGAGGAGGTTCTCAATTCAAATGGTTTTTTTTGAGTGAGATGTGACCATGGCATCCATGAGAAAACCATATACCTAAGTCTTTTTGCATTAACTTTGAGCGCGATATCACTCCAACCGATTTCAACGATTCTTTTTTTATTGTTATTGGAAAGGATGTACTTCATTTGAAGTCGGTTTTTTTTGTTTAAATTTTATACTACTAAGTACTAATAATAACCAATACTGGAATATAATGTTTTGAATTTGCACATTGGATATTATTTGGAAATTTCAATTCTAGTTTTATAGAAGTAAAAATATTTTTTGTAGAATTTTCGTCTCTCTGTCTGTATGAGCAAGCATCACTCAAAAACTATTACGCAGATTTATATTATAATTATGTATCTTATTATATTTATCACACATAATATCACTGATCTTTATTTAGTAGACTTTTCATCCCTATTAAATATTATTTTTTACGTTTACACTTACCTAACCGCCTTCCCGGCTGATGGTAACTAGATATGTGGTCCAAAAGCCTATTCTTTCTTTTAATTATATATTTTAATTGGATCTGTTTTCGCGGAATTAGAGAGTTCAGAAAGTTAACATGGAAATTAATCAAGAGAATACCTAATATGCTTTGATTACTTTTGTGTAATCACTTCAATAAAAAATAAGACTCTAATTTATTTAAGAAACACTCGATCCTTTAAATAATAGAGTAGGGTAAACATTTACTTAATAAAGAGCCTGAGTAATAATTGTTTCAGTTGTGGTTAATAAAGAGCTAAAAAGGTATATTTTTAGAAGTGAAGCTACGACACGATAACAGTAGGTAGTTACTCTTTATATTCCCCGCAGACCAGTAGCTCGAGTGTGAGTTTCTAACATAAAACGGCTAAACGCAACTATCGCGTTAATCGAGATGACTCAAACATTTTAGTAAACATATTTTATGCGAGTGTGTTCCTTATACATCGTCAACGTTGAATGTAACTTAACATACGAGTGGAGGCATTTTGACGTGTGCGCGAGTGTAAGTTACTATTTTGTAGTTAACTATTGAAAAAATACGCAACCATAGTAGTAGAGTTACTCACTTGATGTTTGACAAGTGAAACGCATTTTTTGGTAATAGTTTATTTGATTTTATTAAGGATAGCCTCATTATTTACAATAAAATTACACATAAATTTTTCCTTCTCTTTGCATATTTATATTTTCAATATTTCCAATAATACAATACTATTTTGCTATTTTTAACTTGACAATGAAATGACAATAGTGTTATTCTCAAATACTATGGTAACCAAAACAGGGTTGCTCATCTACAATGTACAAATGTAGGGTCGCTAAACATTCATTTATTAAAATAGGCTTACAGTATGAAGTGAAAATTGATTAAGCAATATGTTGAATGGAGCAGCGCGTAATTACCTACTTTGCTTGGAAGATGTTGGCGGAAGCCCAGGCTCAAGATAAGCGCAATCATCAGCGAAAACAACGGCCTATATTCCGAGCCTCTTTTAAAGCATCCCATTATATCATCCCGATTCCCGACACATGTAAATAATCGAATGTCAATGAATAAAGTTTTGAATTTTCATGTACAAAGTTTTTTCGTATGCTCTTTATTTCGAAAATCCTAATTTTTACCTTTTCTATCATTGCATATAAATAAATTAATAAAATTAATTATTAACTTCTTTGCATAATTGGCCAATGAATTATATAAAAATTGAGAAATTGAAAAATCTACCATACGGGGAATACCCACGACCATCGAATTTCGAGTCCGAGCTCTTAGGCGCTACGCCAACTCAACTCGTGCTATATATGCATCTTCGTAATTAAAGTAATATTCATAAGGTATGAAACTTTTTTATTTTCATGTAATGTGCGTAACAAAAACGTCAAATGTTTGATATCATAGCATCACGATGCTATTGTTTTATCTCATTTCTTCTTTAAGTTTAAAGCGGAACACCTATAGCTCATTCATAAAAAAACATAATGCGCCTAAAATAAGTTTCACTTGACTGCCTCTGTAAGCTTAGTAATAGTGTACTTTTAAAATTAGATGAGTTGTAAGTGCAACTATGCTAATAACGAAGTGAGCAAACGAATAACTTTTCGTTGATGTTTAAGGAACTCACACTCGCATAAAATACGTGTACTAAAATGTTTGAGTCATCTCGATTCCCGTGATAGTTGAGTTTTTAGTTTTTTTTAGAAACTTACACTCGAGCTACTTATTTTAAAAGTACACTACTCCTAAGCTTACAAAGGCAGTCAAGTGAAACTTATTTTAGGCGCATTATGTTTTTTTATCAATGAGCTATAGCTGTTTCGCTTTAAGCTTAAAGAACAAATGAGATAAAACAATAGCATAGCATCTGTTACTATGACTACTATTATGTTTTGTTACTATGACGACCTATTACCAAACAATGCGTTTCACTTGTCAAACATCGCACACGTCAAAATACCTCCACTCGAATGGTTACATTCAATGTTGACTAAAAAGTTCACGTAAACGATATTTTGAAACTCACACTCGCAGTGTAGTTGTTTTAACTGTCCGCTAGAGGCGCTGACAATAACTCCATACATTTTGATTGCGTAGACGCAAACGCGTTGGTGAAGTAAATGCTTGCGAAAACTCACACTTGAGCTACAGAACAAACCTGTCATATCACAATCGTGGGCGAACAGAGCGTAACATTTCTCGCAAACCATTACCACTGGGTTTAAAAATTGTTCGCTTGTTGCTTTTACAAAATCAGCCAATTCAATGTTTGTGAAAGTATAAAACGTTAGTTGAAACACAGTAATTTCATAGATTTTTTGCTCGTGAGTGAATTTTGTAACCTGATAAAAAGGATCAAAAGTTTAGTATGTAGACAAATATCAGCTGTTTGGAAAATTGATACAGTTTTTACTAAAAAAGAGTAGGTATATTTATTTACTCGTACACATATATGAGGTAAATATAAAGAATTCATACCTATAATTCATCTACGTATACTATTAAAGGCAAAAGTGGTTGACTGATTTATCAACGCACAGACCAAATCCTTAGGGCTACAAACTTAACGCAAACCTATTCCTCTTATGACGTAGGAATCCACTAGGAAGGATTTTTCAAAATTCAACCCCCAAGGGGGTGAAATAGCTGATAAATATAATTTATGCGTGCGAAGCTGCGGGCAACAGCTAGTTTACCAATAAAAAGCACGGGCATTTTTATTCAGTAGGTATATTTTTAACGTGTAAGACACGTATCTTTTTGTACTAATTAGTAACTAATTGTTTGTATCAGGCTAGATATTTTCTTTTATATTCCCTTGTATACTTCAAACAAGGCTGAATATATTCAACACACTATTTTCACCGGCGGCGTCACCAAAGCTCTTATTATCACACATACAAGTACTGTCTCACCCGTAGCCTCATATCGTTGGTACGCAAATTTAATCAAAGCCTTTGATGGCACAACCTCACCCTTAGTGATTTAGGAGAGGTTGAATTTGGATTTTGATTAATAGGTTCTTTAATGGATTTCAAACATCAGGTATTGTATATGCAGGATAAACAAAGTTTGTCAACCCATTTATATGCTTAATAGAATGAGACGTCACTTTCCCGGGATCTGTTGTTATTTAGTTGTATAAATTGACGTAGCCTGTATGTGTATTTAGGATGTAATAGAATGTTGCTAAGATGAAATGAGGGGTCGAAGGTATTAGTAAAGAAATACATAGGTAGGTAAGATTGGTGAGGTCCAAAGGAATCCACCCATTTAGAGTTCAAGCCAGTCACCCCCATTCATGATGTACCCTGCAGATCTATCAACGACGCATCTCTCTCTGTGTGGCAATGCGTGTGGTCTTACTGATGTCAATGAGCAACGATCCCAAGTGCCTCATATTATGCTCGGTGGTTGGTTGTTTGGATAAAATAAACATTAGTAAAGAACATAACTCATATACATTTATGTCTTTTAAGATTTAATAACTATTTCAAATGAGTTTCATTTCAAAGTTGACTAAACAACTTTATTTCGAGAGGTCTAGTGGCCAATTATTCCCTGTTTTTATGTTATTATATTATTATGTACTTTTGTTTTGAGTAAAGAATCAGTAAATAAATATAAATCGTTCCATATTTGAAATTTTGATTTAGAATCTTTTACTCGTATAATCTTGGTATAATTTAATTTTAATGAGACTCCAAGCAGATAATCGGGATGAAATTGCGCAGCGAAATTGAACTCGGATAGAAGGCTTCGCGCTTCATAGGAGATTAGATTTAGTACGCGATACGGTCTCCGGTCTCCCTAGCTCGTCGTTGATAAAAGTAATGGATCAAAATATAATAACTTTATGATAGTGTTCATACACTATTAATTTATTTTGCATCAATATTATTATCGACTAGTAAATGCCTTCGCTTTGGTTAACTTTTGGTAATCCCACACTCGAATAAATGTATGGACGATAAGGATTGTATTGTAATTACTCGGAACAAAGGCAAAAAAATTCTAAAAATCATTGTTATTACGTTAATAAATATCTCCAGTAAAAGTTTTTCTTCAATATCTTCAATGTACAGACATCGATCAGTTATAGTTTTATTAAATTACGTATCGATTATTTGAGAGTACCGTATTGCATCTTGGCGTTCACAATTTAATTGCAATTACAATTACCTAGCTCTCTATCGATCCACTACACGGCACGTCCGTTCTCATCTCCTTATAAATGAGAAGGCCTAAAGCATACTCCAGTTCGTTCCTCCAGTACGGAAGTGAATGATTGTTGGAGTTATCCTATTATAATATTACTAGGAAATCGCCCTCGCTTCGCTTCGGGAAAAATTGTAAAAAAATATAAAGTTATGTATAATATAACCTATGTCACCCGGAGATAGTGTAGCTTCTCAACAGTGAAAGAATTTTTCAAATCGGTTTAGTAGTTTCGGAGCCTATTCAATGCAAACAATCAAATATTTCCTCTTTATACATATTAATAGTATAGATTAATATGAAAGTTTGTGAAGATGTTTGGATGTTTGTTCCTCAATCACGCCATAACTACGTAACTTATTTGGCTGAAATTTGGAATGGAGATAGCCTACACCCTGGATAAACACATAAGCTACTTTTTATCCCTGAAAAGTTCAGGGTTCCCGCGGGATTAATAAAAAATCTATCTGTACCGCGGGTGAAGCCACGAGCAAAAGCTAGTTATTACATAAATAAATATTAATAAGTATTATAAATTTATTCTTAGAAATGAAAGATCAGAAAACATAAAAAAAAAGATTTAATACACAAAATCATGATAACAAAATTAAATAATGATTTTAATAAATTAACGAAATACGGTATTATTCTATCGCAGTAACAAATAGCTATTCGGGCAGAGTTTCCACTAAGGTGTCCAGTGGCAAAATGACCGAGGACCGCCATCGTTGCTCCTTATATAGGGTGGTGACGCCATCTTGAAAAAATGATCGCCTTATTTCCAAGACGGCCTCTCCTGACGGGGCAGCGTCCTCGCAGCCCTTGTTAGCTCCTCGAAGACGGACCAGCACCGTCTCCACCATCAGCCATGTCATCAGTGGTCATCTCATCGTAACCTGAAAGAAATAACATTTTGTTACTTCAACACATTCTAAGTCAACAAAATAATAAATAAGTAGTCGCGATGTATTAGATTTTTAACTTTGTACTGAACAACTCATCCAAGCAATTTCATCGCAATAG
Source organism: Thymelicus lineola (assembly GCA_963932265.1). Classification (NCBI taxonomy): domain Eukaryota; kingdom Metazoa; phylum Arthropoda; class Insecta; order Lepidoptera; family Hesperiidae; genus Thymelicus; species Thymelicus lineola. The sequence continues at coordinate 8,768,866 of OZ010681.1, read as the reverse complement.
GTTTTACAAAGGTCTGTTCCTGCGCAACCGAATACCCTTAAAAATAATGTGCGCACTCCAGGTTTTACATCAGTATGTAGCAGGTCACCCCGATACCTATTCAATATCGGCAGGGTTTACACAGGTCCGAAATCAGTGTGGGCCCCACTGACACAACCCGATACCTCCGAAGTGCATATCCCGTTGTTAAATGCACATTATGTGTCCTGGTCACCCCAATACCATGTGCGCAAGGTTTTACACGGGTCTGTTCCAACGACACATCACATCACAAAAATATTTGAAATTGTTTAGTACAAAGTTGATTAATAAACATGGCAAGCTAAAGCTGAGCGGGGTTAAAATAGTTGTTTACTGCACACAAAGCACTTATAAGTATTTGTAGGGACTAACTTGCAAAAAATCCTGCACAAGTGCTTGGAGTCCACTCTCCACGCCACAACACCATGTACCCAGCAGCAGCTTGACTTGTCTTTCCGTACGATCCAGCCAACAGTTGTAGTTCGTAGCGATCGTTAGGGAGAATTTTAACAATTTTATACGGACCGCGCATACCACTGTCTAATTTGCCAGTACTTTGGGAGTTTTTAATAACGTAAACCAAATCATCGATTTTAAATTGCTTCGGAGGATTTCTATTTTTGTTCACGTATGAGTCTTGACTTTCTTTATTTTGATCAAGAAGAACACCAACTTGCTGACGTCGAAGCTCGCGCATAGCCTCCCTGTTAGGGTTCGTGCCCTCGCAAGTAATATCTCTTATCAAGGAATTGACAACTGGCGTAGTAGACTCGGTACCGATTAAAAGATTCAAGGCTGAACATTGCGTAGTTTTATGTTTAGTAATATTTAGAATTAATTGTAATTTCCACAAGACTTTTGTCCAATCATTCTTATTATAATTAACTTCAACCCTTATCATATTCAAAACTGTCCGGCAATACCGTTCCACTTGTCCATTCTCTTGGTGCATTTCGGGAGTAATGAAATGCACATCGACCCCATAATCAGTTATCCACTTGATAAATTCGCGATTATCGAACATTCGGCTCCGATCACATATCAAACGTTTAAAACAGCCAAACAGAGAAATAGTTTGAGTCATGACGCGTTTTAGCTCCTTACAATCCTGTCTTTGTAGACCGTATAATAGACAGTACTTCGTGTACGCGTCAACAATAATCAAAACGTATTTAAATCCATTGCACTCCTTCAATGGGCCAAGGACGTCGGCGTGTATTGTATCAAACGGCACCGTATTCTTTTGCCACGAGCTTATTGGCTGCAAAGGTGCTCGAGGCACATGTTTGTGTGAAATACAAACGACACTATTTGATAATAAATTGTCTCATCCCGGGAAACCAGAAGTGCCGCAAAATCAAATCAATAGTTTTGTCGATACCGAAGTGTTCATGCTCATCGTGGAATACACGTAGTAAGCTCAAACGAAAAGCCTTCGGAACATAACATAAGAAACGCGTTTGTTCGCCCGTAACATTATATTTGTAGTACAAGAGATCATTACGTTTCACATACCTACTACTATCTAATTCACCGTTATTTAATTTTTCTAACAACGTCAAAGTTTCTTCGTCACCCGCCTGAGCTACCTGTGCCCAATTTTGAGGCTTCTGAACAATATCAACAACATTGACAGGGTTCCTACTTAGGTAATCTACATGTGACATTAGGAGCCCCTTACGATATTCTAAAGTGAAGTCGAAGTCCTGCATGTAGATCCACCACCTCGCAACTCTGGGTTGGAGATCCTTTTTGCGCTGAGTCATTTTCAACGCGTTGCAGTCCGTAATAATTATAAAATGTTTACCAATTAAATATTGTCGAAAATGCTGCAGCGATTTAACGACGGCAAGGGTCTCCAACTCATAGCTGTGGTACTTGGATTCAGCACCGGCAGTCAACTTACTAAAATACGCGACTACTCGCCTACGTCCATCGCTATGTAACTGCATGAGTATACCACCGTAACCTATGGAACTCGCGTCGGTATGAAGTTCTGTGTGCAGCTCGGGATCGAATATCGCCAATACAGGTTCATCGGTTAAACGCGAGATAATTTCTTGTCGTGCATTTTCATGCTCATCGCTCCAATGAAAGTTAGCATCTTTTTTAGTTAAAGCTGCGATACAAGCGGTTTTGATAGCGTATCCAGGAATGTACCGGCGGAAGTAGCCCGCTAAACCTAAAAACTGACGAACCTGCTTGACACTATTCGGTCTCGGGGACTTAACTAATGCTTCGATTTTATGTGGACTCGGCCGTACCTGACCGCGACTAATGATACGTCCTAAATATTCAACTTCACTTGTAAGAAAATTACATTTCTTTAAATTAATGGAGAAGCCCGCTTCCGTCAAAGTTTTTAATACTAAATCAAGTAAATTGAGATTGTCTTCAACGGTGTCAGTCAGTAACAGTACGTCATCAATGTATACAAGGACTTGTCCTGCTTCTATGAATTGCTTTAACGTTTTAGTTATGGTTTTTTGGTAAATAACAGGGGCGTTTGCAAGGCCGTATGGCATCTTGCAATACTCGTAGTGTCCCTCGGGAGTAATGAAGGCAGTTTTATGAATAGAATCCTCGCTAACACGCAGCTGATGAAAGCCAGAAACCATATCCAATCCGCTAAAACACCTTGCAGCGCCTAACCTATCTACGTGATCATTAATCAGGGGTAATGGGTGTCTAACTTTTACAGTAATCTGATTTAAAGCTCTATAGTCCACTACCATCCTGTCAGAACCGTCTTTCTTTTTGACGAGTAAGATGGGGCTGGCGTACTTTGAATCTGATTCACGTATGATACCCTTGTCTAATAGGTCTTTAATAATAACGCGAACACGTAACTTCTCATCATGAGACAACTTATATGGCCGATAGTAGACGGGAATATCGCTCGTTAACTTAATTTGCATCTCACTATCTTTTACGGTGGTAGTAGCCGTACCGGTCAAAAAATAATCGGAATACTTCGACAATACATCTATTAAGCGTTGTTTATCGACACCAGTGACGGGAGTGTTTATTTTATCAAAGAATGAAGTTTCACTTACTTGAGACACATTATGCGCTGAACTATGGACTATTCGTTGAGAGTCACCGGTTCTTATATACGCGACACCTTTCCTGTTAAGGACATCCGTACCGATAATCACAGGGACATTCAAATATTTACTTTCGACAATATAAAAATCTACTTCTAAAGTTATATCATTTAACTCCACTGGCAACGTAACAAAAGAATTTACTTCCACTTCGCTGCCTCCTAGGCCGCGTAATAACCGATACGTTGTTTTTATATGACATGAAAAATACTTCACTAAGTCTAAAGATAATAATGAAACGCACGAACCGCTATCGATTAATATGTCAACGGGTACCCCCAATATAACCGCAGCAACAACGTCCAGATTTTTAGAAATACCTTCGTTCTCGCGACAAAAGTTAATACCGTTCTTATTTCTTGAATTTGCGCGTTCTTTTGCAAAACATACACTTTCCGAATGACCGATCTTTTTGCAGAAGGTACACTTATCAACCGCGGGTGTTACTAACGTAGGGCTGTCGGTAGTAATTCCCGAAACAGTTTTTGAACGCTTTGGACAATTAATACTCTTATGACCAAACTGGCTACACTCATAACATTTAATAGGTTTAGGATCGGAAGACTTACGCTTTAAATTATTTTGACTATGAAAAGGTTTAAAACGATTTGGTACGTGATGATAACTCCTCTTACTGGCGCCTGTTTGAGATGTACCGCAGTTTACAAAGTTTGACAAGTACTCCACGATGTTTTCAGGTGTTAATTTGGCATTCATGGCTGAAGCCCGTATTTGTGGATCTGAATACCTCTTATAATAATCGCCGTTAACAGTTCACTACTCAATCCTCTAACTATACGCAACCTTAGCAAAGATTTACGTGCATATTCCGCGTAGGTGGAGTATTTGTCAGACTCTGTACGCATCACATCATATAAAATGCTCGCGACATCGACACTACGTGGACAAAGAGACTTTAACTCTAATTTAAAGTTTGACCATGTACGAGTGGTGCTTGTCCACTGGCTGAGCCAGGTGCGCGATTCACCCTTTAAACAATTCCCTACACGGGCAAGGCATTCATTGTCGTCCCAACGGTTCAAATTACGAGCTCTATCAACTTCATCACACCACGTGTCGACGTCATGAACACTTGGGTCAAAATCGGAAACAAAATATTGATTCGATCTCACCGGGAGAGAGTTAATGGCTTCCAATAAACGCTCAGCAGCGTTACTCATATCGCCTCGATGTGGCGGTGCTGCGGCGGCGTGCCCGCTCTCAGATGCCGGGGCTGCTGGGCCCGGCGCTGGTGTGGTGCAGGCGGTCGTCGGTGACCGCGCCTCCGCACGTGGCGATGCCCGCGGTAACGCCAAGGCATGACCGACCTCCGCGTTCACTTCTGACTGCGAACGTGGCTCGCTTCCAGCACGTGTTCTCTCTTCGAGTGCCTGTAATCTCTTCAAAATCTCCTCCATTTGATTAGTAGGTGACGGAGTCCGCGTATGGCGTCTCCCTTTTGTTTTGCCGCGCTGCCTGTCAGATGGCATTGTGCGAAACTCTGCCCGAAAATAAAATAATTTTAAAAGTCAGATGTGGCACTGGCGGTTAGTGGCCCACGAATCCCACTTCTGATCTTAGAAATGAAAGATCAGAAAACATAAAAAAAAAGATTTAATACACAAAATCATGATAACAAAATTAAATAATGATTTTAATAAATTAACGAAATACGGTATTATTCTATCGCAGTAACAAATAGCTATTCGGGCAGAGTTTCCACTAAGGTGTCCAGTGGCAAAATGACCGAGGACCTTTTTTTTTTTTTTTGTTTCCCCTCACGGGAGGGAGGCAGAGAATGCATTTACGCATACCAGCAGAGCCGTCTCTGGTGGTTATGTGGAGACTCAATCCAAGGATGATAGATAATAAATATTTAAGAAAATATCTATATCTATCGCCGCTCCAAGGATAATACCGCACTAAAAACTGCCTGAAATGGCTTTGGTCATACGACCTTTAAGCCTTCATCGGAAGCGACTCCGCTTGAAGAGACGGAGCGCTAGCGGTGCTCCCTAGGGAGCGTCCGCTGGGTGACTACACTTTGTGTTGTCGAAGGAAGGTTACTTGTGCCATCATTTGGATGAGCACTATCTGTGATCGAGTCGTCTTTTTCCTTGGAGGCGGCCAGGAGGCTTTCCAGGTCAGACGAGAGCTTATTGGGTGGGTCCGTGAGGACATTGCGCGGCCTTCGTATTTGATGGCCGGTGAGGGAGGGGGCGGTGTAGTCCGCTGATTCCCTAATCATGGGGTTGGAGTGTGTTTCTGAGGATTTGAAGAATCTCTCAGAGAAGTTTTTCATGACTTGTTGTATTGTGTCGAGCTCTAAGTCTCGGTGGAGATCGGCGTTCCGAACGCACCAGTGTGCGCCGGTCGCTTTCCGACAGAATAGATTCTGGACTACCTGTAGTTTGTGGACTATATTGGGAGCCGCATGTGCGAAGACAGGGGCGGCATAGAGTAGTACCGGTCGAATGCAAACCTTGAAGAGCGTTCGCTTGCTTCTGAGGGACATTTTACTTTTCCTTCCCAACATAACGTTGAGTCGGCTCATATAATAACGGGCTGTACTAGTCACCTTGTTGATATGGGGCCTAAAGGTGAGTCTAGAGTCTAGTGTTATACCTAGATATTTTGTTTGTGTCCTCCAGGGGACGGGTGTTCCCGCGAAGCGGATGGGGGGATCGCTCAAGCGTCGTTGCTTGTGCGAGAAGCGGATTGCGGCACTTTTGTCTGCATTGACTTCGATGCGCCATTTCTTGAACCAGTCTCCTAACTCGTTAACCGAGTTTTGGACTCTGGTAAGAACTGACGACATCACCCGTCCTTTAAGGTAAAGGGCGGTGTCATCGGCAAAGAGGGAGAGTTGGACCCCTTTCTTGGGTATCGGTATATCGTTAGTGTACGATATGAATAGTAAGGGGGCTAGCACTGAGCCCTGAGGGACCCCGGCCGTTATTAGGCGAGGGGACGAGAGGACACCTTCGTGTCTGAAACGGAAGGTGCGTTGATCTAGGTAGGAAGCCACGAGTCGTACTATACGGTCTGGAAGGCCAAGATTATGAAGTTTATAGATAAGTCCGGCATGCCAGACCTTATCAAAAGCTTTAGCAACGTCGAAGAAGACAGCGACTGTCTTGTCGCGTCGCGGGTAGAATCCACTAAGTATGTATTCTACTATACGGTGTACTTGTTGAGGACAAGAGTGTTTAGCACGAAACCCGAATTGGTGCGGAATGATCAAGGGAGGACCGTCCGATGGAAAGAGATGCTTTCTCATGCGGGACTGTATTATTCTTTCAAATACTTTACCCATTGCCTTGAGGAGGCTGATGGGTCGATGGTTAGACGGGACATTAAGGGGTTTCCCGGGTTTGGGAATTCCTATTACTATAGCCTCTTTCCACGCAGTGGGAAAGTGGCAGTGTTCAAAGCAGGCGTTGAATAGAATGACTAAAAGGGTAATAACCTGCTCTGGGAGGTGTTTGAGCGCCAGGTTGGAAATACCGTCGGCTCCATGAGCTTTACGGGGTTTGAGTCCACGTATGATGGACTTGACCTCGTCAGTAGTTGTTTGAATGGGATCTGCGGTGATAGGGAGTGAATTCCTGTGACGGACTTCATCCTCCACCGTTTGAACATGAGACGGGGAATGGGGCTGAGTGCTGGGAGCACATTGCGTAGCAATACTGTCAGCGAAACATTCTGCTTTTTCATCGTCCTCGAAGGCTATACTGCCGTCGGGACGGTTGAGTGGGGGGGTGTCTAACTTGGCGTCTATTCGAAGGTTTTTAGCCATCTTATAGAACGCCTTGTGAGAGGGAGTAATGTCACTCATGAGGGAGTCCCAATTGGAGTTCCTCAGTTCTGTAAGTAGGGAACGAACTTGACGCTGTAGGGCGTTAGCTCTCCTGCGGTAAGTGGGAGTGGGGTATAATGCAGCACGTCTGAGCGCTGCATTTTTCTTTCGAATGAGAAGCCTGGCTTCGAGCTGTAGTTTCCGGTTTGGGACCTTGACCACACGCTCGTTGTCACGAAGGGCTGACTGGACTGTTTTAGTGAGATTGCTGACAGTATTGTCTATTGTAGCCGAGCTATCGAAGTAGTCGGCTGAGATAGCATAGGGTGAATTGGGGGACTCGAACTCCGCTTTAAGCGTGTTCTTGTAACCATCCCAGTTAGTGAAAGTTCGGGTGACGGGCGGGGAAGAGTCGATAGGCCCTAGCTCAAGGGAGACCGGGCGGTGATCAGAACCTAGGTCGTCGAGAGTGTTTAATGCTCTCAGGTTGAGTGAGATTCCCTTGGTTAGGGCTATATCTAGAATGTCAGGTGAATGGTTCACCTGCTTCGGATAGTGAGTGGGAGAGGAAGGGGATAGAATATTTATTCCCAGTTTGGTAGTAAGCTTGAAGAGCTTCTTACCGTTTTGGTTAGTTTTGTGGCACCTCCAGTCGGAGTGTTTGGAGTTGAAATCTCCAAATAGTATAATGGAGTCTCCGAGCGAGAGCAGTGATTCTAGGTCGCTACGAAGAGGAGTTTTTTGAGGTGGGTTATAAACTGAGGCTATGATCAGGGACGGGTGTCCTGTCATGCCTAGTTTAACTACCGTGGCTTCCATGTTGATGAGTGGAGGGGTTTCTATTACAGAGCAATGTAAAGATCTTTTGTAGTAGATGGCAGTGCCTCCGCCCTTGCGGCCGTCGGCTCTGTCGTCTCGTACAAGAGAGTATTTGGGGATAGTCAAGCCCTTTTTAAGAGAGGGCTTGAGGTGGGTTTCTTGGATTAGCAATAGGTCGATATCCCTATTGCGAATAAACTCTTTAATTTCTAATATGTTAGAGTACAGACCGTGCGTATTGAAAGAGATAAGGGTCAAACACAAAATCAATGACTCGTGAGGTCTTAAAAATGAAACATGTTATATTGTTTTGAAAATCAGCCTTTAATTGTAAAGTAATATCTAGCTTTTCTTAATCATATTGATATAGATCAGTCTTTCATATTTTCTCGGAAAATCACAATTTTATTTTTTTATGGCCACAGAAAAGATCTAATTGTCTACAGGTAATAACATTATCCTCACTTTAGTAATCAATCAACTATAATTTGTTTACAGAACTTGGACAAAACTGCTGAAAATATGCGTTACATAACATCAAAGTCAAAAAATTATGAAAAATTAAATTATTTTAGATAATAAAAAATAATTCACAATTGTCCACAGATTGGATAACTTTCCTGTAGAAATTTTACAGCAAAGAACTAAACGTCTACAGAAAATAATATAATCCTCATTTACGTTAAGTTTTTATAGGGAAACATTGTAAAAAAAACCGTAAAAGTGCATAATCATGCAATTGTTAGTGTGGGGTATAGGTGGAGCCAGAAAGTTTAAAATTCTTTCATCATATAAGTACATATTATATCAATTTGGTAAGCCTAAAGCAAAAAAATAGCATTAAAAAAGTGTCTGGTATAAAATCTTATCTCTTTGGCCTAATTAACGTACGTTTTTAAGACTATTATAACAAGGGAAAATAATAAAACAGACTTTTTAAGAGAGGTAAAAAATAATTTTATTAACAAAAGAGAGGTTTTGCATCTCTTCTGTAGACAAATGTATTTCCTGTAGACACACGCATGCACAGAAAAGACGTCCACAGGAGAGATTTCGTTTAAAAAATATAAGATGGCGGACAATGCGTCAAGGCTAGCATGAAAGCATAATCAAACTTGTAAACCTATCTCTAATTGTCATAGAACTTCGCGGTCTATATATTTATTTAGTTAGTATTTACCAATTTACGCAAAATACAGGAAAGATCTTCAAAACTCGACCAAAATCTCGTGTATCCTTTTAAATTGATATTTTTCACTAACACAGACGCCATTACTCAGAATTATGGACGAACGAATGACAGCTGAAGCAGAAATGCCAACATAATAAAATTTATTTTTTGGCTGCGTTCAGAATACTTAAAAAATTTGGCTTTGTATGTGTCCACAGGAGAAGACTGCAAATATTGTAACAATATGTTTATATGTCTTAACTAATAATCACGTAATGGTAATTTATTGACCTTTCATATCTGAGAAGCTGTGTCATTTCTACGTCTATAAATAATGATTATAATATAATTGCCTTTGGGAAATATTTTTTTATATCTTTTAAAGTGAACGGCTATGTATCCGAACTGTCTACAGGAGAATACATTTTGATACTACGTAGGCCAAAGAAAATTTTTATTTTACCATAAAGAGTAAAAATAGTTAAATCTTGTATAATCATGATGCAGTGTATAAGTATAAAATAACAGGTACTTTTAAAAGGAAAACATAAGGACTCCATGTAGGCTGAACCAATTTTTTTTCGTTTTTGTGTTTGACCCATAAGCGAGACGCCTTTAGGCCTCACTCGACCGGTAGAAAGGGGAATTGCGTTAAGCGCTATTGACATTACTTAAGCGAGTTAACTAACTCGCTGTGTTCGACGAGCACCATGGCTCGCTCGATGGGACTGCTTGCTGCTAGGAGCTTGCGGGTGAAGGCATGGATTTCATCCATGTTAATACTATTTATTAGGTCCCTCACCGTGGCCAAGTCCTCATAAGAGGGCATATGGCTGGTTTGGGACTGGGAGGGGCGCGGGAAGGCAGTAGGTGCCTTATAGGGCGCGGGCGCAGCCTTAGGTGCGGATGCAACCTTTGGTGCGGGAGCGGGGGCAGCCGTGGAGACTGTCCGCCTCCACGGGTTAGTGGGAGGGGGCGGAGGCCCTGGGCGGGCACTGGGGGTCCTCAATTGAGGGAAGTTCGCGTCCGTTACTGGAGGCGGGGCTTGTCTTGGCCTGTAAGGCTGCTTGTTAGCAGTCTTAGGCAGGTTAGAGCGGGGGGCACGTGGGCAGCCGCGATAATTAGCGGGGTGGCCGGTCTGTCCGCATAGGACACAAGCCGGGGGAGACTGATCGTCTTTAGTGCGTGTGCACTCTTTGGTGAGGTGAGGTACTAGGCACTTAACGCACCTAGGACGAGCGCAGCAGTTAGCCGCTGCGTGGCCGTAAAGCTGGCAGCGGTGGCACTGACCGGGGAACCCACGTTTGTTCGGGGGTTCAGCCCGGATTTCAGAGAGCCCACATATGGTGAGTTTCTCTTTGAAAATGTCGCGGGACGTGGGCGCGTTAGTCATAATGACTAAGGCCAGCGGGAGTTGTCGGCCGGTGCGGGTGTGCATCTTGTGCACAGCCTCCACGGGATGGCCCTGGGACTTAAGGTCCTCAAGAATAGCCTCGTTGGCTAGCTCGAACGGTACTCCTCTGAGTACCGCTTTGACTTTACGCTCTTCGGGGAGAGCGTAAGTATGATATGGTATTTTATTTACCATGAGGAGCCTGGTAAGGCTCCGGAATTGATCGACGTCCGGGACTTTCACCCGGATTGTCTCGCCCATGTTGGTGGCGTGAGTGTAGTGGATCTTGTGCTGAGTGCACAGTTCCACTACTGCGGTCCATTTGGACTTGTCCCGCAGGAAGACTGGGGGAGGGGCCTTGATGGCAGGGATAGAAGGGGCGCAGCGCGAGGCTGGCTTGGAGGACTGTCTAGGGAGGACAGTCTCGGGGGTGCTTTCAACGGCCGGTTTTGGCGTGGGCGCGGGGGCGGAGGGCTCGGTGCCCTGAGAAGCTTTGGTGCGAGGCTTGCGCTTTTTGCGCGTTACTCGCTCGAAACCGTCATCACCGGTGACGGTTGAGTCGGAACTGACGGAGGACGGGGCCTTGGTCCGTTTCCGGGAACTAGAGACGGAGGCGGAGTCTGAGAGCTCCGACTCGTCCATTGAATCGTGCCGAGAGGCGGCAGAGGGACTGAGGGGAAGGGAGTCCTGCTGTTTAAGCGACTCGAGTCTGCGGCTATGGTGGGCCTGGAGGTGATTGAATAGGTTTGTCGCTTGGGGCGACGAACCTAAGAATGACTTTATGCCGTCATTGATGGCATCCCACGACAGACCCACCGAGAGGGGGTCCATCGCGGGAAAGAATAGAGGGTGTTGGTACGTCAGGGCAAGAACACGCAATAACACAAGAAAAAAAAGAAAATACAAGAAAACAGGAAAAACAAAAAAAATACAATGAGTGGCGGTGGATATCCCTATTGGATTATAGTCCACCAACCTTTCCCCTTGGGAGTTCCCAAGTGCAATGGGGTCCGGTCTGCCGGTTTGTCCCAGGCCAGGAGGCCGGGGAAGCGCACCGGGTCAACGCTGACTGGCTTAGTTGTCACCGTTAAGTATCCACCAGTCCAAGGTATTATTCTCTGAAGGAGAATAAAGAAAATAAAATAAAAACCGGTATACGGACAGAACAGAGTGGGAGCACTAGTGCGACCGCTCTGCTCGGCGCGTAAAACGGGACTACCTGCACTGCACACTGCACAGCACAGCACTGCACACGCGAGACACTCGGACTCACGCGAACCGGTTTGGCTTCTCTTAGAAAGAGACACCGATAGGACCGATGGGGACTATCGCAGGTAGCGGACGCGGGACGTCCGTACGCTACGACGGTCAGATCGGAACTGGACCGAGGACCTTTTTTTTTTTTGTTTCGAATGAGTAGTTGCTGTTGGCCCTACTGGCCTTTACAGCTTAACGCGGACGTTGGGGCGGGTCCTGGAGGGACCCAGCCTCTGAAGTAGTGACCAAGTCAGCGGGGGTTGGACCGGTGAAGCCGGTACAACAAGCCGCTGACACGACACGAGGAGGGACTCCGTAGTCCCCCCCCGCTATGATTTTACAATTTTTGGACTTAGACACACAGCCATCGGGGGTGGACCGGTTAATTCCGGTGAATCCGGTACACATACCTTTGACCCTTCACGGGGGGGGGAGGACTGGGAGCCTTGAAAAAGGCTGGTCCAGCCCTAACCCCCCCGCTGACTTAGACTATGACGACGTGCTAAGGGCACCCCCTGTGGGGTTCGAACCACGGCTTAGCCGCCGGTTGTAGGAGGACATAGGGTTGAAGCTACGACCGTGCGCGCGGGGACGCCGCCCGCCGGTCACCAAGAAACGGGGTCCTCGTCGCAGCCGGCTGCGACGGTGTGAGTGTGGTGTGAATGTGGACTGTGATGGGGATTGTGACGAGCGGTCTTGGATGTTGGCGACCGTTATCTCGTCATCAGGGTCGGTCAAGACGTGACGAGGACGTCTGAACGTGACCGAAGCACCTGGGTCTGGGTCATAGTTGACCGCCTGGGCTATTAATGGGTTGGGATGGACTGCGGCGGATTTAAAGTAACTCGTAGCGAGTTGCTTTATGTATTGCGCTATAGTAGGCAATTCTAAGTCGCGATGTAAATCGACATTACGCACGTACCACGGTGAGCCCGTGGCAGTGCGCATGAAACGGTTTTGGACTACTTGAAAACATTTAATGGCTTTTGAATGACCAAACGCGACACTAGCGTAGGTCATTACTGGGCGAATACAGGTCTTGTAAATTGTCGTCTTGTTACGGAGCGACATTTTACTCGACTTATTTAACATAGGGTATAGTCGCCCCAGTATGAAAGCGGCCCTATTTTTAACATTTTTAATATGTGTATGAAAGTTCATTCGGCTGTCGAAAGTAACACCGAGATATTTGGCTTTATTAGCCCAAGGGATGGGGCGGTCAAATAATGACACCGAGCGTGTCATTTTCTTCCTACGGGCTCTATTAAAATAAACAGCTGAGCTTTTTGTGGGATTAACTTCTATTCTCCATAGCCGAAACCATTCGCCGAGGGCGGTGGTCGCGTCTTGGAGGAAAGCAAAAATACGAGTCGGGTCTGGGTGGGTCGTATACAAGGCGGTATCGTCCGCAAAAAGGGCAAGCTCAACCTTGGGAGGCCTAGGTATATCGCTGGTGTACAGCGCGTATAACAATGGAGAGAGGGCGGAGCCCTGAGGTACGCCCGCCCTGAGGGGGCGGGGCGAGGAGCAGGTCCCCTCCACTCTGAAGCGGAACGAGCGATTCGACAAGAAGTCCCGTAAGATGAGCACGAGTCTGTCTGGCACTCCCATAGTGAGCAGCTTGTATAACAAGCCGCTGTGCCAGACTTTGTCGAATGCCTTGGCCACGTCAAAGAAGAGGGCCCCTGTGCCCCTTGGTCTACCTGGACTGCGGTTAATACCCGCTAGGATGTGCTCCGTGAGGCGGTGCACCTGTTGGACACATGAGTGATTGGCTCGAAAGCCGAACTGCTCGTCCATTAATAACTTTTTGGAATGAGCCACCGCTTTAAGGCGGCCTAGAATTAATTTTTCATAAATTTTACTAAAAGTATTTAATAAACTAATAGGACGATAGCTCGAAGGCTCGTTTTTAGGCTTACCGGGTTTATGGATACCTATAACTACTGCCTCCTTCCAGGCGTCTGGGAATGAACAAGTGGACAAAAGGATATTAAAAATGGCTAATAATAAAGTTAATATGAATGGAGGGAGGCGCTGTACCACCTTATTGGTAATACAGTCGGGACCCGGCGCCTTCTTTGGGTGCATGGACCTGATAGTGTCCCGCAGCTCCTCTTTAGTGAAAGGGGGTAACGGGTCACTGGTGGGGGGACAGGCGAGCCTGACCACCACCTCGCTTTCGACCAGGGCGACATGGTCTGGGTCAGTGGGCTGGGTACTGGGAGTACACTGGGCCTCAAGACTGTCTGCCAGGCATTCGGCCTTGTCCAGGTCGTCGAACGCAGGTGTTAGGTTCTGACGAATCAACGGAGGCATTGGCTGGGCAGTCTTGGACTTAAGGGACTTGGCCAGTTGCCAGTATGCTACATGGGATGGGGAAAGCTCCTTTAAGAAATTAGACCATCGGTCGTTCCGTATCTCGCTCATGTACTCTTTAACCTTCCGTTGGTGATAATTCAGATTTCTCCGATTATCACGGTTCGGACACTCATCGTACCTACGTGTGGCCTTGTTTTTGGCCGTGATAAGCGCTTTACCGTCGTCCGGTAACTCGAAGCGGCGATCGTTCGCTACTACGATTTCCCGGGACGACTGGCGCGTGACGGACTGGATGTAAGGACCGAGGACCGCCATCGTTGCTCCTTATATAGGGTGGTGACGCCATCTTGAAAAAATGATCGCCTTATTTCCAAGATTATACTTTCATATCATTGTGATTTTGAGTGTACTCGTATACAAGTGTTTGATTCTTAGGCACGTATTAATAAACCGATCTCGGCTCAAGAACATAATCTTAATCGTTCCCTCGGCTGGAGCCAAATCTGTGTGTAGCATCAGGTCTATCACAAAAAAATATGTAAAATTTCATTGAAGTATTAATACTAGCGTATAGAACAGACACCGCGAACATCATGTATGTCCCAATGCATTGGCGCCACGTGGCTTCAATCTTCAATGGATTCGTTCGATTTTGAAAGGAGAACGGGGTCTCAATTTTGAAAATCGAACCTCCCGAGTGGAACACACATTTTGTTCGAGATGTCTGACATTATACTTCAATGTAAAATTTCTATTCTTTAAGGTGGAAGTGGAAGTAGGTCTAATTAGGCTTGCAATATTTAACTCAAACAAATAAACAACAAACAGGAAAAGCTGAATAAAACCGTTTCAAATATATTAGCTTTCTGCATTCCTCCATGAAAACTTTAATTTTTAACCGACTTCAAAAAAAGGAGGAGGTTCTCAATTCGACTGTATTTTTTTTATGTTTGTTTCCTCAGAACTTTGGACTGGGTGAACTAATTTGGATGATTTTTGTTTTAATTGAAAGCTGGTGCTTGTCGTGTGGTCCCACATAAATTTGAACGAGATCCGACAATTACATCCGTGTCAAAAGTACAATGTACTTCATTTGAAGTCGGTTATTTTTTGTTAAAATGTTAGATTATGTCACATTGTATATTCCTCCGTCCGCGTAATGGTCGTAAAAAGAGGTACAAAGTTTTTACTTCACGTATTAATTATAATAAATCCTCAACATTCTTTATCTGACATTAGATGTTCTAATCACTAAGCACTACGAGCTATAAACGTGTTACTAATTAAAGCAGGCGTTAGAACCATCCAATTAATTAGTGTGCCTACATATCGCATGTGATACCAGACGGCAATCAGAGATTAGTGCGTAATTGGCCTAATTTGATCTACAATCTTTGTGAACATATATGTAAGGCGTCGTACACACTTTAGGTATTGCACGTTTTAGCATTTTTAACGTTATGGAGTCTAAAAAGTTAATGGTTCAACAAAACAAAAACTTTGTGAATAATTCTTTGAATCTTTTCTTTCTTGGCCAGCAACGCATCCGTGATGCCTGAAGACATCCTGATATCCATCGGAGACTACGACCTCTTATCATTAGGTATCGTTTCCGTGCTTCGGAGGGCACGTAAAGCCGTCGGCCCCGGTTGTTATCATAAGATAACCATATAAGATAAGTCGTTAAGCCATGTCGGAGGCCCTCGGGCGGTTTGAAAATTTCCGACATTCGGGTTGGCCACTAACCCTTCCACCAGTCCGCACTAGAGCAGCGTGGTGGAGTATGCTCTAGGCCTCCTCAAGAGGAGAGACCCGTGCCTAGTAGTGGGCCCTTAATGGGTAGAAGCCACATGTATTTAACTAGTGACAGCATATGATGCTTATTTATAATACAAAATTTTATGATTCCCGTCAAAAGCAATTTCGGTTTCTTTATACCATTTACCCAATACATGAACCGTTTCGATGCAAGATAGAATAACAAACATTAAATAAGTCACTTCAGATACTGAAGTCATAGGCAAGAAGCAAACATGGCGACCGGATATTACGCTCTTTTGAGGGAACAGCGGATTCTCGTTGTTGTCATACGTTATTCATGTAAATTGAACCTTAACAGAAATTCACATTTTATTATTAAGACAAGTTTTCGCTTTTTATGCTTACGCGATTAATAGTCAATTCGATTTCACGAAGTTCGAGTTCTTACTATTGTAATATAAGAATGGTTTAAAATTCTGAAATTCAAAATATTGTGCAAAGTACCTATAATAGCAATTCATCAAAAATAAAGCCTACACACCATTTTTCCTATAATTTATAATTTGTCTATAAAATGTACTATATTTGTAAGCATGATGCACAATATTTCACAATTTTGAGTCCCCCTACTTATTTTCGTGTTTTAATGACTTGAATGTAAAAAACCTTTATGATATTTTAAGGAAACTTAGACTGAATAACTGAAACTTAATACATTAGTCTTATGGATAGATATACTGTATAAACTGCTGACATATATATACATATATGACTAAAAGCATATTATTTTAAGGGTGTCTACGAAATGAGCCTCTCAAGATTTCTCTCTGAGATTGTCCCGGATATTGCGTTGATTTACGCCAGATGTTATGACATATTTATCTATCTTATTCGTGTTTTAATAAACACATTTAGATTTAGATATTATTAATCGTATTCCGGGAAACAAACGAAGCTCAGAATCAAATCAAAGAATTTATTAAATTGTAAATTACAGGAATAAAAAGGCTTTTTATTTTTATTTCTTATTTTTATTTATTTTAATACCCTAGACTTTAAGTTGGTTTCACATGTTTCTTAACTACTTCTACGGGGAAATACTAATATGAATGAGGGTCCAATAAAGTTACAAATTAAAAGTTGTCACAACATTTTATTGCACCGTGTAACATTTGTATAACCTTTAATTTCTAAACACACATTGACTTACCCACCTAATTCTACATTAATTTGTGCTACGAACAACGGATTTTGTGCATTTTGACTGTATAGCAATCTTTTTTAATCTTGTATAAAGTTGACAATTCAATCTACTGATATTAAAATAGCCTTTAAACAAATCTTTCAGTTCAAAACAATTAACAAAACAAAATGTAGTCATCAGTTATCTAACGAGAAATTAAGTAAGTAATTTAGTCATACATTTTATTGCATTTTTTTACTTAACATTAATTTTTTTAAGCCTTTTTTGCCTAAATCCCATCAGTGGAAATATATTGCACACAATGAGTACCTATTAATATCGATATTTATTTGGAATTATATAAAATGAAACGTATATTTAAGTAATATAAAGTTAGGGATTGCCTCCCAATAAAAAAAAATACATTTAAAAATCCAGCTTGATGTCTAAGATTGTTCTTAAATATATACAATTGCATAAATATTTAACGTTTAAAATATAATAACTATTTTAAAATTTGTAGTGGCTAACTACTTATGATTAAACATTTACAAATTGAATATTTTGGACAATAATATTTTATAAGTTATTGAAATTGATTGCACACTATCGTAAAATGACAAGTATAAAATACCACCGCAATATACACGCAAAAATATGTTCACATTAAAAATATATTGTAACGTGAAATATTAACGATTATAACAACTACCCTAACAATTCTTATCTATTAACTAATAACTAATAAATCTTATGTCACTAAATTATTAAATCTGTTTTCACGTGTAACATTCAATCTATATCTAGGTATACTAACAATAAAACTGAAATGGGATCAAATCCTGTATGTATATTAAATTTTGTTTGCTTTATTCATATCTATCATGAAAATTATATTAAATTATTATTTCAATAATGAATTTTTCCGTTGACGTTATAAATTAAATTCTTATAATATTTTATTTACGTAAATTCTTAAAAAAAAATCCAACGGAATATGAAATTGTTTAATCATGATAAAAAAATCGTCATATTTGAACAACGCCAACAATACCTACAATATCCAGAATGAAATGGATAAAAGATAGTCTTAACTCCTAGTTATCTCTGGGATAAAAGATAGAATATAAACTCTATAAAGGTCTCTAAAGGGTACAGTGTACATAATATCACTACCGTACAATACAGGAAGCACAAGGGTATAAAAAGCACAACACGGAGTATTTCTAACCTGGTTTTTTATTGGTAGCCAGCAGTACGTATATTGAGAGATATTATTAAATGCAGCAACATCAAATAGCTTTAAGACTTAAACAAATGAATACAGAAAAGTAATTAGATATAAAAATGCACCTATTTTTAGAATGTTATTGACTTTAGGCTAATAATGGAGTTGGGGGTGCTTGGATAGCACCATGGTCATAACGAGTAGTAAAAGAAACACAATATTACTGTACAGGTACCTACTATACTGTGTACAATACAATAAGCAGTAACTTTACAATACAGTAAGCGAGTTTACTGTATTGTAATCTTAAATTTTTAAAATACAAGGTATACTAACTAAATCCTACTATTATTATAAATACGAAAAAAGGACGACCCTGTAGCTTAGTTGGCAGCGACTCTGCCTGGGAAGTGAAGGGTCCCGGATTTGATTCCCGGCTGGGGCAGATATTTATGTGATAGATACATATTTGTTCTCGGGTCATAGGTGTTATTGTGATGTGTTAATTATGTGTTGTATGAGTGTGTAAGCGTATATTATTTATTCATTTATATAAATACGTTTCGGTAGGATGACTTTAGATATAAAAAGATAGTCCTAATCATCCCGTGAGATGTAGTTTGTATATTTGTGAAACCCAAACCAATCTAACAGACAAAGTTAACATAAGCTAGTTAGTTACTTTAGATTTATCTCAATATCGTACTACTGTCAGCACCAGAATTCTTTGTCATATTTCAATCGTAATATCAAGCATGTTATTCGAGTATTGTTAAAAAACTTTATTTAAAGCAATTCTAGTAGACAGATTTCAAGTCTTTTTACTCGACTGCGCCAAAAGGAGGGTTATGTTTTTCGAGTGTATGTATAGTCTATGTTCTATGGTGTAGTTGTTCAGTATTACTTTAAAGTTTAAACAATATTCGGAACTACTGGGCTTATTTTTTTCTTTTTAGTTTTTTTACACACTCGGGTTTTTTTGTTTTTTTTTTAAATAAATTTTCATAAGTGGCAAGAAAAAGCAAACAATCACAATTCTAATTCATTTTTCATTGATATTCATGAGCCTCTTACGACTTAAGAGATGTTTAATGGCACAACGTCAAGTCAATTAAATATGAACATCCAATTTAATTAAAAAAAACAGGCGGTTACTTTATACGAACTCAAGGAAATCGATTGACAATATCCTAATTAAATCTTAAAAGGAGACACCGGATGAAGAAAATGGCAGCTTTACATATTAAAGTTAATTGGATTGTGAAACGTTAAAAACAAAATTATGGCCCGGTAAAAGTACAATTGTGTAAGTTCAATAATAAGTTAAAGCATATACAGCTTGCGGCTTAGTAGAACAATGAGGAAGAAAAATCAAAAGCAAGATTGGATTAAGCAATGAATGAAATTCCAAATGATTTTAGTAGTATAATATATGTTTCGTATTAGCTCCTCGTATTTTATTACAATTATGACACAAAATATGATAAGACCATCGAATAGCATACGTTGGGTGAGATCAATAAAGCGAACTTTGACTTTGCTCATAATTATGTCAAATGTTCTGACTGACACTTTGTTAATAAGAAAGAGGTTAAAAGTAATTTAAAACAGTTAATATTTAGGCCAGGTAATTTAACTGATGTTACGATTGAACTGTGACAAGTACAAGACAAACTAAACTAAAATGCTTATTTATACATGATTACAGAACATCTATATAGCACTACTTATTTTGCTACAATCCTTATACTATAACATTACAATGATATTATTACAAATATTATAGTGACCCATTGATTTACTTACAATGAAATTATAGTTTAATTTAATACCTTAATTCCAAATACACATTTACTTATTTACATTATATTCAAAATGTGATTTTAAAAGTTAACTTCTCTCATGAAACATTATTGTGGTTAAGAAAAAGTCTAATTCGGAACAAATTTTATTTATAGTAGAAAAATGTAAAAGTACCCTGTACCAATGATCTGTTTCGGTTTACCCCAGGGGCAAGAAGAGAGAAAGCTTAGTAAATCGAGAAAAGGTTCAAACGATCGAGGGATCGAGAAAGATACAAATGGCCCTAATCATTAAATGTAATTATGTTCAAGGAATAACTTTAAATATTCCAAAGATTCGTTGAAAATAACATGAATCAAATAGCAGATAAAATGTCTAAAGAAATTCGAATTATTGATTATATAATAGATATTTAAACGTACCTAAAGGTCTGAAGTGGGAGCCATTATTTAGTGAAATGCGTGGGGCCACGAACAGTGTAGAGTTCCGATGTTGTGAGTTGATCAACTATTCTTGTACCTAGCCGTGATAGTTTTCCTTTTGAATACTACAGCTGTGTTTTTTAAACTCCAATATTCTAAGTTTAGCTGGCAGGCTAAAAAAATTTGACTTTTACAACATTAGCAATTTCAAGCTTAATATAGAGGTAACATTTTACAAACGGATTCCTGAATCAAAAAATGTTCAAATTCTACTTCAATGTATTACAATATTATTGTAGTACTAAAATACTAATACCCTCTTTATTTAAGTATGTATATGTCGGTAAGCGACCTCTTTGGTTCTACAACGATTGGCCGATGCAAATGCTGTCATACAAGAAGAATCATGAAGAAAAACTAAATATTTAGAATAAGGATTATGTCAGTCTATTTGGAACAATACGTATGGGACATTCTGTGGGATTTGATTATTGATCACGGCGTAGTAGATATTGTTATTGATGTGAACGTTAAGAGAACTGGAAATATATCATAGAGCAAATTAATAGGAATATTATTGTATAACCAATACCTTCCTCTTCCATATATACATAGTTATGTACGAGTATTAAGTAAGTCCTTTCTATCCATTTTAGGACAATCCGTTTTTGTGCGGCGCAATCTATGTCAGCCAGAGGTCATTAGGTTTTTGTGGTAACCACAAAGCTACTCTCATTTGTATTGTAACTTAGTAGGCGAAAATTCGTTTTTTCCTTTGAATACGTAAACTACTTACTTATTTTTGTAAACAGAAGCTCATAGAGAAGTAGATAGATTTGGGAATCTAGACACAATATAGAATACACAAGGCATCACATTGGCAGCCAAGAAGGAAGGGATATTCTAATTATCCTGTCGCTGCAATGAAAGTATGTTGAAATATCTCACAAGTCCTTATTTAATTAGGAATCCTCTTAATGTTATCACTAGCAAGCTTACTAATAATGCAGATAAAGAATCTAGCTGAAATGAAAAATGAGGCACTAGATTGTAGAGTTGTTTTGTGAATCCATATCAATAAATTTTAAAATATTACATGGGTACTTCCAACAATAAAATACAAAGGGAAGCCTTATCACATGAAAGCGAATTCATTCAGGCAGCACAAAATATGAAAGTAACAATAGAAAACACATATCTTCGTGACACGTTCAATGAAACGAATAATAAAATAACGAATAACGAACAAGATGCTTGCATAGAACCTATACACTATATCCTCACATATAAATGTATTTTACAATAACAATGATGTTAAGAAACAGATCATTGGTTTAAAAATTACGATACACATTAACAAGTCGTTAAAGCTTGAACATTGTTTGTAGAAACTCTTTAAATACCGATTAATGTTCAAATTTTATCCGTACAAAATGTTACCTTATTGGTTACGAATAAAAAGTTAAGTAGGGACCTGCTTAAGTTTAAGTTACAAATAATGGAACGGATAGGATGTGTGTTTTGAAAGCTGTTTTTAAGAAGAAAGTAGCAGAATGATTTGTGCGCTTTTTTATCACGAAAATGCCAAATGTTTTAACTCGATGATGGTTAAAAAATATAAAAGAAAGAATTAATTCATTGTAAGCAAAATTAATTCAGTATAAGATATTTTATAAGAATACCAAAACTTTAAAGTCCGTAATATAAAATCCACCTTTCTTTTGAAGTACAATACTTTTCAACAAATCGACGAATCTTTCTCTGAAAAACAAAGAACAACAACAAAGAAGGAATGCTATAAAGGACAGGTTTGATGAAGAAATATTGTTACGTAACGAATAAATCAGAAAATTACTTACGCACTCAATCACGAGGCTGGATATATTTTCACATCGTGGCCATTTCGGCATCCAAATGAAAAAAGTTATTCAGCCCAAGAAGGTAATATATGTGAAGCAAAAGATATTGTTCTACAAAAGATGAAAGGTTTATTAGTGGATACAATATTTTTATAACAATTATTTGCTGAAGCACAGAATATTTAAATTAGAAACTGAATTGCAAATTGTTATTAACCGTAAGTTTAGCGAATTTAAAAATATCGTCAATAATAATATCCTCAAGGTGAAAATAATAATAAAAAATACAAAACGAAAAAATATCAATTTATTAATAATAGTACTGATCCCAACCCCACGAAGGCATACAACTGTCATAAGGGGCGACACAAGCCTGCCCGCTTTGTGGTAAGGCTTCACAAAATGATTATATTATTAATTTTTTTTTCTGTGAAGCCTGCCTGGCTAGTTACTACTCTTATTTGAGTCAGCCGTCAAATAATTGGTCGTGTTCTGGCTGGAACTTGGGATCCAGTCCTGTATTTCGTTCTTGGTCGGTTGTGTTGCTGATGTACATGGACGATGGTAGCCACTTACCATCGGATGAATAAAAATAAATTACTTAATAATGTGATATTAAGCTTTAGCTTCACCTGCGGGCAGAGCGCTAGTTAAAAATAAAATTTTCTTATAATACTACCTAAGTATTAAAACGCATAGTTTTGTGGAAATAAGTAAAGGGACGTCAGCAGCACATGACACTTTACAACTCAAATACCCGATACGTCTTTGTGCAATTTCCTAATGTTATTTCTGACACTAGGTTTGTTACTGATCAGTAAAATGCGTGAGAGGAATTTAGTGATTTTATAGGTACACAATATTGTCCAGATATGAAAGGAAATACGCTCTAAGAAATAATTAACAACATTTTAAAGAATTTCAATACAAAATATAGTACTATTTAGTTATAGAACTCGAATTAAAACCTTCCATTTAAAAATGTATCACTGACAAAGTATAAAATAAGAATTGTTAGGTGAGGCTAAAAGATATCCACGGTCGTGAAATAAAAAAGAATCGATTTTTACATTGCTCCTGCCGCTAGCTGCGGTAAGGAACTTCACTCAATAATATCTATGGTTTTCTTCGGTTTAAGACCATTACCATTTTTGAGGTAGATAGACTACAAACGCAGCTCAACTCGAAACTTTCTGTCATACGTGTTGTTAGCCATGGAGAATAGAGGTAAATCTTCCATGTTGTTAGCAAAGACATTACCAAAGTCAAGCTTAGATTCAAACCATTTCAACAATAACTACAATAACGACGAACTAACAAAGATCATTAAATATTAAATTTTGTGCCCATTGATCATTAATTCAAAAAGACAATGCAAGTAACTATAAAATTCCGTGAAATAATAAAATCTATTAGCCTATTTGAGCTTATAATCTAAGTCTCCAATGGATTACTTTCTAAATTAATTAATTTGATCCTAGTAAACAACTGACGTGATGATCAGTAACGGCTTATTATTTCTAAGTGCTTTAACGCTTTAGTTTTAGCTAAAGGACACATTAAATTAAGGAAACTGATAACTATCACTACATTAGCGTCGGAATTCCTTTGTTGAAAGACATCCTTACGATTTAACCGCAAAAGGTAATTTCGTAATATTTGAGACTCAAATTTAGTTTCCTTGCGTTGTCAATTTAATTAATGATGAATGTTTGTAAATATCGTGAACACAAGCTCTTTGAAGATCACAAATGCTAAGCAACCACACAACGATTCTCATGAGATCCACCTCCTCCACCCGCAGAGGAGTCAGGCGGCGGCTCAGCGCTTCTTCCACCACCACTCCACTCCAGAGCATCTATCATCTCCATAAGTTCCTTAAATACTGCTATCACACGCCAATTGTATTTCGCTGAACATTCCACGTAACCGCACTTCCAATGTTTACGCACTAGATTCACAATATTCCGTCTCTTCTCCCTGGAATCCAGGCACGCACTCTCTGCCATCGCCAGCTGTTGCAAGCCGCTGGCAGCAGAGGGCGTTGTGCTGCACAACAAATCTTGCTTATTACCGACTACAAGAACCGGTACGTTCCTCATATCCCTGCTTTCGACCATTTGGTCTCTTAAGTTCCGAATATACTGGAAGGTTTCCACGTTCGACAGGTCAAATACTAGGATATACGCAGTGGCGTTTCGCAGCCCGTAGAAACGGTAATGCGCCCACTCGTAGTAGGAGTTGATAGGAAAGTACGGTATAACTGGTACATCAGTTATCTTGAGCTCATACAAATGTTCGTTAATGATCACCGAAGGGTAGAACGTGTGTTTCCTGTCGGTTGGCACGTATTCTTCTGTGAAGTCGCTCCATACGAATTGCTGTGGACAAAGAGAACTTTTTAGACCAGGTATAATTATTTTTAAACTTATATCGCACTACTTCAGGTCGCAATAAAATTGGACCTAGAACCTATATCAGCATACTCCAGTTGCTTGTACTTTCAAAGGAATTACAAGCCAACCAGTTAGTGTTTTGTGTCGTAACGGTTGCTAATGATGATAGCTGGAAACGACGTCCTAATGTAACATTCATCTTATTATCTTAGCTCAATATCAAAATAACTTTCACCCTTTCTTTCACTTTTTGTACCCTTCCCTATTCGTTTCCGGGATGGTCGGTCTCGATAGTCTTGAGCTGAGACGAAAGCTTAGTCTGATGGTGCACTAACTATTATCTCTTACTCAATGGGAAAATTGATAACCCATCGGCTCTCGCCTCTTGTGAGTTAGAGGTTCCGTCACGGATGCGTGGCTTGTACGGTGGCAGGAGGCCGGGCCGGCTGCTGGCAGAGCGTGTGGCCGCTGCACCGCATAGGGCCGCCCCCATCCTACTCAATCGTTTCCTAGCTCAGATTCCAGAAGCCGACATATTTTATAACACTTTAAATAACTTTACATTGCTCTGTTCAGTGTTTCTTAGTTTTAATTTGTAATATGTAGACTATGTAGTTCTGTCAATCATGTATGTACCCATTTGGTTTAGTTCTAAATTCTGCACATAATGCTTTGGGTTAGTCCTGTTAATTATGTGTATATGTATTAATAAATAAATAAATAAATAAATAAATAAATAATCAACTAATGATTTAATAAAGCATTACATTAAAAAAGAAGAAAGCAGTAATGCTGGGAAACTTAAGATATCTGCTGTATTTATAAGTTCCCTGAACTTATAAATATACGAGAACGCGTAAAAAGCTTAGCGAAATAAAAAGGCACTTTATTGGCAAACTCAAAGAACCTTTAATAAAATTCTTTACAATATCATTAATTCGTAAAAAGACAATAGCTGTATATTGGATTCTCGTAAACAGAGAAGAGGACATAAAATAACAGTTATTGGATAATTCGCGACTCTTGAATGACACGGGAATTCGATACCGGTAAGTATTATTCTCAAGGAGCTCAGTAATAATACGACACTGTATAAGTGTATACCGATTTGTAGTATAATAATTTTCGGGGATTTCGATTTGTGATTTATCAGTTCATTAAAAGATTTTCTAGTAATAAATCAATGTGCAAAACTTACGTTTCCTTTTAATACATTGACGGATTTAAAATTTAGTTTTTGTTGTTGATCTATATTTTAACAATTATTTACCTAAAATATAGTGTTTATAACATCATTAAAATTCCCCATTCTCATGGATGTGTTACCGGCCAAACCCGATTTCTGGATTTCTGGACTGAAACTGGATTTCTGGACTAGTTTGGCCCGGACCAAACTATAATAGTTTATCCTACTCGTGACAGGACAAACTAGATGCGCCTAGGACAATCTAATTTGCACTAGGACAATCTAGTTTGTCCCGACACAATTAGGATGAACTAGGTTGTCATTAGTCTAAAACTGATTAGAACCAAATTGTTAAATAAATAAATAAATTACTTTATAGTCTTAGAATAAACTTGTTGTAGGTACGAGTAGAATAAAAATTCTGCAGGCTAATTGGTTATTATTGTGTTAGTTGTTGTGTTAGTTCCTTGAAAGTCTTTTTTAATCAATTTAAGTTTGGTGTTGATAAAAGCTAATAGAGTCAACATAATGAAATAGAATTTTGTTAGGACGCGGGACTTACAAAAGCCGAAAAAAATTGAAAGAATTTGACATACAATAGTAGCAAATTGTATTTTTTTCTGGGCTTTGCTTACATAGACACTTCTGAATTATGTACCAGACTTAACAATTTCTACCAAAAAATATCCACGAACCGAGCTTCGTTTGAAGTTACTTTTTGGGATATTTTGCGTATTTGTAGAATAGGAATGAATAAAAGCTTTTGGGCCTGGAATGCCTGGGCTGAATGAACGATCCTGACAAATCAAAATTGACGTAGGTACCTAATAAATGGCATTGTAGTGACCAATTTAATGCCAAGTGACCTGAAAAAGTTCTACATAGATAGGCTACGCGGCCTATTTAATATGTAGAATTCATGACCAATTTTTATATACTGACACGAGGGCGAAAGCGGTACTGTGCGGAGCCGGATCGGTAGCGGTACGGGTCGGAGATTGATGAGTTTGAATTTCTCAGACGCGGTATATATGTTCTCGACGAGTGCAAAGTAAAAAAAGTTATCTGCAATTTTGCAATTTTCTTATTATTGCGGTAACTTACTTAAAATATTATGTTCCACAACATAGCAAAAAAAAATTACTGATAATATATCCTTATATTTTGCACTTTTAATACGTAAAAGCAGCCAACTACACCTGTTTCGTAATACTGCACAATGTAGATATGAATTGCACAATGTATATCTACCGCTGGCCGTGTATGTGCGGGACGCGCGAGTGTTGCGCGGACAGTCGTAATGTGTTAACAGTCAGATGACACGTTCTTCGCCGACTGCAATCTTATTCGTTTGGTTTTTCTTATATAGTGTAAAAAAAGACATCTGCTCAATTATGTTCTGAGCATGGTCATAGTGATATTCAAAAACTATTTTTTTATAAGTGACTTGTTTTATGAAATTTCCATGTAGATACGGCTAAGTGGTAGTCAATATAGATGTCGCATTAAGTCTAACTGCAAACTTGACAAGTAAGTACACTTGATCGTGTATGGCCAGCTTTAAAATATATTTGTTGTTGGTAATATTAACATACCAAAATCAGTACATCATTGACCATTCCATGGTCTGATGTTGTACCTTGGAGACAAAATGTGAAACTCATCAACGGATTGGAATAACTAAACCATATTTTAATTTTAAGATATTAACCACCATCTTACTACATTTTAATAGATATCGTATTTAATTAAGGTTTAAGATCATTTATTTCTCAAAAGATTACAAATCACTTGCTGAGAAACAATAATTACATTTAAATAACAACTTAAGCGTACTTACAAAAAGTGGGTAGTTTAACATTTGTACTATGATCCGAATCAAAACTGATAAATGACTCGCCCGGTTGCACCATAGAACCACGGTAAAGGTGTACTGTGATAGAACGGTCGGTCGTGGTTAGCAGAAGTTTTTTTAGTCATCAAGATTGCTTAATTCTGGATAAGTTTTTGTATGTATATTATTTGTTGATATTATTTATTGATATTGTTTATATTAATTGTTAATTTTTATTTTATTGCTAGAATAAAATAAAATACTAATTATATAACTTTAACTACATTAGTAAAAAGGAAGCTCAGTTTTTTATAATAATAATTAATGATCTCAAATAAATATTTCTTGTGTTTTTGTTTTTATTTCATTGTATGGAGAGTGGGTACTTTTGTCAGTGGTTGGTAATAGAAATATCAAAAACGGTAATAAAACAACATCATCCCATCATTCAGATTCAATTATGTGAGATTTAATACTGAATTGCACTGACTAACAGAATATTATCATATTATAATTATGATAATTTGGAATAAATTAAAACGCTGTTCATAACGGCGTATATCTAATTCTCTGAGGTTCATCCAAAGTCAGCTTAAACTGGCGGTATTAGAAGCGTTTACGTTATACAAATGGATGCCTTATTCAATAATAAAGTACCAGCGAAAATTTTAACAAACTTGGTTTAAAAACAACAAAATAGGAGCATTTATTTTATTATGCGCTCTCCTGAAATATACCTGTTTTGTATATAACTGTTTTCACTTTGCACCCGTCATTCTTGTATTTCCTAGTGTGGGGCTATTAGTAGGTACATAGCGTACATCCACTCCCGTGCTAGTGTGCCCTCCACTCCAGATTCTGTGTGTAGTCTTATAAACTAATTCGAAATATACCGATTCCGGTCCATCTCTACCTCGTGTGTCTATGTGCGCATATTTATTCATACCTGTATAATACTAGTATTACATAGTTTTATTCATACCTGTATAATACTAGTCTTGCCCACGGCTGGGGCTCCCAGCAGAACAACTTTGATAAGGTCGAGGCTATCAGGGCTCGGCTCCACGCTGGGAGCCCCACTGACTGTCAGGGTACCCCCACCTCGCTCCAAGTAATCCAGATCCAAATCTGGAACAAACATACAGGCACATTATTGAATGAATGTTGGGAAAGATTTATCGATTCTGACATACGAGTACAAATATAAAAAATTAATTCGTATATACGGGGTAAGAATTGTAAATGTATCAATTTTAAACTTAATGTTAATTAACTCAGTGTACTGTGACACTGGTTGATAGTAGCTACGACACAGGCTACGATATACGCTCCTGGACACAGGATTCGAGCGGCGTTACTCCATAATTTTTTGTCTAAATGTAATGGCCATCTTACAAAGCCTTGCATCACCAAAATCACGATTATTTAACTATACCTATAGTTTATTATCTTAAGATCAAAATGAATTAATTAATAAGTATTGTGTTTGCTTAAAGAGGCGCTATTAGCCTACGTAACGTTTATTATTCTTATGATTGTATTTGAAATATTTATAAGTTATTGTAAATATATCCTGTAACTATTTTTTATAAATAAAGATCTTTTAAAAACAATAAAAACACTCCATAATAACCTAATTCATAAAAATTGTTATTTATATCGTGTTATGGTGAACGCACACCACACGGTACGCGCCGAACGCGCCGCATTTCTATGAAATCATACGAGTATTATGAAATCCCGATGCGTATGAAAATTAAATAAGCGGCCGCATAAACCACGGCAGCATTAAGAGCCATTTCGCAAAACTCGGTTGATAAACTATAGGTATTTGAAGCGGCTCCTAGACGTGATATTGCCTCGCCCGGCTCGCGTCGCGCTTGACCTCAGTTCTGTGCGAGTAATCTCCTTGATACTTTCAATCGTAAAAATTTTAAAATTATGAACATATAATTTTAATTATACACTTTGTGACCACATACATGTATCTGGTTTGTGACAATATAAGTTTATATAACAATTAAAAGTACAATGTAGTAGTACCATTATCGGTAACTTATTTACATAATACATTTTAGGTACCTACTTAGGTACATCACAATAAAGATGTCCAATAGATGCATATTGCAATAAAAAGTCAATAGATGCATATTGCAAAAATCAATATTTTGGCAAATCAACGTGAAAAATTAAAAATCACGTTTTTTCAAGGTGATCTATAAAATGCAATATGCGTCCATTTTGCCTGCGATATTCGCAGCGCGTCGAAATACATAGGTATACCTAAATTCAAATCAATCGGAGGGTATAGAACCGGGAAATCCCGGAACCGAAAATCCCGGGATTTACAAAGGAATACGGTACTTTTCAAAAGAACCGGGAAATAAAGTAAAAGAACCGGGAAACAAAATAAAAGACCAGGAAATAAAATAAAAGAACCGGGAAACAAAATAAAAGAACCGGGATTTTCTGAACTTTTGGGAAATAAAAATATGTCGCGTCGTGATACAAAAGATAACGTAAAAATAAAGGTAATTTATACAATCCATACACAAAAATGATTACAGCTTTAAAAAGAAGATATTCAGAACGTCGGCTACATGAAGCAGCTATACTAATATAATATTATTTACACAACTCAGATTGATATTTTTCTAATATAAATGAAGATGATTTAACTCTTTTTTCTCGTCCAAGCAGTGCTGAATTGTGCAATACAATTGTGTTGCTTTCATACAATTAATACGAAACTTATGTTTGCATGTAAGGTATAATAGTATGATGGTTACTCAATCACGGCAAACGACTATGCGGATTTGGGTAGAAAACAGTTTTTCCCTATTTAATGCTCCTGAGAGATAAAATAGGAGACGCGATACTAACTATTTTCACGCGGGGAAAGCCGTGGTAAAATAATCCCGAAAGAACTGAAAATCCCGGGAATCCCGGTTCCAGCATAGGCGAGTACCGAAAATCCCGGTAATTTAAAACAGGACCGGTTTTCGATACCCTAATCATTGATACAAAAGATAACGTAAAAATAAAGGTAAATACAATCCATACACAAAAATGATTACAGCTTTAAAAAGAAGATATTCAGAACACTATTCACAGTGGTCTTTGAATGTTAAAAACGAATTCTTTATTGTTTTCTGTTGGTTTACAAAACAAAATATTGACAATAGTCTAGTATAATAAATTATGAGAAACGTGTGGCGACAGCGCACATACGTCACACGGTGACGTCACGCCGCCCTGAATCACGCTATCGAAGTTTTCTCGAATCAGTGGCATATATACAAACGCTCCGACAACGTCAATCGGGGCTCGGCCGCCTCCCAGGCAACACACCTCGCCTGGCGGGAGATCTCCCTTTGCCAAACTGGTGACCCTCGACAAGAACACGTCCCTTCTGTGCACCGATAGCGGCAGCAGGCATCACTCCCCCCTCACCTCACCGCTCACACCCGAAGGCCTGCAGCGACCTCTCGACAGACCGCACACCAGCCACGCTGACTCACCGGGCGCATCGCAGCGACGGACGACGCTTCCTGTCCCCGGCCAGCAACTGCCCACACGGCCACACGGACGGTTTGAGCGCGCACCGCTCACCCTCCGCATCGGTCGTACCACCCTCCCATCCCGACTCACCGCGGATAGAGGGCATCCCAGGGCACATCAACCTCACATCGCGATTCACCGTCGATAGAGGAATTCGGAAGGCTGAATCATCGAGAAGGTGTATCGACCTCCGGTCTGAGCAGGGGGGTGATGTGGCGACAGCGCACATACGTCACACGGTGACGTCACGCCGCCCTGAATCACGCTATCGAAGTTTTCTCGAATCAGTGGCATATATACAAACGCTCCGACAACGTCAGTCGGGGCTCGGCCGCCTCCCAGGCAACACACCTCGCCTGGCGGGAGATCTCCCTTTGCCAAAAACGAAATTCGCACTTTTCTCCCAAACCACTTGCTCTACAAGAAAAATGTATGGCACATAAAATGTCAATCTTTTTATGGGCTACAACTTTTATTCAATCCTTTCGGAAATCGTCTAGGACGCACCGTTTAGGAGATATAAGGAGTTTTCGGAAAATTTGGGAGGGGGGGGGTTAAGGTTGGGCCCAATAAGATTGGGTAATGTTGCAAGTATGAGTTCCACAGGGTGGATGGAAATTCAGTCGGAAATCGTCTAGGACGTACCGTTTAGGAGATATATGGTATTTTAGGAAAATTTGGGGGGGGGGGGGGGGTTAAAGTGGGTTCAGTAAGATTTAGCAATAAGGTTTGGGGGTTTACTAAAGGGGGTCGAAATTTCCGTCTAAACTTGTCTAGGACGCACCGTCTCCGAGATATCCGGGATTTCCGGTTTTCCAAAAATCTATATCCCGATGAAATCTATATACCTGATGAGTGCGGTATTTGCCCGGATGCCTCCCAGATTATCCCGACGCAAAATTCCACTTTTGGGTGAAGAACTGAGGGGGGGGGGGTATAGGGGGAGGCAAGGGGTTGTGAAGGGAAAAAATGAGAGGGTGAAGAGAGAAGGTAAAGGGTGTTGTGTATTTGAGATACGTGAGTTTTAAGGAGTTGACGGAATTTGGGTGCACGAGAGTTTCCAAACAACGAATGTATTATCTTTGACTAATAATAAGTGACTATAGCTGACTAATGTCGGAGCTTCTATCATTCCAACATTTTGGCTTAGCAATAGGGTCCCGTTGACACCGTTTGGGTACGGAACCCTATAAAGTACAGATTGATCTAAAAGTTGTATAAATAAAGGGTATGTTTAGACAAGTTATAATTTTTTTTTTCTATGTAAATATGTAATTTACACATATAACAAAAAACCTAAATACTGTAAACAGTAACTAATGTCTAAAAACGGACAATGTTTTATTTCAAATTACAGCAGTGACTTCCAACCCAATAGGGGTTGAATTTCCAAAAATCCGATAGCCTAAAGCCTTCTTCGATAAATGAACTATCCAATACAAAAATAATTTTTCAATTCAAACCAGTAGTTCCTAAGATTAGCGCGTTCAATCAAACAAACAAACAAACTTTTCAGCTTTATAATATTACAATAGTAATAGTATAGATTAGCATAGATATAGTTATATTTTGTACATATGTATGTTCGTGATTTTCTCCGTTACTACTTACACTACATAAATTGGAAAGAAATAGTTACTTAATTTCTATTGTTTTCTTCAAACCAAAGATGTTTAAAGCAGAATATTACGCAAACGGACCCCTGAATTGAAAAATGGTCTTTTGAAACCTATAATATTTTTGAAAGACCTTTTCAACGATACCCAACATTAAGGGGTAGACGAAGAAAAAATCATACGGAACGGACAGACGGACGGACGGCCGGACGGGCTAGCCGGCCGGTTGAAATAACGAACGGACTAGACATGATTCCGATTTGACTACAAAACCCTGAAAATTATAGAAAACTAAAAATAATACAATTGACTGTAACTAAAAATTCTCACATGATCAAGACTGTTCAATGGCAATATAATTACGTTATTTTTACGAAATCTATTCCTTAGATGGCTAAAGCAAAAATTGACATAGGTCCGACCTCCAAGAGGGCTCGAGCCTAACTGATTTGATTCGCACCAGTTTGTTTATTTATATGGTAAAGTAAATTCGTTGTAATTAATTATTTTTTGCAGTAAGATAAAAAAAAAATTACGTGTCATATTCGACAAAGACCATATTTTATTACTACCTAAATTTTTGATGGGAAATACGCTTTATTGAATACAAAAATCGATGGTAAAGTCATGGCATAAACCATGAAAATTGGTAATGTTATTGAATTAATTTGGAAACGAATATGATAGTAATCGTATATCTCTTGTAATAAATGCAAAATATAATATATGAGTGTTCTCTAGACATTTTTTTTTACTCAATTTAACAAGATTTAATAAAGAAAATCAGTGTATGAAATTGACTCTGTCGTCCTTTTGTTGAAAAATAGTTATGCTAGATTGACAGTTACGCAAAAACTAATTAATATTTTCGAATATTAGATTATCAATATCAATTATAATAGATTGATCTATTTTATGTGTTCATTTGCCAGCATTAATATCTTTCTTATGATACTAATTTTTGACGTCAAATTCTTCATTCCGCGCGACTAACCGCGAAATGGCTCTTAA